>JACWFZ010000007.1:725224-746308 GCA_019775285.1 Cystobasidium slooffiae | reverse complement strand
TGCTGTCTCTTTCAGTGCTCAAGACACCATCATCCTGAATGGGGATCTCTGCTATGCTATTCCGTGGAAGGGGGACTTGGAACTGCTTGTCAAGCCAACACGGAACCCTTACCAGCTCATTCCTCCATGCTCCTCAAGACAGGTGGCTCCTCCGTCGCCTTCCTAGTCGTTCAGCCTGTCTTTCTTTCTCCCCATCAAACCTCTCTTTCCAGTCCTCTCTGCCAACTAACTTCAGTCGTAGTTGTCATTAAGGCGTGTATCTATAGTTTACAACAAGGAGTAGACCACATCTACTCCGATACCTGTTCTGCATTTTCCTTTCTAATATACACAAGGAGCAAAGCAATCCAAAGCGATGACTACATCTGAGTCTGCGTGATACTGTTATCTATTCTGTGCTCTTCCTTGCCTCTCTAAACTTGCCATTACTTTACACCACTTCCGCGTCATCATCATCACCACCATCTTGCATCACCACCAATACCTTCAGAACAGCAAGAATGATGGACAAGTTCGTGCAGCAGTATTCACGCACGTCGGTGCTGGATGGATTCAGCGAGACGCAGGAGGATGTGGACAGAGAACTCCTGCAGATGGGCTCATCGTCGTCGTCAGTCTCGATACCGCGGTTCGAGCTGCCCAAGGTAGCGAATGTGAGTTGGAGAGCACCTCCAGAATAGCAATGAGAGCAGAGCATTACAGAGCTGATTGTGCTATATCTCCATGGTGTGAATGCTCTCGCAGCCTACCGCCTACCTGTCGTCCCTCATCGACGCCGACTCGAGCAATGCAGGAGCGAGGATAAAGATGCAGCACGGCACGACCACTCTAGCTTTCAGATACAAGGGTGGATGCATTGTGGCCGTTGACTCAAGAGCAACCGCCGGCTCGTACATTGGTGTGTTTTCTTCATTTCGACAGTCATGCTCTTTCTCGTTCCTTGAGTGCAACATTGCTGACGACGCTTTCCTGGAATCCGGTGGATTATGGCATTGAACAGCCAGTGGAACAGTAAAGAAGGTGGGTAGTCATCGAGTAATCGCATCAATCCTGGATCTATCGAGCTAACACGTATGTGCTTGTCCCCAGGTCATCGAAATCAACCCATACCTCCTAGGAACAATGGCCGGTGGAGCTGCAGACTGTCAATACTGGGAGACATACCTCGGCATTCAATGCAGACTGCACGAACTGCGAGAGAAGGAGAGAATCAGTGTCGCAGCTGCTTCGAAATACCTATGCAACCTCGTGTACAGCTATAAAGGAATGGGATTAAGCATGGTATGTTCGCATTGGTGGCGCACACGGTATGGAGACAGTGCATCATAGAACGCATCATTAACCTCTCATCCCTTGTTTATAGGGCACAATGATCTGCGGATGGGACAAGACGGGACCAGCACTCTACTACGTCGACAACGACGGCACACGTCTGAAAGGCGACGTCTTCTCCGTCGGTTCAGGTTCGACCTTCGCCTATGGAGTTTTGGACGAAGGCTATCACTGGGATCTAAGCGATGAAGAAGCGAAAGAATTAGGAATGCGATCTATCTATGCTGCAGGTCACAGAGATGCATTCTCCGGTAACACACTCAATCTCTACCACGTCAAGCAGGATGGATGGGAGTTCTGCGGAAACTGGGACTTCAATCAACTTCATTATGAACTCGGATTCGGTTATGAAGTACGAATTGGCTCTGTCAAGCAAGGTCCTGCTCATCAAGCTGTCGAACCTGAAGTCATCAACACTACTTACACCCAGACTGCGTAGTGCAAGACTCGGTCGAGAGCAACGGAATCAAAAATGTAGATTAGATTGAGACACTTGAAGTGCATTGTACCAGAATGTACTACATAGCAGGCGAAAATGCAGAGAAGACAATGATGCTGAAAGTCCACTTCATGCCTATGGGCAGTCTCTCGGAGCTCGTCTCCGCAAAGCTAATAGGGACAAGTAAAACTTCTGTGTTTTTGCATTATTACAATGGAGGTTCAGTATAAGTATTGTATACGCGAGCAACAGGGAATCTATTCTGTTTGCTGCTCGTGCGAGAATAAGAGTATGGAACAAGATCTCGAGAAACAGAAGAGTATGAAATGTAAGAGATTCGGCTATTCGAGGAAAATGAAGGGGCGTGTAAGGGAAGGAGTGTCCGCTGGAATTCGATGTATGCATGTGACGCTTGGCAGTGGAGGGTGAGTGATTTATATGACACTGAGTGGCCTTGAGAGTATAAGTTTGTGGTGTTATGTGATGTGTCTCGGAGGGGAGAGAGAGAGGAGTATCGAAGCGAGCACTACTTAATACAGGCGCATGTACGCATGTTTTCTTACACTGTACGCAATTAACGATACAGAGCTATCTATGAGATGGGAATTGGGTTGCCGTTGGCGTCTTTGACGACAACAATGTCACATGGGACGACTTCGCCGATATCTTGGAAGATGATGTGGGTCTGGTCGAGCGGGTCAGTCTGAACTCTGCGCTTCTCCATGAAGGATCTGTAAAAGTTACAAGGAAGAGCGCTTTCATCAGCCTTGATATCCTATGTCCTGTCTGTTACGCGAATATGTCTGACTCACCGGCCGAGAATGACGGGGAAGTATGAGTTCTCGACGAGCATGACTTGTAGCTCTACAGTTCTCTCGCCGACCTTGATGGGCCAGCTGCCAAGGTTGGTGATTCCGCTGAATCCGTAGAATCCAGGTGCAGCATCCTTGGGGATGAATCCGTGCTGGAGAGCGAACTCGCGAGCCATGTAGCAGTGTCTGTGGCCTTCCTTCATCTGTGGGTGGCCGGGCAGGAAAGGGTCAGCGGGTAGATTCGAGCCCTTTCTCATAATCGATAGGATACTTACCATCATGCGGACGTTCTCGATAGGTCCGATGGAGCCGATGAATGTGCGGACGCCGAGCTATCGTACGAAACAGGGCTTGTCAGCATACATCCTAATGACTCCAACTTAGCATGCTATCGCTGTCTTTCGACCCACCTGATTATGGAAATCATCAAAAGCAATCTTGTGTACTGGGACACCACTTGCGGCAGCTCTCTCTTCCAGCGTCTTTGTAGACTTGGTGGATCTGAAGCTCTTTCCACCCAGAGTAGCAGTATCTCCACCGTCATTTGCGCTTGAAGCGGTATCGGACGAGGCAATGAGGTGAATCGAGGTGGCTTTTGATGCAGGTGATCTCGAAGCGGTCGAGTACAAGGATTGCGAATCGTATGAAGAGGTAGAGTTGCCTCCCGCTGTACCCTCGATGGCGGATCTCATCTGGGGAGAGAAGACGTGGGGCCTCGTACCGGGGAGAGGCTGCTTCTCTGCTTGAGGGACGGACGGGCCAGAGAGGAAGATGTTGATTTCAGGATGGTTGGCAGTGCGGGACTTGAAGATGTCGTAGTCGTCGTCTGTTGGAGTCATTCGTTCGAAGGTATGGGTATATCCCCATGTAGGTAAGTAGGTAGGTGGCAGGACAGGAATAACGCGGTCAGCCGGGAGACAGAGTATTGAGATAGAGAGAAGCCACTAACCATCCTCAAGAGCATATCTAACCAGGTTCCATTCGTAGGTAGCACTGAGATCAGAGGTGTTGTCGATATGGAGCTTCTTTGCAGCTCTCTCCTTGATGCTCGATGGAGAGTCGGTGTCTGTCGTCACCAACACCAGAAGGACAGCCAGAGGGTGAACAGGAGCAGATAGAATGCAGTACCAACCATCAGTATGAATACTTTCAAACCCTTTCAAGCCATGGAATGTCCAAGCTCTTCCACTTGTAATCCAACTACTCCAACGGGAGTCTGTCCACACCTCACCTTTGAGCTTCAGAGCAAAAGCATGACCGCCAGCCTGGACGTTGAGGACAGTCATGGTGGTGTGTAGTGTAAGTGTGTGTGTTCTAGTGAGTGAGTAAGAAGCAGAGTAGAAAGTCCCCAAGTTGCACGCTGAAATGGAGAGAGCTTGAATGTCCACATTAGGAAGGAAGGCATGCAGTTGCAGAGAGCGACGTGATCGAGAATTGCATATGTCATTGTTGCAGGATATCGAAGAATGTTAGATATATGCTAGTAGGAGTACATGCATGTGAATACTGGGTCCTACTTCTACTTGCTCGTCTTGGAATGGTGGAATTCCGACTTCATCTGACCTTTATAATGTCTTGATTGTCATGGCCGATATGTGTCATTCATTACATGAGGCATGCATGCTGGATAGCAGGACTTATCTACTTCGCGTTCTTCTTCTTCCCTCTACGCTCAACAAACACTTCTCCTTGTTGACCAGTACTCTCTCCCTTTTCAGCCCGCTCCCTCGCTGTCCTCCAGTCTGAGATACCTTT
This sequence comes from Cystobasidium slooffiae, assembly GCA_019775285.1. Classification (NCBI taxonomy): domain Eukaryota; kingdom Fungi; phylum Basidiomycota; class Cystobasidiomycetes; order Cystobasidiales; family Cystobasidiaceae; genus Cystobasidium; species Cystobasidium slooffiae. The sequence goes on along the minus strand of JACWFZ010000007.1, from coordinate 741,970 downwards.
ATCGAAGATACGTCGATTCACTCCTTCGGGGACAAGCACAAAAGTCACTCCCAACGAGCTGACTTCGCGATTTCTTGATTCACTTGGGTCACATCATTTGAGTTTTAGTCATTGTATACTTAGTTGGCTGTGTCTGAGCCTATAGATACCACTTACTCATCGAAGAAAACCATTTCTGTCAAAGATACGTCAGGTTAACATTCACTACAATCAACCGCGTTGTAGAATTCGTCTCACCCTCATACGCAATCTTCGTCTTTCTGTGTATCTCCTTGAAATGTCGGAGCTTGGATCCACTGAGGTGTGCAAATCTTGCATTAGTTGAGGATCTATCTCCGGTGGTGTATGGCAGTGCCTCACGGATAGATCTCCTTTGTATTGAAACACTCCATAGCACGCATGAGACTAGCTTTACCCTTGCCCTTGGCCTCGGACGGTATCAGTAGTTGATCCAATGCTTGTGCAGCGCTGTTCGGACGATGGACAGTAGTATATTAGTCTCCGTGTCCTTCAGGTTCCTGGGTACAGCATTTTGAGCTCACGCATCAGGAGCACTTGTCCGACTTGCGACTGCGACGTGAACTTCCGGGTGATCTTTGAGCTCTAGCAGTATACTCGGGACATCCCTGTAGAATGCCATCGATTCGCCATAGCGATCATAGACGAGGTTGATATCCTCTGCCTTTTTGCGTTTTATCGGCGGCGAAACGTGCGTGTCGACCTGCAGCTGGCATTAGTGTCTCTTCGACAATAATCGCCAGCTCTTGAAGCTGTGCTTCATGACTTGGACAATTGCATTGGCGAGCCTACTCACCCATAATGGCCAGAGGGTATAGTCTGATGCAAATAGATCGTCCAGCCGTAGGAGCGTGACAGTACCAGGTCAGCACTCGCACAAGGACTTCAGCCTTGATATCATCAGCGTACCCAAATCGAACACAATCACTTTAGGCATGCGAGGTGTGCTTTTCGTGCTGTTGATATCGTCTGCAGATTCGCCGTTTGACATGGTGGCATGTCCAGACGATGACGCAGCGGATTCATCGGTATCGTATTCAGAGCCCGGCATAGTGTCACTCTTGAAGCGAATCAGATGGTGCGAAATACGGTGTGAGACCGAATATATAGTAAAGCGCAACGATGCTGTGAGGTAGCGTCAGTGTTGCGGAAGGAGAGAAAAGATTGTTCTCATGACACGTGATGTCAAAAAGCAAGGCCTTTATTGTGGCGAATGCAGGGGCATCGAAGTCATACTGATAGAAAGCTATATGAGCAGATAACCAGCTATACCGCTACTCTCACATGACTACGTCGAAAGCCCCTGAGACTGCGCGGCTGGCTGTCAGACTATACAGTTTCGAGCAGAGCCAGCACAGGCTTTGCTATATTACGAGGAAGCAGCATTACCATTTAACGGTATACTAGGACATCTACATCTGACATATCTTTGTTGTTACTAACCAGAAAGTTGATAGGCAAGCCACCCTAAGTGTGGAGACTAGATGAGCTGTCGGGAAGGTCGAAGGAGGGGGTATAAACAGGGTACACATGTACACCATTGCGCGGGAGTAGAGCGAGTCACACCAGAGCTGGGCCGTCCACTTCTACCCATTGAAGGAATTGCTTGTTGGGTGCGGCATTGACAAAGGAGTCACACGCAGGTCATTCTTGACTGACTCTACTTTCTCTTTCGAGGACTCCTTCGGATGGTTTGTGAAGGATCTGCTGGTGCAGCTAGACCACCTGATTTGCTGCTTGAAGACGATGATGACGATGAGCTAGCCTTGACGGGAGAAGTAGGAGATGCAGCTGAGTCCAACGCAGCCGAAGCATACGAAGGGTCAATCCCAGCTTCTCTAAGCTCTTTGCGAACTTGCTTCTCCACTTGACGGTCAGAGTAGGCCTGTGCTCCTTGTAAGAGGACGACACCGGTCAGGACGGTAGCGATGACAGCGTGTGCTGAAGCTATCTGGGTGATGCTGCCGAATGCTGCTTGGGTGAGCTTTTCGGGAACACGTGGTAGTTTGGCGATCTCTCGCAGGCCTGGAGTGACAGAAGCGGAAGCCATCAGTATAGGTAAAGCAGATAAGTTGAGCTATGGTCTTGGATGGCAGAAGACTGATTGTATGGCAGGACTCTCTAGCCTGGTGTGTAGCTAGAGTTGCTTCAACATTGCTGTCTCGGGTGGCTTGCATCATGCATCGCCAATAAACAAGCTTGCGAGCGGATAAGAGGCAAGAGGGGGGAGGAAGATGAAGGGAGGGACGACTAGACCTACTTGGTGATACATTCTGAGCGTATATGAACACTGCGGCTAGCAGTAGGACTGTATGAAGGTATCACACAATCAATATCAATACACGGTTGAATGCTCGCTGGGATGTCAATCGAGAAAGAAAGCCAGCTAACTCACACAGGCTTCCACCATCAAACAGCATAGTAGAGGTGGTATCACTTGCAATCTTGACGACGGTACTTGCTATGGACACACCAGCAATGCCAGCGAGAACGGCATTGAGCCATGTTGCTGATTCCATGCGGTCATGGTAGTATGAAAGAGCCGAAGCGATGGAGCTTTCGGTAGGCGACTCCCAAATGATCCTATGGTCGACTGCAGTCACCGACACAATGTAAGATAGTACCATAAAGACCACAGCAGTCCAACTCCTCCTACCTGCCCAGTTCACGAAGAAGCATCCAGCCAGTGTTGCAGCTCCACAGGTGATGATCTGGGAAGCAAGCACAGGCAAGTCAGTGCTGGAGGAACAGGGTGATGAGCTGAGGACTCACACTCGATAAGACACCTTTAGCAGTATTGCCCATTGCTGTGTATAGCTTTCTAGGATGGGATGTTGTCCTATCCAGAGTAGAGCTTCTTCTCCAATTCCATGCACGTGGTCCAGCATGCTACAGAGGATGATCGAGAAAGTGAAGACAATACCTTCATTTCAAGCTTCTTCTTCTTCTTCTTCTTCTTATTCTCACATAGCCATCTCTCACTTCTCTTCATTCCAACACTGACCTGCCGCGTGGACGGGCTGGCTACCATGAGCCATGCTCGAGGTGAAGGGAGCGGCAACACTCGCCCTCGTGCCTCTCTGCCGGAGAGCAGGAGTGCAAGCAACCTCCTCGATATGAGCGGTCCAAGCAAGAATATGAATGATAGTAAACCATCTACTCTGGTCAGTAATGCTATCCAAGCTGCTGGTGCTCTCCATCGACCCGCCTCGGCTGCTCCAGCTGCTGGTGGTTATCATCAAGATCATGATAACGAAGAACATGGGCAACTGGCTAGAAGCAACAGTGCTGCCATTGGCAAGAATGATACTCATCATCATCATAGACCTTCTCTTCAACACAAACATGCAGACTCCACTGACTCGTCCTCGTATGGAGTGGATGGGACACCGCACGCCTCTTCGTCGGACATCCACGCCCCTCGTACTGGTGGTGGTAGTACTACTGGATCCCAAAACCGAACAAAGCTACGCGAACCAGGGGATCCTCGTGCTCTCCTCCGCATACAGCACGGTGTCGTCAAAGGTCGCTCAGGAAATGTACTAGGCCGTGGGTTCATCCTCAAGAACGACCGTTTACCTCCACGCAACACACACCCTCTTGAATTCAGCCTGAAAGGAGCACCCAATTTCAGGTCTGCTGGTCAGGAGAACATCTATGGCTCTGCTCAACCTTCAATCACCGGTATTCGTACCGTTCTATCTGTCCTCGGATGTCAGCCGGGAACGGCAGGCAAGGTGATCTGGGTGTGTACACGAGAAGAACCCGTCATCTACATTGGTGGATCTCCTTTTGTCCTGCGAGATGCAGAGTATCCGCTGGTCGGCTACTCCCTCTCCGACAGACCCGAAGCTCTCGAGAGTATCGAACGCCGATTGAAGAATGACATCCTTCGTGAAGCTCAGCGGTATGGAGGAGTCGTCCAAGTTCAAGAAGAAACAGCGACGTCCGCCAACTCTGCACCACAGATCTCTCCCAAATGGATCGCGGCATCACCTTCAAACGTCATGACCATTCGAGAGCTGTGGCAGTCGCTCAAAGAAGAGGGTTTCAATGTCGACTATCACCGTATACCTATCTCAAGTGACGAGAACCCCGAGAATCAATATCTAGATAATTTCCTGGATGTAGTCAGGAACGTCAATCCCGACACAGCACTATACTTCAATGACGGTGTTGGTGTGGTGAGAGCTACTTTCGCCATGACAATGGCTCTGCTAGTACGCAGACACAAGAACACGCTAGCAGCCTCACAAGCCGGTCAACGGAAAACGCACTCAAAGAGTACGTCTGTAATCGACTTGAATGTCCAGCGCCACCTTCTAGCAGAAGTGAACGACATCACCAAGCGCAACAAGTCTCTGATCCGTCTCACTGCAATTCTCAATAATTGCATACCCCAAGATAACCAGACAAGCGTTATGAACGGCCTTCTCGCGCAGCCCCAAGTGCTCGAGAACTTGCGAATGGCGACCGAGGGAGAGTACGATGTCATCCTAAATCTGCTGTCATGTCTCGACACGGGTGAAGCCTCCAAGTCATTAGCGGATGCAGCGATAGATGAATGTGACGCCGTCATCAATCTTCGCGAAGATATACTGAATCATCGCATCAATTACGCCATGGCAGCAATGGACGAGGAGAACCGAGATTTACACTACAAGAAGGGAGCCGCGGGGCTAGAGCGATACTTCTTCTTGATAGCTTTTGCTAACTTCATCGCTGAGACCGACAGCAAGCCCGACATGAAATACTCAAGTTGGTTGGCGGTGAGTCTGCGCTTACAGCAAGCTGATTGCCGACGGGCTCTTTGCTGACCAAACACATCTGCATACCAGAGCCGGCCGGAACTCACCAACATGATCAGCAAGATGAGAAGACCGCAAAAGTCAACTTGGATCTTTGCACCCGTCGGAGACTTATCATCCCTCTCACAAGGCACGCAGCTTGGTGCAATAACGCCACTGGCACAGTCACGTTTCACCGATGTCCTGCGCGAAGGTGGAGAGGTCATTGCGGATGAGTTCGCCAGCCAGCTCGTTCGCAGAAGGCGAGGAGTGACTTTGCGTGCAGGAATGATCCTGAAGGTGCGTGAAAGGATTACTGACTCCCAAGTGCATGTCAGCTAAGTGCCTGACTGACCGCATTATCATCAAATTTTACAGAAAGATATCTGGCGAGGAGCTGACGAAGGCACTCATCCCGACAAGCAAATCAAGGGCACACTCAACTTCCGTCGTATACCAGGGACCAACACCTATGCCTTGTCTCAGCCGACGGAACGAGGTATATTGGGCGTTCTAGACGAAGTCGCCCGGGAAGAGCGCACAACTGAGGATCGCATCACTTGGGTCAATCTTCGAGAAGAGCCCCTGGTATACATCAACGGGGCACCATATGTACTTAGAGAAGAAAGCTGGAGTTTGAGAAACCTCAAGTCATATGCGTGAGTGCGATCTCGCTCGAAAAATCTGTTATGTACTGACAAGCACGATCATTTGTAGAGGCATCTCGGCAAGTCGACTGGAGCTCATCGAAGACCGCTTGAAGAGGGATATCCTGGCGGAGCTGAAATCAGGAGATGGTCGCATCTTACTGCACTCCGAGAGAGCAGATGGCACAGTGATGACAGTGTGGGAGAGTGTGGAGCCAGACGACGTTGCTACGCTCAGAGAGATCATGGAGTCTCTGATGCAGAAGAAGTCGTTCGGGTTTAGGCGTATACCAATTACTGCCGAAGGGTGAGATTTCATGTCGTGTAAAATGCCATGGGCCTATTCATTTGCTGACTGACATCCGCCTTCAGTCCACCAAATTTCGCAGATGTCGCGGAGATACTTGAAGTCGTATCGTTGTCGCCACCCGGACATTCGGTCATTCTCAATTGCCAGCTAGGACGAGGCAGATCTACGCTTGTGTCTATCATCCTTCTGCTCATCCGAAAGTGGCTACAAGCAGGAGGCAAAGCTCGCGTGTTTGCCGAAGCGCCACCCAATCCACCTAAGACTCATGCCTACGCTGTCATTAACAATCTCATACGCGTTATCCGAAATGGTCGCGAGATCAAGATGCATGTGGACGCTGCTATTCAGGATTGTTCAGCTATTTACCATCTCACAGATTCCATCGAAGACGCAAGGCAAGAAGCTGAAGAAGCCGAAGATGAGCAAGCGAAGAAGAGCAAGATCAGGCGAGGCCTGGATGATCTCCGCCGCTACTTTATGCTAGTGCTACTGGCAGCATGGCTGAATGAGTCTGCTGGAGAAGATTTGCAATCTCTCAAGGATGATCAGTCATTCGAGCGGTTCGTCAAGGATCGACCAGGTATGTAAATCTTCTTTCATCGGACGGTCGAAGTGCTTGCTGAAATATACTATGCCCAGTGTTCGACACAATCCACAAGGAGATCCAAGCAGCCGGCGCAGATGCGCTCACTCCACTGGGCAAGTCTCACTTGTCGGAGGGCGTCGCAAACGATGAAGTCGAAGATGTGGTAGCTCGCAGAAATGGACGTATTTTATCAGCTGCGACAATCTTGAAATCGTACGTCTAAGCATACACACCCAGCACTTACGGACTCCAGCTGATCATGTGCCCATCTTCTGAAGCGATTTCTTCTCGAATCTGCAAAAGCTTTCCTTGCCGGATCGCATCGAAGGTGCACCAAATTATAGGTACTTTTAGACATGTATGAAAGTAAGAGTTGCAACTGATATCGTATCACAGAGGAGCCTCCATGTTTTTGGAAGTTGGGGAAGGTATCGACGAGCGTGAAAAGGCTGCGAAGACCATCTTCGGAACCGGCATGCCCAGTGCCGACGGCCTACGGAGAGCGCTGGAGAAGATGGGAGCAACGAAAGATGGCGACACTTGGGTATACTGGACTCTCATGCGAGAAGAGCCTGTGATCTTTGTACGAGGCCGGCCGGTAAGTAGCCTTTGTCTGCAGCATTGTATAACGAGACTGACGATCTCGCAACTTCAGCATGTCCTCCGCTTACTCGCGATGCCTTTAGAAAATGTCATTACAACTGGTGTGACAGCTGAGAGTGTAGAGGGCCAAGAGTCTGCATTAAAGACAGATGTCATCCGTGAAGCGCAAAAGAATGAAGGTCGCCTACTGCTACACGATGAGACGGACGATGGGAAGGGAAAGTTTACTATTACTGCTCAATGGGAGGAAGACATCACTCCCGAGGATATCCTCACGCCTGCGGATGTGTACAAGCAGATGAAGGATCTTGGCTACAAGCTAGATTACGCTCGCCTACCAGTGACGGACGAGCAAGCACCTATTCCAGGGGTCTTCGCACGACTTGAAGAACGAGTCGAAGCTGCCCTTCAGCATTCGGAAGTGGCCATGGCATTCAATTGTCAGATGGGCAGAGGTCGGACGACTACAGCAATGGTAGCAGCAACCCTGGTGGCAAGTATACTCCATTCTCCCGACAACTCGCATACACCGAGCTTCGAGTTATCGCCTCTTCCTGAAGACGATACTTTTGCCATACGTAACATTCAAGATCCGTACGAGCAGGGCGAATACAAGAACATTCTGCAGCTCCTCTCGGTTCTGACTTATGGCAAGGTGGCCAAGCAGCTTGCAGATAGGGCGATTGATCAGTGAGTATCTCCATGCAGCTGCAATTGAAGTCATACTGACTCATCCTCTCTGAACCAGATGCGAGGCTGTTCAGAATCTCCGAAAAGCGGTCGCGACATACAAGTTGCAATGGGAATCTGCACCACGTGGGTCAGCAAAGCAAGAGAAGATCGCTCATATTGCATACAACTACCTCTTCAGGTAAGCGATATACGTTCTACAGCTAAGGGGGTTTCATCAGCCGATACTGATTCTTGCACATCCAGGTATGGTACCCTGATTGCTTTCGCCAACTATCTCCTCGAGAAACGAGATGCCGTACATGGCAAGTTGTCATCGTCTTTCACCCTCTTTATCTCTGAGAACGGTCCTGGAAGCGAGTTCCCCAGCTGTGAGTGCTCGTCTACATAAATCGCCGAGTGGCGCCTCTCTTGATCTTCTCGACTGACTCAACTCGACACGCAGTCCCGGATTACCTGGCTCGCAGACCCGAGATACAGAGCGTGCTGAAACGAAAGTCGCTGGATTGAATAACCCCTTGCCATTGCTTAGAAAATTGTGACGGGAGAGGACGGACGGACAAATTGCCGAAGATAGCTATGAAAAGTACACCGACAACCAGTTTCATATCAGTGTGCATGCATTCTTATTTTATTCTCAATACGTGAGAAACAGTAACATAGTTCAGTCTACGCATATGAGATAGCAAGGGCAAACCGTGCTCAAGCGTGCCAGCCGATTTCGAGTGTTTTCAAACTTGTACCTCTAATATTGCTTGCAGAACGAGAGAAAGAAGAACAACGCAGGAAACAGACACAGAAAGACGTAAGATCGAATACTAAGGGATGTGATACCGAGTTTGAAGAGGGAATAATCAAAGAGCGAACGAAGACTTCCTGCATTTTCCGCCCAGAAAAAGACAACAGCACGAGAAATGACAAGCGAGGAGCGTCGCTTAATTGCTGACGATGAACGATCACTGCTTCTATCCTGCTTCTTTGATGCTGGGTTTTAGAACTGAGAGCCACCTCTCGCTGCCATCACGACATCCTTGGGTATTGTGTTGCACTGTTGCCAAGGAGACGCGCTCGCTGATCGATGTTGAGAATAAAAGGAAAGTGTTAGATGGTTGACTTTGTATAGAGCTTTGTTAGAGGTGTGGGAGTAAGCGAAGCTTGCTGTAGTCGGCCCGGCGAGGATGTATATGTCGCCGAGGCGATAAAAGCATGCATCGGGGAGAGATGGAGGTAGCCTATAAACACTTGAGTCTTGTCGAAGGAGTTGAGGGAGGAAGGAGTGATGTAGGAGGGGTGTAAATTGTCCATTTTGGTGTCGTAATGATAGGGTATTGTATGAGTGTTTTCACTTGTGATGCCAGCTGTCGAAAGCTCCTTTTAAGACATTCGAGGCGACAGCGAAGGCACACGGGAGGGAGGAAAACTTTGATTTCGTTCGTACTTGTTCGTTTCGTAAAGGATAAATACTTTGACTGATCTCTTCTTGGTATACTTTGCTCGATACTGATGTTGTTGATGCCGTGCCTGGACACCAAAGGAAGGAAAGAATTTTGCCGCGTTTCACAAATGTGTTCGAGATATCGTCTTCCATTGAAGATTACACTCGCATGAGGAAGATGGTTCCACCGAGCAAGACACCGATTGTGCTTGCAAACATCGCGCACGAAATAATGACCGCTCTGGCAGCTGAAGAGTAGTAATCGCCAAACAAGCTAGGGAATCCAGTCTGGGTATTTCTAACGGTGATGAAGGAGAAAGTTGAAGTTGTAACCTTGGAAGTTTCGACGACTGTGTTTCCGTTGGCGTCGGTTGTCGTGACGAGGTTGGTTTGCGTGACTACGTTGGGTGTAGAGACTGGGATAGGTCGATAGTTGGCCCATGTGTAGACTTCGCCCGACATTGTGCCCAGAGCTGCTTGGAACTCCTGCAAGACATCCGTCTTGTTGGTAATTCTGAAATCACGATGATCATCGATTCCGGAATCGGTTTCGTTCTTTTCATACTCGAAGTGCATCATCATCTTGAGACGAGGGAACTCTTGGAACAGTGTAACGTTGGTCTGTTGTCGTCAAGTTTCAGGCAGGGTATTAGACATTTGCACTACGACTGATAGAGCGGCCTCGCAGAAGGGCTCGCAATAGGCTGGCCTACTCACCAAGCAATCATCGATCCATGCTCGTTTCAGAGCGGCGTCCGAGATACCCTGATCTCCAAAGATCATGTCGTGGTATGCAGGACCGGATTCAGCGAACTGCGAAGATACGAGGACATCAGCATGCAATTCCATGTGCTAGATAATTCAAGGCTTCCGCTCCTTCTATCGTCCAGGAAAGGGTTCCAGAAAGTGATATTGAAAAGCGAAAAGAGGTGACTCACCATACAAGCCTTGTTCCTTCCAACGCAGTAGTTCTCATACCAAGGATCGGCAGTATCGACGCCATTATTCGGGTTATTATTCCTCAAAGCGCCATAGCAATAACCGCTAGGTTGAGCGACGTTGATATTTTGCGAGTTGGGTCCCTTGTAATAAACTGATAGTCCGACCCAATCTACGTATTCATCTCCCGGATAGTAGGGTGAAAAGGGTGAATCGAGCGGTGAGAGCTGACCGTCACCTGAAGTGTCGAGTGCGGTGGCTTCTGTTGTGTTTTGTGGGAGTGGCATAGAGTAGGGGTATCTGCGAGATTCAACGACGAAATGAGTTCAAACTGTCAGCACATGTGCGAAGACAAAAAGACATTTGATGTGACTCCCTTCCTTTCCTGCCTTGCCTCAAGAGGAGGAAGGAAGCAAGGAAACAAGAAGAAGAAGAGAGAATGCTCGCCGCTTCCTAATGGAAGAGAATCCCTTCCTAACGGAAGAGGCTCATTCAAACTCACCCTTGACCAGTATTGGGCGCCCAGACAATAGCAGTAGCAGGAGCAATCTGCTTAATAACCGTATACATCGTCCTCCACACATCGACAAACATCAGAGGTTGCAGACCGTACGGCATCCAGTTTCCATTCATTTCAGGTGCCCAACGTAAAAAGACGGATCTGTTGTAGTTTTCCGTCCCTGCACGCGACAAGAGAAACAAATATCGAGAAGCATATCAGCGACCATGTCCTTAATCAGGTTGTCTCTTCTGTGTACTACTGTCTCCTTCTTTCTGCGCTCATCTCTCTCTCAAGAGGTGTGGCCAAGACGAAGAAGACAGTACTAAGAGGAATTCCCGGCATGTAAAGCACTCACAGTTCAAGATCTGATTGCCCAAATCAGTATAATGAGTGATATTCAAAATCTCGAGACCACTATAAGGATAAACCGTCAAAAAGACAGCGGCGTCCGTTTCTGTTCTCTCGATGAGTTCTTCAGGAGCACCACCTCCGGCGCCTGTCATTCATCCAATTTGAAAAAACAGTGTTCGTGCGTGTGTATATAGTTCGAGGTGTGAATCGTGTCATTATGGCGTAGTGGGAGAGGGAAATGAGCGATGTATTGCGTGAAAATGGTGGCGTTGCGTCGAGCAAAGGATCGTCGTCGAGCATTTCGACAAGCGAGGACGAGTGCAGGTTTCGAGATGATGATGATGAGCACGAAGCGTGACATTGTAGACGGTGGTAATTCATCATCAATGCAGTATTGAGATTAAAAGATTGCGCGCGTGTTTTTCAAGAATGCCAAGGATGGGGGTAGTTGACGGATTTGCGCGAATTGGAGAGAGAGAGGCGCAGCATGAATATCCAGTTGAGAACGACGAGCGTTGGTGCGAGCAGGCAGTACAGCGGAGAGAGAGTAGTTGATGGAACAGAGTAGGGAGTCGACAGAGAAGGGAGAGAGAGAAGCAGTCAGTTTCAGATCAGAATTGACGATGGAATCCACGCGTGTCCGAAAGCAAAGCAACAATGGAAAGGACGCGTGATGGAGAGGGAAGTATGAACTGACCTGTAACCCAGTCATAAGGCTGGAGAGGGATAGACTGAGCAATCTGAATGACGGATGAGTTGTAGCCCAGTCTTGCATTCATAGCAGCTGGCGTGTCTCCCTCTCTGATGGTGGTGTGTTGCACAATTGAATGAAGGATATGGAACATGGGATGATCGACGAAGGATGCGAGTAGTAGGATAGGATAGGACACAAGGAGGAGGTCAGTAAAGGTGTCATGGAGCAGTGTATGATGATGTTATGCTGCTGTATGCTGCTCTCTCTCCTGAATGTAGTACAATGCCTTCTCCCCTGCAGAGCCTTCACTGGATGGCAGCGTGCATGCCTTGATGATTGCTTGGCTGGTAGATTATGGTGAGGGATGGAGAGTAGAGAGTGAGAGTGAGGGGACAATGTGGCTACTGAGTAGTAGCATCTGCACCATGTCCTCATTCACACTGTCACTCTTCTACTCTCTTATCCCATCCATGTATCCATCCACCCATCCATCCATCCAAGCAAGGGCACAGCGCACAGCATTGGGATTGCAGATGAGAGGAGTACTTGACAGAGCAGAGCAGAGCAGCAGCAGCATAACAGGCAGTGTATATAAAGACGGCGAGCACCCACTCAGTCTGCACCCATGCTCCAAACATGACCTGTCCATCAGGGGGTTCATACAGTGCCAGTGATTCCTGCGGTGTGTCTTGGGCGAGTGCATACTTGAAGGATGAGAGGAGTAAGAGGGTTGTTGTTGTAAGGAGTGTGGATCGTGTCATCTTGCTTGTACTGCTTCTACTCCTCTTTGCCATGTTCGACGATGTTGATGGTGCAGAGGAATGCCTGCTTGAAGTAGAGGGTGATGATGAAAAGAGTGTGGATGATGGATAGGAATAGGACATGGTAATGCTATCTATCCTATGAATGAATGTAATGAATGTGAGTAGTAGTTAGTAGTAAGAGATATGATAGTATCATAAGTGAATCCAAGACAGTCGCGTATCATCTCTCTCTCCCATAAACACAACTGAGTGAATATTATTCAAATCTCTGGAATGCTGCTGCATTCTCTCTCTCATTCTTCGCGTCGATGCTGGTAGTAGGCCATAAGGGAGAGTAATTGGGAATAACATGATAGTATGCAAGTAAGAACAAAAGAGAAGAGCATTCATTCACTCCATCAACCAATACACCTCACTCTGCTCTATTCTATTAATTGACCATGTCTCACCAATATCCTCTCATCATCCCGCACTCGGTCATATCCACTGAGCGGGAAAAGTTCTTGATCACTTGTTTCCGCCACCTCGCTGTCTCTATTCTGGGTGGGCGAGTACTGATCTCAGGAAGGATTTTCATACATCATCCTACGATATATACTGTACTACCTCTATGGATTGATTTCAAGTTACTCTGATATACTGATTACACTATGGTACACTAACTGTCGAATACTATCAATTCAAAATATATGACGGAAACAATTTCTAAGCGGTTGAGGGAGAAACTGCACTCCTCTGAAAAGGGATATGTAGGCTGACATACTACTATTCTCTCCACCCGCACACGCGAGCAAGGGGGGGAACAGTAATTGTATCATAGCACGCCCACTTTCTCTCCAAGGAAGAGGAAGATCTCTGATGTTGGCTCTTCTATCTCCTCGCTGCAACAGCTCTCACCAGGGAGTCCCGAGAAAAAATGAAGACTGGAATGCTACTGACGAATGAATGAAAAAATGTAAAGTGTCCTTGTATGTACTGTCTTGAGTGTATGTATATCTGTTCCTGACTATTCCGTCACTGCTTATTGTCGGTCTTTCTGCATTCTAGAGGGGTGTGAATTAAGGGTGATTGATGTGGAATGGCTGATTTGATGGTGTTGTATCTTTATTGGCTTGTTGATGAAGGTGATTGATATGGAATGGCTGATTTGATGGTGTTGATCTTCAATGGCTTGTTTGTTGATGTCATGGTATTGACTTTGAAGCAGGTTTCAGCAATCCTCTCCTCCGGAACTTGCTGGTATCTCTTTCTGATCTACTGCTCTTTCCGGAATTTTGGACCCGCATGGCGTACATGGATTTTCAAGGGAAATGTTTGCAAGTCTGTCTTTCTCTGTATCCGAATTTCCTTCTTGATGATCCAAGGAAAAAGTAATGCCACTCTTCCCTGTGTCCTTCATTTCATTTCGAAGCTCTCTTATTCAAAAAGAGGTTCTAGATGGCTCGGACCAGCGCCATTCCACTTCAATTTCCTTGACTTCTCTCAAGCCAGATCCAGCCCTTTCGTATACTCCAGCATTCCCTCTCCCTCGCCTGCCTCCGACATTATTCCTCCCTTCTCCTTTTCTCTATATGCGCATCAAGAACGCCGTTCCACCCAGCACGACACCGACGGTGCTCAGGAACATGACACAGCTCAGAACTACAGCCTCTCTCGCCGAGCTATAATATTCACCAAACAAACTTGGGAAGCCAGTGTTTGTGACTCGGATAGTCAAGAATGAGAATGTGGAAGTTGTAATCTTGGCCGTCGAGGTTATGAGATCTCCATTGCTATCTGTTGAGGTGATGACTTGCGTTTGAGTGATGACGTTTTGTGTACTTGTTGGGATGGGTCGATAGTTTGCCCTGTTTGGAACACAAGCCATACAAGACAAGTCAGTGGAATGTTCTCTTATCCATCACGGACCCTCCTTGCCGAGAAAACTACGCGGAGCAGCCTGCCGAACTGTCGAACTAGGCCAGCGATGTTTCGGTCCCACTCACCAAGTATACACCTCCCCAGTCATGGCATTCAATGCAGATTTGAATCCATCAAGTACATCCGTTCCATTTGTGAGTCTATAATCTCGATGATCGCTAATTCCACCGTCTGTTTCATTCTTTTCATACTCGAATTGCATCATGAGTTTCAATCTTGGGAATTCAGTGAGGAAGGTTGTGTTTGTCTGTGGTAAGCATAGTGAAGGAAAGAAATCAGTTACTTTGACTCGATATATGGATTTCCCCCCCTTTTTTTTGACCAGAAACAGTCGACTAAAGGCAGGAGAGAGAAGAGTCGAACCCACCAAGCAATCCTCCCACCATCTCTGCTTCAAAGCAAAGTCCGAAACACCTTGATCTCCGAGAATCATATCATGATAAGCAGCACCGCTCTCCGCAAACATGCATGCAACGTGCTCTTTATTTTCGCAGTAAGTTTCATACCACGGGTCAGGGGCACTTAAACCCGTGTTGGGATTATAATTCGATAGCGCGCCATAGCAGTATCCAACCGGTTGAAGAACGTTGATATTCTGCGAATTGGGACCCTTGTAGTAGACCGACAGACCGACCCAGTCGACGTAATCGTCGCCTGGCCAATAAGGTGCGAAGGGTGAATCGAGAACACTGAATGCTCCGTCGCCATTGGTATCGAGCGCGTTGGCTTCTGTCGTGTTTGTGGGCAGTTGCATAGAGTATGGGTATCTATTAATAGCCAAAGAAGAGAACATCAGCATCTTTGATTGTTTCAAGCACTCATCTGTGCAGACCGAAGAGGGTCCTAAAGTCAGAGCACAAGAATGGGACTCACCCTTGACCAGTGTTGGGAGCCCACACCAGAGCAGTATTGGGAGCTATCTGCTTGATGATGCTATGCATCTGCAGCCATGTCTGAATGAACTGCAGAGGCTGGAGACCGTATAGATTCCAGTCTCCGTTGAACTCGGGAGCCCATCTCAAGAAGACGGATCGGTTGTAGTTTTCGGTCCCTAGATAACAAAATAGCACAGAAGCGAGGTGATTAGTTACTGCTTCCAGACTAGTTGCGCTATAGCTGAGCCATAATGTTAGAATC
The DNA here is from genome assembly GCA_019775285.1 of Cystobasidium slooffiae. NCBI lineage: Eukaryota > Fungi > Basidiomycota > Cystobasidiomycetes > Cystobasidiales > Cystobasidiaceae > Cystobasidium > Cystobasidium slooffiae. The sequence goes on along the minus strand of JACWFZ010000007.1, from coordinate 726,587 downwards.
TCGCTCACAATTGAGGATCTGATTTCCGAGCGCCGTGAAATCGTCATCCGTCAAGACACTGAAACCCTGCGACGGATATACAGTCAAGAAGACAGCAGCGTCCGTTGATGTTCTCTCTATCAGTTCTTCAGGTGCACCACCGCCTGCTCCTGTCGTATAGTTGTATGGTGATAGCGGGATGTTCTGTGCTATTTGAATAACGGAGGCATTGAGGCCTAATCGGCTATTGAAGAGTGAGGGTGTGTCGCCTTCCCTGTGTTACACAAGATATTGAAATGTTCAGTCAGTGCCTGCGTTCGAGTAGTGTCCATTGTCGTTTTCATTGCCAGTGATTGTGAGAAGCGATGTGCCACCCGCCGAGTGCGAAAGAGGCGAAGGAGCAGACTGCGCTGGCTTCGGTGACTTTGTTGAGGACACTGCACTTGTCAAACGATATCCGCATTCGCAGGTTCTCATAGAAGAGAGCTTATTGAAGTTGCGGTATAGCCAGATGTAGACCTCCGTTACGAGCGATCTCCCTCGTCCCTGCTTTATCGTGCCATTTGACAATGTGCTCTTGACAGGCTTGCATGACAGCAATGACAGGGAGACTGAGAGATCGGCGCAGGGAAGGGAAAGTCGATAGAGAAGGAAGGACAGAAAGGAATAGATAGAAAATGGGCACTCACTCAGTCTGCACCCATGCTCCAAACATCACTTTCCCTTCAGGCGGCTCATGCAGTGCCAGTGAAGCATTCTCCGAAGTGCTTTGAGCGGTGACGGGGGTGATTGTGGCTGATGATAGAAGGAGCGAGAGGAGGAGGAGTGGGAGACCCCCGAAGAAGGACATCTTGGAGGATGACGATGATATTGAGGATTTCCTTCTTGTATCCATTTCTTGCTGCTGTACTCGCTCCATCGCAAAATGAGAAGACTCTGGAAGCGGTGAGAATATGGCTGATGAAGTGACAGCTGCTGTCCGGGAGCGAGCCGACGCTGGTGATGAGGAGGATCGTCTGTTTGGAGTGGATGAGGACAGCGTGTTGTCCATGCTCTACTTATGCGATGGCACAATATCGTATAACTTGTACAGAACAGACCTTGGAGGAAAGCGTGTTGTTTTGCTTTCCCTCGCTCTCTTCTCTTCCTTCCCTCACCACCTGCGCTGAATTATGCGGTGTAACCCAACTCACGTCGACAAAGATAGATTTTCCCACTACAGAATGCGGAGTGAACGACGTGAAGTGACCGAGCGAGAGAAATGCCAGTGGGAGAGACGCGTTCGACGCACTTCAGTCTGATAAACAATGGTATTATTTCTATGAAGCTATAGCAAATGGCATACTCACTCTTGGATGCTTCAAGTACTCGCTCTTGCCTGTCC
>JACWFZ010000007.1:284807-725212 GCA_019775285.1 Cystobasidium slooffiae | reverse complement strand
CACCCACCAACCTGAAACCGAATCGATTGCGAAAAACTCTCCCGCTTTGAGGAGGTGTCTCTGAGGAAATCAGCCACCAACTTGACCTGACAACGTCAACACCAAAGAAACAGCATGTCGCGTGTACACCGTATACGGCGTATATGTCTACACCAAGCAGACGCAGGCTCGTTCACCTTTGCCGGGAAGAATGAGCTGGGAAAGACATAGCCTTTAGCAGAGGCAAGCACGACTCCTTGAACCGGTTATTCAAAATTCGACACGGACGAGGGCACTCCTATTCTTCCAAGTATTCATTGCACTGTCATCCAATACGTCGACTTCACGCAGATGCTACTGCTGAAAAATCTCTGTCACCCTCTGGACTGGCGCGATTGGCTTGCGTGACTGCGTTGTCCACATGATCCTGTAGCTGAAGGCTTTGTCTTGGCGATGTCTAGGGACCGCCGCTGCCGCAGAAAACTCCTCCTGGAATGGATAGTGCCAGTTGGCTGAAGGAACTTCTTCTCCACCACGCTTGCCTTACTGAATACCAATCTCACTTCGCTCTCCAGTCCTATTCGTTCTATTAGCGCGCTGCAGTAAGCGAGCACATCAAACAACAAGCAATACCAGCCAGTCACGTCGAGCGATGCCAATGGAAGTAATTGGCCTGTGGGACCCTCGAGAGTCCGAGGCTCAAGACGCAATAAACGGAAAGCTTGAGCAACGCATAGCGACCCAACTGCGCATAGCATGCAGAACAGTACCGGGGTTCCGCTGCTATAGTACTGATGCGGATGCTATGTGGGTACCCGGCAGCAATTCCCAGGACATTGTGCAGCGCCGTTTGCTCAAGGTATATATAATCTGCGAAAGGGAGCAGATCTACCTAAGGTCCTTGAAGCGTTGAAGGGGTCGGTGTCACAGGACGCAGCCTTGGAAGCCTTCAAACCCCGTCGGGATGACAAAGGAATAATCAAGTTGCCGCAGGCTTCTAATCTAGAGATGAAGATGCAAAATGTCACAAAGCATATGCGTCGGGAAGAGGCAACTAAACACATCATGAGTAAAGCAAATCGACCTGGTCTTTGGCAACGGGGTCCCGTCCTGCCTCCCAAGGGAGCGAATCTTAATCCAGTAATTCATATCAGGCGCCTGTGATCTTTCTGTGCTCGTCTTCTGTATGATACTTGCAGACGTCGGTGTCTGGGCACATTGACCATTTGTGCTCGCAATTTAGATCATCGCTGCCTTGCTCCTCTCGCTCCGGCTTTTGCAACGCGCAAGGATTCCGAAGACTGTCGTATGACTATCATCGTAAACCGCTGATCCACTCATGGCTTCCGTTTTCAGCCACTCCTCCACGGTCCTCTGCCATCCTTCGACTCTGTGGCCAGAAAGCCCGGCTTTGAGGTGCCACTCAAAGTCTATCAATTTTCTCAGCGACTTGACCATACATCCGCATACAAAGGTAGCATGGGCACTCGATACAATTCACATCTACACCACCTATCTTTCGAAACTCTTCATTCTTATGAGTCTACTCCATCATTCCGTCAAGTGGCTATACGAGATATCCCAATGACATCGCCCACCCACCTACGTCTGCTCGGTGCGGCGTAGCGATGTTCCGTGTACGCTTGTCCTCCTACAGGGCTTTGCCATGACTGTCCATCGTCAGAGCAAAGAAGTTGCCAACATACGCTGTGACTTTCAATAATCAGCTCTCTACCCAACATTGGTGGTTTGAGCTAGCCAAAGAGTAGGCAAGGAGTGTAGGCTACTTTAGCCGTGTGGAAGAATAATAAGGAGGACTTACACTGTGGAACATTGTGACAAGGTTAGGACGGTCAACCTCATGCATAATAGTCGATGCGACCCGTCATCCAGAGAACTTCACCTGTAACTGCACTTCAAGTACCATTTGTTTCTGATGCCTAGGCAGATTTCATTGTCCGACACGTAACATCATCGAGGAGACTTTGACATTTGATTTCTGTGAGATGGTTGAACTTAATAAATCCTCTTTCAGCCAGTCTGAGGCCAGTCTGAGGTAAGCCTGTCGGGAGGTCTCTTCACATCAGCAAGCACTGCAGCTGTAATCTTCCCATGAAGACAGCCGTTTCGTAGCAGGTCTCGGTATTCTGCAAAGAAAGCATCGTCTTCCAAAAGCGACGTACTACCAGGCTGATCTACAGTAGTGATGGTCTTCACTTGCCGATCCTGTTTCTGCTGTTTTTTTTGCGGTATTCGGTCATACAATATGTAAAGCGTGCCGTAGTTCCGGAGAAGGAAAACCGAGGGGAGAGACGAGACCTGAGCAAGGGAGATAGCTTTTCGCCTTTGGTTCAGCCAACTGCCAGCACTGCACAGTGCAGTTTGATGTTAGAGAGAGAGCGACATTGAGAAGACGCAACAGAAAGAGCGAGATAGACTTTCCAGCTGAAGGAGTTGAATCAGTATTAGCAAGAGGGAGAGAGAGAAAGCGCAGAAGGTGTGCATGATCAGGCAGACCTTCTTCGAGGGTGAATAGCGAGGTGAAGCGATAGGAAGGTGGATTATCAGCAGACAGACCAAGCACATCAACAACAACACCACCATCATACTCACTGCGCCATGCGACCTCAGCAGGGCGTCGACCCATCCTCGCAGCCCAGCACGCAGGAGAAGGAGAAGATGATGGATGCAAAGCGCAGGCAGCAGCAGAAGGTGGTCTGGGAGGACTTGCAGAGGAGTGTCAAGGGCAGTCTGACCTTCTTGGATTCAGAGAGGTGCGTCTGCTCTCTATCTTCCGCTCCATTGCCATGGCTGAGTCTTTGCTCTCTCTTTCTCGCTCTCTATTCATTCATGCATGCTTACTCTACTCTTGGAACTGGATGATCTTTACTGGATGGACTGACACTGCATGCTCCCATCTATCTATCTACTGCACTATGCTATCATCTCCCACCACTCTCTCACCCTCACCCTCTTCCTGTCCTGTCCTCTCTCTCTCCCCTCCGCTTTCATACTTTCCCGCATGACGCTTTGCACTGATCGGCACTCTCTACATGGACAACTATGGACACATCTACACCTTCACCTTTTATACATGATTGGATGATATCTGTCCCACCTACCTCAACTCAATCCTTCACTCTTCATAATCATGTCGCAGCTCTTGGAAAGCCTTCAAGCTCTTCAATTCAGCCTCTCGGCCCATCTCGGACACTTCTGCATTGCAGCAAGGATACCCACGACAAGCTGTATTATGTCCCAAATCAAGCAAAGATGTCCTCGAAGCGATGAACTTCGCACACAGGAGTGGTATTGAGATATCAGTCAAGAGTGGAGGCTACAACCCTTCAAGCTGGTCTACTCGTGGTACTCTCATCTTGGACTTGAAGGAACTGAAGAGTGTCATTGTACACCCTCCTTCTTCGTCAGCTTCTTCTGCCAATGTCAATGGAGGAATGCACGTCGAACCTTCGGTCCACGAACGACCTAGAGAAGCACTCACGCTAAGCGGAGTCAATACACCCGACACCACTGCAACCTCTCCGCCACACGCCGCCACCTCTTCCGTCAATCAAAAGAGGAAGCACTCCCCATCCCCTCCTTACTCTTCATCAGGCAATGACGATTCAGCAATGCCACCCGCTAGCGAGACGACTTCCAGCAACAGTCGTCAGCCTTCAGCTTCTACATCGATGACTTCAAGCTCATCAGGCTCAGCTACGCCACCAATCCAGACATTGCTAGCTCAGCAAGCGCAGGATAATGCAAACAATGCCATGGCTTTGGAGCAAAGCCTATCATCTGATAAAAGCAAGCGGAGAATGCTAGACAGCGACAGGGAACAACAAACAACGCAGCAGCAGCACTACATCCATGCGAATGCTTACCCACCTTTCAACCTCGTCAACGCCGACCCAGAGGAAGAAAGAGCATTCCATCAAAGACGGCAAAGTCAGTCTGGATCGGTTGATTCGTACGGTAATGGGACAAGTACAAATGGCACACACGACAATACTGCAAACAGTGATCTACCATTCAGCGCTACCATTCCTTTCATCTATGACCCGATAAGGAAGGAGACTGTCTTCCCGGGAAATGCACCACCTGGAACTGTTCCCTTCTCTGATGCACCCAGAAGAGGCTCAAGTAGCAATGATAGATCATATGGAGGCGAAATGGGCGTAGCTACTACTGCTTCAGCAGCAGCCGATCCGAATACAGCTTGGCCCAATGTCACATCTGGAAACGACAATGTATCATCGTCCAATGCAAACCGTGCAGCTTCAGGCTCACCCGCTGAGAATGCATTCGGAGCCGCCGATCCATCAGATTATAATCTCGTCTCTTTCGGATCAGGCACGACGGCTCAGCATCTCGATTCAGTCTCTTCCACGTCGGCATATACACCCACTCAATCTGGCCAAGTCGAACCCAATGAAATCGCACGCAATGATTCCGGAACGGAATGTTTCGTTCCTTGGGCTTGCTACCCTGTTGGAAGTGCGATCTTCCTCACTGGTGGATATGGTTTTGTTTCTAGACTATATGGACTATCGATGGATCTAGTTACGGAGTTGGAAATTGTTTTACCACCTACTTCGGAGCGGACATCCTCAAGAGCTCAGGGCACGAATGGACCACCATTACTAGTCGATGGCGAATTGAACGAGACTGGTCGGATTGTTACGCTCAAGGTTGACTTTGAGAATGACAAGGAAATGACTCAGGAGGAAAAACTTGAACAGCGTGAGCTTTGGTGGGCCTGTAGAGGAGCTGGAACGGCTTTTGGTATTGTGACCAATATCACAAGCAAGGCTTATAACATCGGTCAAGTGTTGGCTGGTAATGTCATATTGTAAGTGACATCACACTCTCTAGTTATCGGTGACCTGTCAAGCTAATAACCACTGTATTCCTGTTCTAGCCCATTCAATCCAGCTACCACACCTTCACTACTCAAGCACTGGCGCGACTGCCTCAAGATCGCCCCAAGGGAATTATACACAAACTTCACACTGACAGCAGGACCAAATGAGCGAGGTCATGTCGTAGTCATTCAATTCTCATGGTGCGGCAAGAAGATAGCTGAAGGAGAAGCCATATTACAGACTATGTTGAGTTGGGATGGCGAGAGGTGTTTGTTGAAAGATGTGGAGGTCAGACCTTATAAGCATCAACAGGAGAATGTCTCGCAGATCTTATCGTCAAAGGGTGAGCTCTTTGATCGGCGTCGCAACTGTGTGTATCTGCTAACATAGTCTGACTGCCCGCTGCTTTTAGATAACACACGCTGGCTTGTGAGAAGTACACTGCTCAACACCCTGTCGGATACGAGTATACATAAGACAGTGGAAGTCTTCCGCGCATGCCCACCAGGTGCTTCATGGCTGTTCGGTGGGTCGTCGTCTCGCTGTTCAGCAGTCTTGATAAGAAAGTACGATACTGATAGGTCATCATCATCTATCCAGAAACTGCCGGAGGAGCGATCTCCGAGCCACAATATCCTTCATGTTTCCCAATGGATCACCGTAAAGCGCCCTTCCAAGTCGCAGCCCTACATCAATGGACGAATCCACTCCATGATGAACTCCAACGCAAATCAGCTGAAGGATGGGTCTACGATGTTCTCAAAGATGAACAATGTGGACCTTTCCCGTGTTTCTTATCCTCGGGAGAGAAGAAGGATCGAGTAAGAGCTGTCTATGGAGAAGAAAACTTTGAGAAATTGAGAATACTCAAGAATAAATATGATCCTCATTGTTTGTTGAAGCACACTCATTTTGAGGAGTCGCTCAACGCATGAGGACAGATAGAGGAGGTGAGTATTGAGGATTCCCTGTTGGGGATCTAGAGGGAAGGGGAAAGTATGTACGGTATTAAGCATTTTTCAAAAGGGTTGCTCCGGTATATTCTTCCATCATAAGTCAGTGGGGCTTTCTTCAGGTGGCCTTTTTTCCACAAGTATATCAGTAAACACCAGCACAAAGCTATCATCATTTCTGTTCATTTCATTTAAAACAGATTCTTAGCATGCAGTGCATGTCGATGTAGATTAGCCTTTTTCAATTTCATCAATACTTTTCATTACTGGCAACTGCAAACCACCATCATCACTCAATGATACTCATACAAGCCAGGCCAGTCTCGTGAGAAGCGTGTTGTCACTGTTTTGTACCATTTGCTACATGCGCGCAGTAAGTCCGTCGGCGAAAAGGGATCATCGACGGCGATAGCGGATCATGATGGACGCGACAGCATGCGGCAGGACTCTGCAGGAATGAATGACACAGCTTCTCTCTCTGTATTCTATCCATTTCATCACTTCAAAGACCTCATCTCTTCACTCTGGCTTGTCTCTGCTTCTAACTGCATGTCACGCTCATCCAGCTTCTTCTTCTTCCGCTGGTTCAAGGGAGCTGCTACGACTTCGTCACGTTCTTCTAGCAGCACTGCGACATCGACAAGACGGCCCGCATTTGCAGCGATGGCAGCCACTGTGACGCTCACCAAGATTCAGCATGACAAGAGACCTGCTCATCATATGAACGACACTGAGAATGTATGTTCCAGTGGGAGCCTATGCGGAAGTCCTGGCTGATACCAGTGCTTTGATACCACGGATGGCTACTGCAGCTCTTCGAGAACCCGTGGCCTTCTTTCATGAAAGACTTACAAGTACGTAGACTTGACTCCAACAGCTGCATTGAAGCCTGTGANNGTTCCGTAACATCCAGCCCCTCACAGGCTTCATACAGTCGCCACAGGCTGCGATATACTAGCAAAGAACTGACGTGCAAACCCATACATCACAGGGCGGACTAGGAGCTGTCTTCAAGATGCGAAGAGACTGGCAGAGCAAGCCGTAAGCCACGTCTTCCCATTCCTGCTTTCCGTCGCGCAGTCGTTGACTCCCTTCGCGCCACACATCTTCGCCGCCCCCCGTCAAACATGTACACTATGCAGGCTGCCACCTAAAGAAGAAATGCCACAGGTAATCAAGCCTGATTGGGGTATCACACCTGGACAAGGAAAAGATGCCGCTTATCAGCAAGATATCAAAGCTACTTGGTTAGGACATGCTTGTTTCCTGGTTGAATTCCCTATTCCAGAGGGTCAGGATTCCGAAAGAGGCTACAGACTGCTCTTTGATCCGTGAGTTCACGCATGATAGTGATGAGCTTGCAGTAATCTAATATGTATTGTCCAGCGTCTTCTCCCATCGATGCTCGCCCTCCCAATGGGTCGGCCCGGCGCGATACACCCCTCCACCTATCAAGATGGAAGACATGCCTGAAATTAACGGCGTAGTAATCAGCCACGCCCATTATGATCATTTGGACGTGTCAACAATCAAGTAAGCTCAAGCTTTCGTAGCTTCCCAGTCCCTCCTACCTGCTCACACTACCTACCTCTATTGTTCCTCCACCTCGTTTAGACACCTCTTCACCTCCGCTCAACCCAAAGGATCAGTTCATTTCTTCGTACCACTAGGCAACAAGAAATGGTTCGCATCAGCAATTGGAACATCCGAGAATGACGTAACTGAATTCGACTGGTGGGACAATGCATCATTCACCACGTCCGAACAGACTCATTCCAAGTTGCGTATTACATGCACGCCATGCCAGCATTTCGCAAATAGAAGTATCTGGGATAGGAACCATACATTATGGGCTTCTTGGGCTGTAGAGCAACTACCGATATCATCGGATAGCGAGGCAGGACAAGCTGCTGCCTCTGCTGGGGAGAAGCCAATTTGCAAAATATGGTTCGGAGGTGATACGGCTTATAAAGGCGTCAGAAGGGGAATGACACCTGAAGAAGAAGCTAAACTACCACACTGTCCTGCTTTCGAAGAGATCGGAGACAAGTTTAAGTTCTTTGATTTTGCTGTGAGTGAAGGATAACTTTGCTGCTTCTCCGGTCCATTCTTCGTGCTGATGCCGACTTTTGTGTTCTTCTCCGTGTCTTCTCAGATGATACCTATTGGAGCTTACTCTCCTCGTTGGTTCATGTCACAAATCCACGCTGTAGGCGCTCTTGAAGCTGTACCTCCCGCTATGAGATCTAGACTGACCATATTCTCTCGCCGGACGTCGTTTCATAGTCTCCGGAAGATGCAGTCTGCATTCACAAGGATGTCCGCTCACGCAAGAGTGTAGGAATGGTGAGTGTCTATCCTTACATAGTTTGAAGTCCCTCGCCACCAACATAATAACTGTTTATACCGTGCCATCTACAGCACTGGGCGACTTGGATGTTGACAGACGAAGAGGTAAACGAGCCAAAGATCAGATTGGCAGCTGCTGTCAAAGCTGCACCAAGCATGAAACCGGATGATTTCACTACACTCGAAGCTATTGGAGCTACATTACGCGTCAAGCCCGAAGCATAAGTATCCTGAGATTCGTATTACTTTCGCGCTGGATGGGAAGTTCTTTAGGTAATTGTAAGATTCTGTACAACGACAAGACTCGACTGCGATTGTATCCTGGACGTTTCTGTTCTGCTTTCTCGGGAACGGATGACTTAATCTCGATGGTAATTTGAGTCGGCTTTTTGCTTAAGACGCGAACCAGCTTATCGCCCACTCTTGCCGTATTTTGTGTGCTTGTTGCGCTTTGATTCGGTCCATACTTTCATTGCCCGTGATCCATTTTCGCCGGCGTTGAAGACTGATTGATGAAGTACGTATTGAGATATGTCAGTCATGTGAGAATGCCATGTATAGCAAAAGACGTGCACTCACGCTCCTTCTCCCATTCATCCAAACCAGCTAGGAAAGCGGCAGCTTGCTGATCTACACCACCTACGCTTGATCCAGTTCCAGCACTTGACGAAGTAGCTGAAGCGTGCTGAGATTGATCCATTACTTCAGGTAAGCGTAATCTGAATGCGCGATGGAGCACTTCTTTGAGATGCGGATCATCAATGCTGTTTTCAGTTTGAATCGAGGTAGGTTACATGTCACGTGTAAATGGACGTATGATGGGAAGAATAAACATGATCAGCAGCACGCTCAAATGGACGGTAAGAAAGAGGGTATGATTAACTTACGACTCTTCTAATCTCACACCACACGCAAAGAACCAACCGCCTGCGCCACCCAGATTACGTAGATTGACAGACCTTGCAGAAGCAGAAAGCGCATTGCGGACTCTTGAAGTGTATGGCTTGGGGAGGGATATGGAGAGGTAGTCGCTGGATTACGGCAAGAGTGTGAGCTAGAACATCACAGATATAGTGAATACATGGACACACCGGTCTGGAACACTGGCCAAGTTGATTCCGAGCCAGTAAGGTAGTTCGAGTATTGTTCCCTGCTTGATCTGCAGGTATCACGGGTCAATCAACAAGGTATAAGAGTATAATAGCGTGTGATAGACCCACATCACGGTCATTGGTACCCTCTAGATGGCCCAGATTAGGCACTTCAAGCAGGAAAGTGCATGGAAGTCGCTGGTATAGCGATATGATGGTATTCGCGTAAACGAGCAGAGCAGGATGCGTCGATATTGAGAGGCAAGGTAAACAGGTCAGAACAGCAGCAGCAGCAGCAGCAGCAGGGAGTATGCTACAGCCTGACTCACAGTGTTCTCTGATAGGAATGCATCGACAGACCAGTACGAGGAGGTCATCTTGATGCTGATGGCATGTCGTTAGGATGTCAAGAGCAGCACTGTCTCTTTCTTTCTCTTTCACCTTAGCATATTCAAGATATTACATTGTTATTACCAAGAGCAGGAGCAGCAGCAGCAGTAGTAGTAGTACCAGAGCAGTAGTGCAACCATGCTCATCATCAATACTCTCGCTTGACCGTGGAATACCCAGCATCAAAGGCAGTCATTGCAGCAAGAGTGCCACGCCGAACTGCAATCAGCATAAACCAAAGGGAGCAACTCTCTATCGAGGGAACGACACGACACAGCAGTGCCCTACTAGCGTCACTACTGTTTGGGAAGTATTGCTTGTGCTGGTAGAACTGTATCGACACCTGCCTGTCACTTTATAGCACAGTCCACTGCCGCTGCCATGGAAGGCGACAACTACGCATACAATACCCATCAATATGGCATGCACAATGGCCAAGAGGATGATGCAGGTCCCTCTACCACCTACGATGGACATAGCAATCACATCCAGCTGCCATCCTACGCCTCGAGTCCTACCTCTCCCCAGACGCCCTTCAGTCCACGCGCCATGGCTATACAGCAGCTCAAGAGGGCTGCTTCGCTGAGGGAGCAGAAGGGGAACAACGCGAATACTAGCACCTCTAACGACAATGGTGCATCCTCGTCATCGTCACAACATCACGATACTACTGCTACTGCGAGTGCTAGTGCATCCACGTCAAACTCGGGCCACAGTCCAAGTATAGGCATGAGTCCATCCATGTCGCGTGCTCCCTCCATTAAGAGACTCGGTCTGGAGAGAAGCGCTTCGGATGCTGCTAGAAGGATGGCAATGGCAAAGCTGACAGGGGAGAAGATATCCCCGTAAGTATTTCCCTCTCGTCGCGTAACCTTTGTCCTTTTCATGGCTGATTGTTGCATCTCGCCACCTAATCCTGTATTCCGACAATCTTACTAGACCTCCGGAGTTTACAATGCCCAAGACGCCATTACCCGCTGGTCCTCTACCTTCTCTAGCTGATCTCCAAGCCAGACACGAACAGCGTCACGGGCTGGCATCTCCCGAACCTGTACCATCGACATCATCAGGCAGTCCACCCCATCCGCTCAGTCGCAATCCATCATCGGCCTCTACCGCTCTTTCGCGTCAGTTGTCAGCAGCGAGTAACCGTACAGGAGCAAGCAATCTATCACGCAATCCATCACTAGCCAGATCGCTAGCTGCCTCTCAAGGCCCCAATGGAGCAGCGGCAGGTAATGGTGGCAACATCTCCAATGCTGGATCTGACCAAGGTCATGGCAGTCAGGAGAGTGGAAGTGCAGAAGACGACGAATCAAAGCAGAGACGTACGGATGAACGGCAGGAAGCGCGAAGTAATCTGATACGCAAGCTTTCGAGGGGGAGATTGGCCGGAGCGACCGCAGCTGCGAATATCCGAGAGAGGCACGCAAACAATAATGCAATGCCTGGAGACGCGTCTGAAGCTTCTACGTCGACTTCGAACCCCGCTAGTCCAAGTCTGCAACGACGACCTTCACTAGCGGACGTGTTAGCGAGAGCGGAGTCGCGTAATCAACAGCGGAATCATACGCCCGAACCACTTCCTCATCCTACAACACCGCAACAACAGCAGCAGCATTCACGTCAGCAGTCACAGCAGTCGAACGCCTCCCCCTTATATACACCTACCACATCTCACTCATATACATCCAACGGCATGGCTTCCTCTGTAGGAGAGGGTCCTTTCTCATTGCAAAGCGAACTGCTATCGCCTCCGACGGCATTACCATCAGCTGCCTTTTCGCCGCCAAGTGTCGCATCTCGCTTAAATGGCAACAATGCACATTCACCAGGTACACCAGCCTCGATGACTTCGCCAGCTTCTTCGCTTCGCAAAGCTGCCAATTTACGGCAGTATGAACATATTCCAATCCCGCCTACACCAGCGACTGCGTCAACATCGACTTCGCACTCGAATAGCCATTCGAACACTTTCTCACCCTCAAGTGCGAATGGAGGTGGGCCATCATCAGCTCATGAGAGTGTGTATAGTGCAGTCTCGAATTATAGATCGTACAGACATACCATGGAAAGAGATCGAGACTCTGCGATGGCTAGAATGCAAATGGAGGATAATTTCGAGCTGGAGAATGCGGCTGCACTGGAAGAAGCTAGGGCTAGCGTTGCTACTTCTGCTTTTACAGGGGCTGGTGGAGCTGCAGGCGCCCGGGTTGGAGGAGGTGGATCAAGAACGAGACTGCATGAGCATCATCCGCTGTCTGATGACGAGAGAGAGGAGGAACTTGAAGATGATAGACCCGCTGGACGAAAAGTGCAGCAGGGCAGCCTGCAACAGGACGAGACGCTCAAGCAGAAAGATTCTGTATCGCCCCATGTCGACGCGGCTCAACAAGCACAAATGGCGCTCAGGTTTTCACCACCAACCAACTCTCCCGAATCGCGACCTCACAATCGGCATAATTTGCCAATGCAACAACAGCATCAACGAGGTAATGACTACCTTATCGCTACGCCTCCTCCGAATAATCGCAAGCTTTCGGATAGTACTAGCGTGTCTAGCCACTCGGCGCGCAATAGAGCTGCCGGATCAATGCCTCAGACTCCCCTGTCGCATTCACCCATATCGCCGTTCGCTTTCTCACCTGCTCCTGCTTCGCCTGTAGTACCTGGCGGGGAGCAGCAAGGCGTCGCAATATCGCAAGGTGCTGTTCCCCCAACTCTCGCTGAACAAAGTGAACAAGATCTGCCGTTCCTTCGGCATCATCAAAAGGAACCCAATGGTGACCTCCCTGTCAGTGTCGTTAGCTCACGCGCTTCGCATTATCCGGAATACACGACGTTGCCAGTTGGGGATCAGCCACCTATGCCTGCCAATATGCAGTCCATATTGAAAGACCACGATGCCCCAACAAGACTAGTGGACCAAAATCCGCCACCTGTACCCGAAAAGACCGCATCTCCACCCTCGAGCGATAAGAGATCCCACTGGAATTTCGGCGACGCTAGAGAGGCAACAGCATCGCCGACGCCTGAGCCTAGGATGCCCTTCAGAATCCCAGAGCCGCAACAAGACGACAATGCTGGTCCAACTTCGGAGTATCGCTTCCCAACAGCTAGCAGCAGAGGTAGACGTCCGGATTCGGTGAGTCTGAAAACGATGACAAGCTTTAGGAGTGCAGTGAGAACTGACACGTACTGTAGATCTCGTCTTCAAACGATCATCACGATGATGGGCTGAATAGCATGATCAGCCAACTGGAAGCTATGCAAGCTGCTGCACCCGAGACGCAGCCAATATCAAAGTAAGATAGCTAATACACTTCCGACATCATGTGACAAAGCTGGCTAACTCCACCTGCTCTCTGTATATTCAGGGCCTCGCCAAGTGCTACTAGGCCTTTTGGAGCAAGAGGACCGGAAGGAGGCAAGAAGATGCTTGCCCGACCACATCCACAACAAGTCTTCCCGCAAGCCTCGCCCCCGACGCATCACAAGCAGCTGCCACGTCAAGGTAGTCCAGAAGCGAAATCTTTTCCCATCAATGGATTGGCTTCCCAGCTCCGTCAACCTGCAATGCATTCCAATAGCCCGCCCAAGTTCGCGGAACGCGCACTCCCTACCCAGATCGTCACCACTCCCCAGACACGAAGAGGGGATTCGGCAACTACTGAACAGCCGCACCGTGTTCAACGCAATGGAAATTTCGGAAACGCGTTGCATTCTGTCCGCGAGAGTGGCAACGAGACCTTCGTCTTCTCCGGTGATACACCTGCGTATCATTCAAGTGCGTCAGCTGAGAATGACAGTGCACCCAGTCTTGTAAGAACAGGTACTGGCTCCTCATCTTCTGGCTTCTCGACACATTCCGATGGCGGCCTGGCTGTGACAGCCGATGTCTTGCCACCGACACAAACGAAAGAGCAAGTAATGTCACGCCTCTCGCAGCTTCTGTCTACCTATCGAAATCAACCTCAGAAGCCTAGTTCTCTTGAAGATCCGCCGCGTCAGCTTCTTCTGCATTCACCAGTCTTGCAAGTGGTCAACTCGAACACCGTCAAAGATAGGTACCTCTTCCTCTTCAACGATATCTTGGTTATTGCGAAACCTATCATCGATGAAGACGCAGGAGGAGATTCGATTCTGCCTGGTCTTGACAGCAAGTTCGTGGTGAAGAGCATCGTCGAACTGCCCAAGCTCAAGCTCACTGCACAAGCAGCGGACAATGGCGAAGATCCCGTACAAAAGCGAAAGCATCCTCTGCTTCTGACTTTTGTCGACCGCTTCGCCAATGATCCTCGCAAGGCGGTCAGTGCTCTAGTCGCTAAAGCAGGCCTATCAAATGACGCCACGACAATCGCGAATCTGCTCTTCCGGAATCCTGAGCTCAACAGGTCTCAGCTTGGGGCATATCTGGCCCACAAAGACCAGAAGCCAGTTTTGAAGGCCTACTGTGATCGATTCCGACTGGCCGGAATCCGGATAGAGGATGCCTTACGCGTCTTCATTGGCTCGCTGCGCCTCCCCAACGACTACACTGCTGCCGAATACATGCTCAGTGTCTTCGCCAGTCAATGGCTGGCAAACAACCCTGGAACGGGAATGACAAACGACGGGGTCTTCGCCACGAAATTGGTTCTGTCAATGATGGAGCTCAACGATGCTCTCCATTCTGGTATCGATGACGAAGCTACCGCAGCTGGTAACCTATTCAGCTTTCCCAATTCAGCAATTACGGTCGACGACTTCATTGCAGCCTTCCGCCTCAAGGATCCGCATGGTTCCCTGCCCGATGAGCACCTCACTCGAATCTATCTATCGATCCGCAAAGATCGTCTACAGCAAGCGGCGGACAATGCTATCGTCAGCGGCATCCCGGAGATCGAGGTTATAACTCACCCGAGCAGGCTTCCGAACAGACTTACATACCGAACCGCATCCGAGAACATCTCTTTAACCATTCCCAAGGTCGACCCCAAGTTCGCAATCAAACTGGTCGGACAAGATCTACGCTTCGAGCCACCAGTTCTCACATTCGCGCGCAGCAGGACGGCCACCTTCCGAGTCACCCCCACGGCTTTAGGCAGCAAAGCTATGCTGTTTATACGTTTAGGACCGAATGCTCATCTTTATCGCAATCTGCCAATCAACAAGACATTCTCAGTCGAGAGAGCCTTTATGAACCACACTTTCCAGATTGCCTTTGTCAATCATCTAGGTGTCAAGCGAAAATATCTCTTCAGCTTGAGCAACGCTGAGACAAAGTACAGCTGGGTGGACACCCTGCGTACCAAGATTGAGAATTCACCTGTCGAACAGCCAAATACCCCTCGACCCGCTCGACTGAGTGATGCTGTTTCTCTTCAAGTGCTGCGCGATGCTCTCATTACCCCCGACGAGCCTGCGCCTGTGTTGGCCAACAAGATTCCTCTGTACGGGGGACGACCTGGTTTCAGCACACCGCCCAACTCGCGAGGCAGGTCGGCAGCTGGAGGGCCCGGAACCCTTCAGCGATCGAGCTCCTTCTCCAAAACCTATGCGCATGGTCTCGGAAAGGCAGAGTCGGATCTTGCAGAGCAAAGGAGACCATCGGTGTCCAATACGTCCCTGCTTGCGCCCTTAAGCATGCGTCGAGGTAGTAGGGATGACGAGAAGGCAGTGCAGCAGCAACATCAACAGCAGCATTACAAGACCGGACAGGAAATCGTTACGGCAGTTCGGCAAAATTCTCTGCTCCCTCTAGTTCTTGGCTTTGTTGGAGCCGGCGTGGAAGGTGTCGATGCTCGTGAGTCACCTGTTTCTTTCGTTATGTTATAGCAAGGGCTAATCCCGTAAGCGCTTGTCACAGTTCCCAGGAAGCCTTTATATCCGCAAAGTGCCCAAGTCCACACCACACCTGCACAAGCCCGTGGCACTGGCCGTTTTAAAGATCTATAACTACCATGTACATTCGAGATACGACAGCTGTATATACGACCCCTTTACGACTCAATTAAGTCTAGCATCATCCGGAGTGCTGTTACATGTATAAAATAGCAGACGACTTGTTTCATTCCATGGTAACATCATTTACACCGCTTCCGTTCGCAACAGAAGCCTTCACCGAGTCCAATTGGTGGTCGACCGACATCCCATTGGTATGCGGGACGTTTTCAGCCTCGACCCCGCTGTGTGCGCTTTGATTATTGAGTATGCCGGAAATGAAGTTCGTGATGTCCGGCCACCGGTCGTGTAGAACATGCGTTGGACGTGGATCCCTCGATATCAGGACTGCAAAGCTCCTTCAGCCAGCGAAGCGTTTTGCTGGATAGATAGGCAGCTTACCTTCAGCGAATCTATTGCCTACCCGCACCCGCTCTGCCCGATCTTGTTGTTCTGTTGGAAAGACAGCCATGGAGATCTATCCACAGTGATCAGTCCTAACGAGTCCATCTTGACCGACAGATCAGCTCACCTTTTTGTACCAGCCACGGATCCCTGGAACCTCGGAATTGGGAACTAACGCCAATGGTGGATGCATGTCAAATAGCTGGACGGCGGCCTTCACGCGTTCGGAGCAAGAAGCGCCTGCGGGACGTTCTGTCAGTAGACTAGGGCACCGCACTTAGCGCTGGGTGTCTCACCTCGTCGGTTGAGCAGATTGATGAGCGCATTGCAGCCAACGCTTTGCCCTATCAGCACGACTCGGTCCACATTCTCAGCCATTCTGGGGGGACGGAGATAAGAAAGATTTAGGTTGCAAGCACGGACACACAGACTGGAAGGCCAGGAGGCCGCTTACTTTACTATCGTATCCCACACATGCAAGACCAGTTGGTTCTCCCTGGAAGCCATCTTGTCTCGATCAAGCTGATAAGGGGCTTTCGTCAGTAGGCTCTTGGAGTTGAGAGGGAATTAATCGTACCGCAGTAATAGTGTCCGAATGGGCAAGTACATTGACGTCAACCAGCGCCCATTGATTCTGCATGGTCCACTCGACAATCTGCCTGCTTGTATCAAGCTGCTTTGCTGGTCAGCCATGATAGCAAAGCGCTCGTGAATGAGCTTACTAACCAGGAAACTGTTCTCCAACTTCACATCCGCTGTCAAAGAATTCAATTCGGCTCGCAAGTTGCCCCTACAAGTCAATTCATTAGCCGAGGATTTCTCGATACCGTGGTAAAGACTCGTACATGTCGTGTACCAGAAGTACGAGGGTGTCGGAGCTGAACAGGTTGTCACTGTACAAGCCTTGCTTAGCGCTGCGCGATGAAACGGTTCAGAAGCATGCGCACCTAACCAGCAGCTGGTCCTTGAACATTTGCTCAAGCTTTGGATCTGATAGCGGCACGTTGTACATGCCAAATTCGTTGTACAAGTAGGAAGTGCGATGTGCTTTGAGGATCTCTGCAATGTAGAAGTACCTTTAGTCACTTATTGTGGTACTAACAAAGGCAGGGTGCACGACTTACCTGTTACAGGCGTTATCTTTCCTGCATTCGCCAGTTCTGAAGAAGATGATCACGTTAGGCATCGACCCGAGATACGACTGCGAAGTCGCAGCACCCGACGCACCGTTTTGCTTTGTGTAAGTTGGTTGGATGCAGCGCCAATGTCTACTTTGCTCTTCGGTGACAAGGTGTAGCGCTCGAACGGCTGAGGCTTGTGCTACTAGGGGCGGCATCTCTGGCGGCAATTCTCCAAGCAGAACTTTGACACACTCCAACGCCGAGTTTGATATGGCGTCCACGTTATAGCCGCCCTGTAGGAGAGTTGCATGAGCCTAGCAGCATGGACACGTTCAGCAGACGGCTACTCACTTCGAGCGCAATGACCATGCGACCCCCAGCTAGAGCAGATAGCATGTGTGTCATCTGGGCATATCCACCTGGGGAGACGTGACATCCGCCCAGCTGGTCTCCTTCCGCAGCATCAAAGCCAGCGGACACTGCGTGACACAGAGAATGAGCACAGTTCTACCCACTACATCATAAGCGAAGACATCCAAACGCTCACCGAGCACAAAATCCGGTCTAAATTCGTAGGCGATAGGCATGACCACCTTCTGGAAGGCTGCAATATAGTCCGCGTCCCTCATACCTCCAGTGGGCCAAGGTATATTTACGCATCTGCAAAAGATCGTTCAGTCCTGAGATCCTCCCGTCGGTCAGCCGCAGGCCGCTGGCGCACCTGCCCTCTGCTCCTTCACCGCCTACCATCTCAGCAGCACCATACGAGCCGCCTGGATAGAAAGCACCGTTGTCATAGCGATGTATCGATATATACAGGACGTCCGGGTCAGACCAGAAAGCTTTCTGGGTACCGTTACCTAACCATGAAATAGGTTAGCGTGATCGCTTCAAGCGAATCTTCTGGCAGCCAAGCGCAGTTGCGTACCGTGATGCACATCCCTGCAAGCCGAAACACAGTATCAGCTGCTGAAACCTCGTACCACTTAATCATTGAGCTGTGACACTCACCAGTCAAGAATCAAGATCTTCTTTATGCCCTTTTCTCTATAGACAGTTTTCAGATATGCCGCTGCCACTGCAGCGTTGTTCTGTGGGAAAGTATGAGATAAGTGCCCATTTTCTACAGGACGACCGCAAGTAAGGATTTCACCCACGTAAAAGCAGAACCCCATTGCTTGCTCCGGCTCAGCGTGATGCCCTGGCGGTCTGAAATTCAAGAAAATGAGCCGCCTCTTCTCGCAGACGAGCGACTATCTATCTTACCTGACGATTGCAAAAGCATTCGCTATCCGCCCGTCTGCTACGGCTCGGCAGGTTTCGATGACTCCTCCAAGCGATAATCTTGCACAAAGCGCGGTGTGCTCATTCACATATAGCGATAGTCGGTTGAAGAATTTGCGGTTGAGCATGTAGAAATCGCTAGGCTGATCTGCAGGAAGAGATAGACTCTTCAGTTAGCTGCACGTGAAAGGCAGAATACACTGTGGCACTCACTCGCAAAGCTATTGACTTTATGCCATAGTTCAGCGGAGTGTATTAATGTCGCTTCACTTTTGACGGCTTCACGAATGGCTATCCGGTACATTCTTGAGAGCAGACCGTTGTCTAATATCACAAGGATGCTGCGTCAGCTCTGTGGCTTGCGCGGTACTATCTGGGCGAAATGCACCCTGTAAGCGTTGATGTATCCCCACTATACGATCAGGTTCTTCTGGATGTACGTCCTCTTCGTCTTCACCTACGTAGGCGTGGTAAGTCATCTTTGTGCTGTAGCAGTATCCTGTACGTGTCATGTGTCATTTATCTGTAAATGAAAAGTCTTGAAGGATGCCTTCTCACCTGTCCGAGGTCTGAAAGCTCTGTGTACTATTGCGTCTGATGTACTATACGTAGCTTGTCCGGTCGTTACAGCAGGACCTGAGTCTTCGTCGTCGCTAGCACATGACGGAGATGTACCATTGCCATTATTCTGTGTATTCACTGGATTGGAGCTCTCTTGCGTCGTGCTTCCATGGCTGCTTCCATTTGTGTTCACCGGCACACGTGCAGGACCGTTTGATGTTGATGCAGCAGCGTGAGAATTGGACGAGGCCGGCACCTCGACATACGGCACTCTTGATGGTCCTGCCACTGGAGCAGCCATTCAGCTCACTCACGGGAGTGTCCAGTACTTCTAACACGGTATTGGATGTCTATGATGAAAGATGGTGCTGAACAGAAAGGCAGCAAACCAAGATCATGAACTCAAGACTGATGGCACTTGGCCACAGACGGACTTGCAATGCATCACAGCAAGACCATGACAGCATCATAGCAAGAACGAGTTCACCACAGAAGCCATAGCCCAGCCATGACCTGGCAGCCGCATGAACGCGCCTTTGTGCCTGCAGTCCAGTGTCTCGCATTCGACGGCTACGCAGAGCTGCTCTGGACAGGTGCAGCAACAGGTCACGTATCCTCGCACTTCACTGCGAAGGAGTACAGCTTCTCAAGATATACTGCTTATCGAGCTCACATACCTGGACCCGTTCAGGAGATCTCCGCCGACGAGCGTGGGATCCTCTCAGTAGGCGGAAGTGTCAAGCTCGCCAATCGACGGGGCGTAGCAGCATGGAACGCATAGTGAGTCTACTGTATGATGTAACTGAGATACTCTGCTGACTGGGAGGTTCCCTGCTGTTCTCTTGCTCCCGTCAATGCCGTCCTATGCTGCTCGATCACCCTCATCATGGACCACCATTACAACTTGTCCGCCTACCTCGTCATCCTGAAAACAGCAATGAAGGCAATAACCTCAACACAGCTTGCTACTCAAATGCATCCTCATCGGAGATCGTAGCAGGAGGAACCAATATATTCGGAGGAAGCCAGCCAGACTTGCTGTGCATTAATGCTGGCTCGGGTACCATTCTGCGAAGGGTGAGCATTGCCGCAGCTTAGCTTCCCCATAGCCGGCTGCTGCATCAAGCTGATCAATCTGTGTCAA
Organism: Cystobasidium slooffiae; assembly: GCA_019775285.1. Taxonomy (NCBI): domain Eukaryota; kingdom Fungi; phylum Basidiomycota; class Cystobasidiomycetes; order Cystobasidiales; family Cystobasidiaceae; genus Cystobasidium; species Cystobasidium slooffiae. Next base: position 705,145 of record JACWFZ010000007.1, on the reverse strand, counting down.
TTAAGGTACCCTCTCCCGCTCCTATAGCATGCGTACGCCGCTCAAATCTTGTTGCTTGCGGACAAGCAGATGGTCGCATCGTCCTGCGTGATCCCCGAACACTTCGAGCCGAGCAAACGATTACAGCTCATACAAACGGTCTTTCAGCTCTAGAAGTGCAGGGAAATTGTTTGATAAGTATAGGATATACCATCAGGTGGGCGTGTCATTGGCTGGACAATACCGCCTTCTTCCTTGAGAGACTCAGCTGAGACGGATCTTCGCTTTGCAGACAAGGCGTACCAGTCGTGGATCCGCTAGTCAAGGTCTTCGATGTTCGCGCTCGGCGCCCTCTCCCTCCTATATCTTTTCCCTCTATACCTGCCTTCGTCAAGCCGCATCCAAGAAACAACTCTATGCTATTCATCGCTTCCGCACAAGGTCACTTCCAGCTCGCAGACCTCTCGAACCCAGCCTCTGTCGAGTTCTATACGACCGAGACCAATTCATACCTTACCGCGATGACAGTGGCGCCGACAGGACAAGGCTTGGCATTTGCAGATGCGGACGGTATTGTCGATATTTGGTCCGCTGCACCTCCAGACGAAGAACCGGTCTTTGCCAGATTTACGAACCCAGTCGAGATGCCCGCTCCTCCTGGACCACCAAAACATGTCAATTGGACACCGGACACACCTTTGAACGTCATTGGAATGCCATACTATGACAGTCAACTCTTCTCGTACATGCCTTTGTCGCTGTATAGCTCGCCGTACTCGCCTTTCGGCCAGCCTCCCAAGCCTATCGACCCCGCCGTTCTGGCGACCATGAAGACAGTGAGTACGATCACTCTGAAAGCCTTGATCGTCCTGACGCTTCCTTCATATCAGGTGGACTTCGTTGGCTATGCCGTCAATCCGAAGATCACCAAGCGCAATCAAGCTTTACCGCACGGTACGAAAGCTCGCGAAGCCAGCCGGAAGATGGACGTTCCGCAATTCAGAAGCGAGAAGGAACGTGAAGCAACAGCCAAGCGGAAGATGCGGGGAGATAGCGAGACGGTAAGCCTGCTTGCCTGCCCGCCGCTGCTATTTGTGTTTATGCTAATGGTCTACTACACCTTTAGACGGCAGAACACCTAGCCGAAGAAGCGGAAGCTGACAAACGTCAGAAGATGCCAAAGTACTACCGTAAAGTCGAGATCAAGTACAGCAAATTTGGTGTCGAAGACTTCGACTTTGGGTAAGTCTAATGCCAGACCGGAGGAGATTTCTCACAGTACACTAAGGTCCGTCTGTATTCTCAGCTTTTATAACAAGACGAAATATAGTGGACTCGAAACGCACATAGTCAACTCATATACAAACGCTTTAATGCAGGCATTGCGCTTCATTCGACCAATTCGCGAGCTAGCTGAAGGCCACATCTGGACGCCGTGTCCACGAGAGAATTGCCTTCTCTGTGAAGCAGGTTTCCTCTTCAAGATGTTAAGAGATGCAAAGGGTGTCAATTGCCAGGCCTCCAATTTCTCCAAAGCATTCAGCTCCAGTCAGCAAGGTGAGGGGGGGGGGGGGGGGCGGACACCNNCCCCCCCCCCCCCCGACACCGGATGGACAATAGCAGATTTACTGACCGCCCTTGTACAGCCAACGCCCTTGGCTTGATGGACATCGATGAGACTTCTTCGCAAGTCGCCTACTCGTCACTGATCCAAATCTGCAATCGTTTCTTGCTGGAAACAATGAACACCGAAAGCGACCGAGGAGCCAACAACAGCAGAATACTAAAGGTTGATATCGGACTCGGACCGCGTATAGCTCCTCCTGCTTTGTCTCAAATCATGGGCCTTGCGGTTCGCACGACGAGTACCTGCTCTCACTGCGGCTTCCGCAACAGCCGCGAGTCAACCACGAATGTCCTTGATCTGGTCTATCCTCGCAAGGTCAGTCAGCTAAATCCTGCTGTGATCCCGAAATCTTCGCTTACAGACCACTGTCTAGGCTTTGTCCAACGAGATACAACCCCAGACAAACTTTCCGGCTATCTTCAAGGCCTCAATAGCGAGAGAAGCGATGACCAAAGTCAGCTGCCAAGGCTGTCGTCAAGTGACGAGCGCCAGAGTCCGCAGAGAACTCACAGGAGCACCTCTACCACCCGTACTAGCTGTCAACACAGCGGTTCACACGCCTGATCACGTCGAGATCTGGCTTGACAAGCCAAGTCGGACGGGAATGACAACGCATCGCTTCCTGCAACCTGCCATTGCTATATCGCCATCAGGTGATCAAGTCGTTCCTCTGGCGAAACATTCAATGTCGCAACCCGATCTATGCACGTACGAGCTCCGTGCTATGGTAGTTCAAATACAAGCCGAGGACGACCCTGCGCATTTGGTCTCGCTTGTGAAAGGTAAGCCTATGGAGAATGGTAGCCTTCAGAAGTCAAACTGAAGGAGTACTTCGTCACAGTCGATAGAGCGATCACCGCAGACAGCCAATGGCACATCTTCAACGACTTTTTGGTCAAGCCAATCTCAGAAGAAGAGGCCCTGAGCTTCGCCGGCAGCTGGAAGGTACATGCCCTTCTGCAGAGTCTGTATGCAAGGCATTTTTGCTAAGTCACTTTTACAGATCCCAGCAATCCTATACTACCAGAGAACCGACGTCAACAAGGTCCTCGACTTTTCCGCTCTCGAAGTTCCGCCCGATGAGTCAATTTTGACAGCGGACGTATCGACGGCACGGTATGTGCTGATTGACCGCGACCGCGACGGCGACGCATGCGCTGACGATCTCACCTTTCTTGTAGAAACCGCAAGCCAAGTATGATCAAGCACAAGCCGCTACAGCGCGACGAGATGCCCCATCAAGGAACATTAGTATCCATTGATGCAGAGTTTGTGTCATTGCAGCAAGAAGAAGTGGAGTATCGCTCAGACGGTACGAAGAGTCTGATAAGACCGAGCCGAATGGCCCTCGCGCGGGTGTCAGTTCTCAGAGGCGAGGGGCCTTCCACTGGCATTCCCTTCATAGATGACCATATCCAGGTTAACGAGCCCATCATTGACTATTTGACCGAGTTCTCCGGCATCCGACGTATGTCACATTGGATAGAATTGGTGTTCCAGTTCATGTGCTGAATTGTCTGCTGTTCACAGCTGGAGATCTGGACGTCAAGACTTCTCCCCATACGCTCGTGCCATCGAAAGTGGCATACAAGAAGCTGAGATTGCTTGTTGACCTCGGCTGCACGTTCATTGGCCACGGCCTTAACAAAGACTTTCGGATCATCAGTACGTCACGCCTTAGCACCCGCAATGGCATGGGCTAACATATTGCCGCTTCAGACATCTTCGTACCGCCTTCGCGCATTCTCGACACTGTCAACATCTATCATCTCGCACATCGGCATAGAAAGCTTTCACTACGCTTCCTATCTTGGGTAGTGCTGCACCAAGATATCCAGTCGTCTGGATCGCACGACTCCATCGAGGACGCGAGGACCGCTCTTCAACTTTACGAGAAGCACTGCCAGTTGGAGGCGGAAGGCACGTGGGAAAACACGTTGGAGGAGATCTACCGGGAAGGCGGCAAGCTGGTAAGTACTTCAGAGTGCTGAAATTTCATTTGCTTGGCTTACCTTCTTTCATCCTCGCAGAACTGGAAAGTGCCGGGTAGTGATGTTTCGCCCGTTCCAACGCAACGGACACAGCTCCATGCTTCGAGACAGCCACATCAAGGGACTCTGAGCGCCCATCTCAATCGTCTACATGTTTAGAGGTGGCCAATATCCGTGTAACGCTGGAGTACCTGTTGTTGTGACCAATTAAAGCAGAGCCGGAAAGGACAGACTTGCGGCATCACAAATAGTTCGTGCGAAGCGGATTTTAAGATTCACAAGTGAGGAAAGGGTCGTTTGGCTTTATTTTCGTGATCTCTTCGGCCCTTCTTCATCCCAGTCCTCTTCGCGAGCCCGCTTTTTCTCTTCTCGTAGCTCCTTCTTGCTCATAGGTCGCTTCGATGTCCTTACTGCTTCCTTCGTCTTTTCTTGTGGAAGCAAGCTGCTTAGCTCCTCGATGAGGTGACGAAGTATACGCATTTCTGACTGTCGCACTACAAGAGCGTAGCGCATACGTTGTGAAAGTGCGTCAGGGTTCTTCAGCTTCTCGGCGTCCTCCTGTTATTAGTCGGAATTCCAAGAGTCAGTCACAGCTTGAGCAAGTATTGCCAGAACTTCACTAGTCGTACTCACATCAAAGTTATGAGGATACTGTGAAAGCCGCTTCTCAAAGACTGCCTTGGCTATTCGCAAGAAACGCTTTTCCTCCTTCAAGCCTTTCTTTGGCACCTTGCCTTTCTTCTGTATCTTAGCTAGCGTGGCCTTGTCGGCAGTAAAGACTGCAATGGCTGCTAGCATCTCCACCAGATCGTCTTCGTGATCTTCGAGAGTGAAAGTATAAGTGCTGAGAAGATACCATGGGTCAGCTTCAAGATAGACTTTCATGTGCTGGGCTGAAGGACGGCCTTTCCCACTCACTCGTCTAGCTCCACCTCCAGGAGCGTTTCTATCCGCTCTTCTTTATCCTTGCTCGAACATGCTAGCTCCGCAACGAGGTCGGCTGTGATTTCCGCTACGTCTGCAGGATTGCTGTCATCGACGTGGCCATACCGGCGAAGTAGATCCGAATTGGGAGGATCACCGTACACATTCCACTAGAGAGCAAATCGGACGCTCAGAGGGATAAACTATAGCGATACCTGAGGTCAACTCACAATCTGTTCGCCCTTCTTGATAGGCTTGGTCGTCGTCATGTTAAGACTCTCCTTCTCGTAGAACAAGCGTGCATTGTCACAGCCATGACGGGCATTGAGCATATCTGCCCAGGGCACCATAGAGATGTGCTTAACTTCTTCTTGATCGTCCTCCTCGTCCTCGTCCAGGTCTCCTTCCTCTTCGATATGGCCGTTCTCGTTGTGTATATCCATTCCTTCCGCAGCTTGCAGTAACGAGGCATTGCTTTCGTCGGCTTCGTTCACGTCTCGATCCTTCGTCTCATCTCCTTCTTGATCATCGTCTTCATCTTCAGGGTCTTCGACGTGAAAGCTTCGGGATAGGATCAGACTGCCCATCTGATTATAGAGATCTCCAGAATAGTATTCGGGCGGACCGAAGACGTCCGGTCGACTAGCAACTAGAGGCTTGACTATCTCTTCAAAATCTTTTATGGCTTCTTCTTTTCCTATTTTGGCTGAAGGAGATTTCAAGGACTTTGGTCAGTTGCAAAGTAGATACCAAGTTATTCCGCAGGAGATGCTCTCAACTCACACAGGACAGCGCACCCTTCTAGCTCTTTCAACTCCGACTCGTCCCAGAACATCAGACTATCGAATTGACGAGGCATGATATCAAAGTATGGTTTCCACAGGCTATCTTCCTGTCGAGACTCCCACATCATCGTCAGGATAAGCGAGGTCCAATTCTTCAGAGTTGCCCATTCTTCCTCTTTCAAGAGAGTATGCAGTTTCGAGTTTTCGGTGTTCAAGAGGAGCGTGCGTGGTATCGTGAATAGGACAGTGTCCTCCTGTGGTCACCACGAGCAAGCATATCAGCAGAGAAGACATGTGTCGCCACTTGCTGCAACTGATCTTACTGCAATGTCGTCCAGCGCTACTGCACCTCGGCCCATTCCAGGGAAGTCAGTGAGGCCGATGGAAGCATGTTGAGATCCGTGAGCCTTGAACCATTCGACGAAGTGTTCTGCGGTTGTGTCCATGGCAGCTACAGTTGTTGCAGACGAGAGAGGTGCTCAATGCAATCGCTCCGATGAAAAACCTTGCACAGTCGGTCACGTGATGCCGACATGCACTTCATCATGTATCCTATTACAGCCTACCAGTCATCGGCAAGACGCGTTCTGGATGTCTTGAGCGGTCAGTGGTGTACTATCGTAGCCAAGTCATAGACGCCTCTCTCGCAGTCACATCAAATCGCGTTCCCCGACTCTGCAGCATCGATTTGCATCTGGAAAGTTTGCATTTCGAAGCAAGCGTCTAACAGTTTTTTGACGATAACGAAAGTGTGAAGAGAAAGAGAAAGCAATGATGGTGAACTACCTAATGCTAAAAGAATGACAGAGTGTAAAGAAGCAAGAAAAACGGTCGCAATACATACGCGGTCTAATTGTGAATTGAAGGACAGAAGCAGATTGACAGAATCCCGAACTGAAAGTAGCACATAGTGTAGATGGAGAACTGACGAACAAGGCAGGTACAAGGGGAGAACAGCGCCATGTTTTGACTTCCAGAAGATAGAGACTTCCTCTAGAAAGGCGGCGGGCTGAGCTGGTCTCCTTTTGAAGAGTACTGGTATCCAGCAAGTGAGTTCCCTCTTCTGTGCATTGTATTCTTCTCGTTGTTCGTCGACGATGTCGACATTCCTGCATGTTTCTGCTGCCTTGGCGGTGTTTGCCTGTTGTTGTTCTGCATGTTGTCTATTGACAGGAATGGATTTGTATATTGATCTGGTCTCGGTGACAGCTTCTCGTAGTAGTGACCATCCATGGGTGTGGACGACACTCCAAGAGCAGCTGGACTCAATGGAGGTGCATTCGATACACCTGCTGGTGTCGGTGACTGCTTCGATTTGTATTCGACATAGGAATAGTATGCTCCACCAGCTATCGTGAGTGAGATACCGATGAGATTGACGCCGTTGATAGTCAAGTTGAACAGGACGACAGCTAGAACGATAGTGAGGACCTGCTTGACGTTCGCAGCGACGCTCATTGTCAAAGCTCCAGTCTTCTTGTTGGCGGTGAAGCTGACAAGGTTCAGTCCGAATGCTAGAGTGCCGTTGATGGCGAGTGAGAACCAGTGGCTCTTTGTGAGAGTACCGGTGATGAAGGTGCGGTTGTAAATCTCGCCCATTTCACCACTTGCGTAGCTGAAGGCTAAGCATTGTGCGAAGGCGAGGGCTGGAAAGGGCAGATTTTGCATATTAGTTCACGCGTCGTAGCATTACACGCAGAGGGGGAGTACTCACGACTCATGCGTAATAGCAGATCAAGCGGGTGGAACTTCAGTCTTCCGACAAGGATCCGATTGGTAGCGATACCTTTGACAGATGCCAGCCATGCACCGAAGAGAGTGAGGAAGACACCCCATGGTGTGCCAGAGTAGTCGCCGTATCTGATAAGACAAAGTAGGATTAGTTGGCTGCATGAGTGCGCGTCAGTAATGCGGATTGAAAGGACTTACGTAGCTAAGCATACTCCGATGACAACAGGGACCAAAGACATGTAAGTCTGGAAGAGATAGCTCTTTCCGAAGAGGCATATCGAGATGACAATGGTGAAGAGTGGCGTTGTTGATCTCACAACCTGGTGGAGGGGTACGGTTACCAGGTTAAGTGAAAGATTGGATACCGCGATGTTGACAGTGTACAGCGAACTGAAAGCAACGAGGATGAGAGTCTCGCGCATTCCAAGTGACTGGACGCGTGTAAAGTAGCCCCGCTGATAGCAGAAGTATGAACCGAGACAGGCTGTCAACGAGTGTATGCACGTGAGGGAGAACGGGAAAGGGAAGGAGACGAGTGCGAACTTGTTGTAGAGGGTGAGGGAGAGGTTGAAGAAGAAGTAGAGGGTTCTATCAAGTCAAGAGAATCAGTTGTTGTTCAGTAACAAGCATAGAGAGAATATCCCCCACTCACAACCAATACATCCCGGAATCATAGAAAGAAGTCACAGCTGGAGCTGGAAGATCGAGGCGGATGGAGGGAGGGGAGAGAGTGGTGATGGAAAGCGGTAACAAGCCATTAATGGCGCGTCTAGTCGAGATGCTCGCATCTTGGTCACGCTGATGATGGTTTCTTGACGAACTAAGTGAAGGTTTCGAGGAATGATGTCCTGATGGCGTTGTCGATACAAACATCGACCTGCTCTGCTGATGATGGCGGAAGGACGAAGATGCGGGGTTCAGATTGTTGATGATAGTGTGTTGCTGCTGCTGCTGATAAGGAGGAGGACTAGGTGAAGGAGGATCCATTGCAATAGAGTCTATCGTCTGGTTGCCGTCTTCCATCTGCAGCAGCGTGTGTTGAAGTGCGGCATCCTCCTCCTCGCGACTGACAGCACTCCCAGGGAAGCGGTCGCAATCTTCCTTGTCGAGCCAGGGAGTGGAAGTGCTTGAGCCATAGCCTGGATCGCTCACTGGACTCTGCGACATTGGTATGCTCATGTTGCTTTACAGTATGTCTTGTTTGGTTGGAGTATGATGATGTCCTAATTACTGCCTGTCACAGACTTCGGTTACGAAGCGAGCGGGCTTGAAGGGGAAGAGGGCGGAAAGAGAAGAAGAGACCGTGTGGTTGGTGTTCAAGGAGAGTGTGGAGTTTGAGTGTTCAAGGCAAGTCCTGCTTGCTATAAAATAACGTAGTAAGTATGATAGCAGAGCGGAAAAGCTCATTCACTCGCTCACTGACTGGTATCTTTCTCTTTCTCTTCTCGTTCCTCCGACGCGCTCGACGATGGTGATCGAGGTTAAAACTGCAGCAAAGGCAAGTTTGCGAAAAAGGAATTGACAAGCAGCTTAGCAGACAGCTTATGATACAAGCTAACAATCTTTATCCTAATCCTGGAGAATATGCTTACTGCACTAGCCTGCATTTCTTTGACACTCTCCGCTCGCAGTCGTTTTGGAATTTCAATTTCAGAAGAAGCGCGTCTGCAGTCTGCACCCTGAAATATTAGCGCGTAATTCCGACGCGTCTCGACTTTTCAAAGGTGAGCGAAAAACACATGCACCTGTCGACGGGAAGAACCTGCAGGCAGATCTGATAACATAAACACGCTCGGAACTTCGGAAGTCGGTTGTTGAGTCGTTATACACGTTCCCGGTCTTCCTCCGCCTTCTACATACTCCTGAAATGCACCTGTCGTCACTCGTGGCTACCCGCTGCATGCCATCGTTTTTCGGCCCATTCTGACATTTTCGACAGGCAGATCTTCCCTTGCCATGCATGCCTTCGAAAGAAGGAAAGCCATGCTCAGTAACAAGATGACAGCGAGCCTCGGAAACATGAAAGAATTGGCAATGCGTAAGTCAGACCAACTCACCACGCAGAGTACCGTACCGTAAGGCGTCGTTTACCGTATCGTAGCGTAGCGCAAGGAAGAACAAGTTTCTTGCGTCTGCCGCATGCCGAAAAATAAATCCTTTCCAGTACCGTACAGTAGATCACAGTCGTCAGAATCTGAGATGTTGCTATGCTACATTACAGCTCTGTCCGAATTCTCCGGTCCGTAGAAGCTCCCAGGAACTTCAATTGCGGATCCGGAGCGCTTGAAATTGTGGTATGCCTGAAGGCATCAGCACTTTCAGTACGCTAGGAAGATGCCGCGAGCATGGCATAGATCCTGCAGAGCTTTCAAGTCTCTCAAGCCCCAGTAGTCGGCTTGAGAAGAAACGTGGAATGCTCTTAGATCGATGGACTTGAGATGTCTGAAGGTACCATCTACAATTCTAGCGCCTGAGAATCACAAGAGAGGAGTGGAATCCCGCATCAGCAATTGTCGTAAGATTTTGCTGCAAGAAAGTTGGCTCTTCTAAAGGACGCACACAAAGCCTCATGGCTTGCAATGCCTGGCAGGCCGGTCATGGTGATGTCTTCTAGGCGAGGACACTGTCCGAGTGCACTGATAAAGCCGTTCCCTGCGAGTGGCCAGGGCAACGAAATTTCTTCCAGGCGTCTGCAGTGAGAAAGCGCGAAGCTATAGTCGCGATGGTGAGGCTCTTCGTCTTCCCAAATGAAGCCACCTGGTACATGGTCCTTGACCAGATTGATTCGAAGCCTCTGAAGAGTCGGCGCGAGTAAAACCAGCAGGTCGGCAAATGAAGTCGTCGCGAATGGAAGCCGGTGTATGCCTCCGTTTTCTGCCTGCCAGTCTCCGTTGGCGCCCCAGCCGATCTGATGCAGAAATAGGTCAAGGAGGACGCGACCAGCTGAGATGATGCCATCGTCCAGCTGAGGTGGCATGGCTTACTGTAGATGGTAGCTGTAGGTCGAGCTCGGCAAGATGTCCAACGGCTGGCCGAAGCTGTGGAAACCGCCAAGGTTATGGTGCAGTTTAGCAAGCGCTGTGAAGAACCAAACCAAAAAGCCGGAACTCACAAGCCAGCAGAGTTGACGACTTCCAATATGGCCATATTTTCTCTGTGAGACTACAATGAAAGTCTCAAAGCTGTTTTTGTGATCTCGATTCGAAATGACATCTCTGCTGTCTGCATTGTCGATTCCAGCCATCAGGCGGAGAACACGAAGGTTTGAGGAAGCAAGCAAGATTTTCTCGAGATCAATGAACAGCATCATACCTGTAGCGAATAGAGGATGCGCGAAGACCTAAGAACCTGATTCAGTGCATGCGATACGTTGTGTATTCACCCACAGTCGAGTTCTAAGCTTGCTAGAGCAGCGCTGGCAAGTGCGTCGAGCAGGTCCGATCTCAGAAAAGACAGCTCGCCAGACGACGAGCATATCCCTAGCACATGGTATGCAAGTAAATCAGTAAAGCCCCAACGACATCAAGACCGCATGCATTCAGAGCACCAACCGGACTTCACCATGCCACACGTCTCTAGATTAAGCCTCTTGATGTTCTTCGCCAATTGAAGGAACTCCACAAACATGCTGACCACGTCTCGTGATTCCCATGGGCCACGGACACTTCTCCCAGGACTTGCAGATTTTGCTGGCACATCCCATGCCTCGGTAGGCGCATCACCCCAAGTGCCGCCAGTTGCGCCCCAATCGTTTGCCTGACCCCAGCCGTTGCTGGGACCATTGCCCCACCCAGCTCCTGTGACTCGACCCCAGCTTGCACGATCAGCATCCTCTTTCTTTGATGTAGATGCCCTTGCCAGTGAAACTGAAACTCGGTTGACAAGCAAGGCTGGCAGCTCAGGTTTGATTTCAAGGACTGATTAAACACGAAGCAAGCAGTGTTAGTTGACCCATTCCCTATCCCTAGCAACAGCACTGGCATACGTTGAGAGACATCGAACAGCGCCATCCTATCGCGTATGCAGAAGTCCTCCCAAACAATTCGAATCACAGTCTGGTGCCACATCTTGCATACGAGAGACATCGAACATAGCCAAGCTGGTGAGCAGAGCGTCTGTTAGCATTACGACTTCGATAGCTATTATTTTGATACTCACTCTGAGCTTGATACGCGGACATAACGGGAACCGCATTGTCGGCATTCGATGCAAGTGGCTTCTGCTTCCCGGGAGAATTTGACAACGTGCACAGCCATGCTGCATGTTTCAAGATGCTGCCGAGAACCTCTGAAGGCAAGCGAGAGAGACCAGTCCCTTCCTTATTGGCTGCTGTGTCAGTGGTGGCTTCTGCAATTCGACTCTCCGCGGTCTCGCCGCAGTCACCTTGCTGATCCCGGTCTTGGGTTGCTATGTGGTCGCTTGAGTCTTCTTTAAGTATCTGCAAGACTCGAGAAGGGAGATCGCCATTTTTATCACGATTTGGTAACGGTGGAGAAGCAGCTAGACAGAGATCCAGGGTGGCGTCGACGAGGTTGTGCAGATCGCTACTAGAAACAAGTTGTTGTCCGAGCGGAGCAACGGGCTGTCGTTCTTCCTCTGGCACGCCCCAACCAACTTCGGCTGGCCTAGTGTTGGGTGCCGTGCTGCTCTTGTCTTGTGGCTTCAGGAGGCTACGATTAATTGTACACGCCTCACGTCAGACCGAATACAGATGGAGTCGGCAGCAGAGGCGTGCATGTACTCACGGCTGTATAGAACGCAGAAGGCGCACGTGCAGCGCAGACAGTGTGACCTCTTTGTCCCCTGATGCTGTCGCCATGCTCGTTGTTGCGGAGCGGCCCATAGCCCGCCTAAAGCGATGGAACGAGATACGGATAGAGGCACAAGCTGGTCAGTAGGCCCGGATACAGCAGTATTGTGTTGCTGCTCTTGGTCGGCTTGAAACTGCAGCTTGCTGAGAAGGAGAGAGAGAGGTGAGCTATGCAGAGCGAGTGAACCACGTCAAACAGCTCGCGATGCATGTTCGACAGGTCGGCTGTCGTGCGCTGTGACGACAGCTGGTTCTGATGCCTCTCGATAACGTCAAATCATGACTGGCGGAGCTGTTTTGGGCCTTGTTGTTGGTGAGCCGCTTGTCGCACTTTTCTGATATCTTGGTTTGCTGGATTGCTTTGTTCCGCTGCCATTGACCATGCCAGCTGCCAGGGAGCTACATGAGCCAAGCATCCGTGCATGACCTTCAGTAGACAGCTGGAGTACGCGCCAGCAATATCCCATATCTACGCAAGTATGGCAAGAAGCAAAGGATGACTGGAAAGTCGAAGAGTCATGACCACGATGATCGAGGGGGGTGGTGTCGATTATGTGGATGTCCAAGGGAAACACTCTGACAGGCTGCTGTACATCCCAATTGGAACAACTAAAGGGCTACTGTATTTCCGAAGTCCATACTTTGTAGCCTATTCCACCGTTCATCATAGCGTCACGTATCGAAGTCGAGATTTACACCCCGCTTTCTGCATGCCCAAAGGAATCGGCGAAACTTGCGTGCTGACCATGAGGGAGGCGTGCGAGTCATCGCCATATTAATGAGTTCGATACGTTTCAGACGTGGCCAGTGGCCCCCTTCAATCATTGCGGCTACAGAGACAGTTTTTGAAAGTTTGCACTCAATTGTAAGCACAGAGCTTTCAACAGGACAAGGAGACAGAGGTGATAATAAGACTTACCGAATCGGTCACAGTCGCAGGTCGGCGCAGGAATTGTGTACAGAGTGAGCTGCTTGAGCCTTTCCATCGAGGCGAGTGCTTCAAGAAAGTTGGTCGAAGTTAGTTGCCATGGCATGAATAGGGTTTCTAGCTCTTGGCAATGTGAAAGAGCAAGATCCAGACTGCCGTCGTATGGCACTTCGCTGAGATTTGCCAACGACATAGTGGGTCGCGGCACTGCCGTCGCTAGAATAAGAACCTTCAACGTGGACCCTAGTTGGCTGAGAACGGTGGCGAAGGAGGCGCTGGCAAAGGCTAGGGGCAAGTCGATAACTGTAGACGTGCCATCTGCCAGAACAACATTTCGCTGCATTTCACGATACGACAGTCAGCCTGGCCTGCAAGTCTTCTAACGGCACCAAACTTACCGTAAAGACTGGAAGCTGCAGTGTCAACTTCAAGAGACTGCCAATCGTTGGACGCAGCTATCAAACATGGCAGATGAGCATTCAGGAGAGGTGCCTCAGCGGGAATCAAGGCCCACAGCTACTCACAAGCCAACAGAGTTGCTCTTTCCCGATCCGTCCTGCTATCTTGAGTGGAGACATCACGTGTAATTCTTCCAAGGGCAGGCAATGGTCTTCTGGGCTGATCTCGTCCAAGCCGTCCCCACTGTCAATTCCGCCATCCAGGACCAAGCTGCGCAGCGTCTTATTCCGTAGAAGGAGACACTCCAAATCTGCAAACAGGATCGGAACTGTGCAGGGCGGACATTCAGTCACTGTATATAAATGAGCAGCCATTCGCCATGCGATGGAGTCGACAACTTACAATCTAGCTTCAGTAGCCGTAAAGAGGAATTTGACAACGCATTGTGCAGTTCCGAAGGCATGCAATATATCCCTGTACAGTAACGGTACTGTGAGCAAGCGATACAATATCGTGCGAAGATTGGACGTACCGTCAAAATGCGCGGCACAGGTGTAAAGGTATAAAGTTTGGAGGTTCTTCGCAAGTGTAAGGAAGGTTGCCAGCTTTGAAACGCGATGAAATTCCGTCTGCGCCAACAAATCGTGAGCTACACGAACTTCCCCAGGGCCAGGGTAAATTTCATCGGTTGGCGGGGGTGGCAGTCCGATAGCTCTGCTGGAGGCCGTAAGGTCGCCTAGGAATATCAGAGCCTTGTCGATTATCAAATCGCAGAGATGTGGTGACGCCTCCAACACTACACGTAATTGGCGGAGCCGTCAGTAACAGTTAGGAAGATTACGTAGCTTCGTCATGGTGCCAAGGTCAGCTCACCGGTCAAGACATTTTTGAACGATCGATGTCTCTTATGTAGAGATCGGACCAGACACGAGCAGTCACAATCCTACGCCACGAGTGACACACGAGGGATAGAGAGAGCACCCAGCCTGCAAGTTAACAAAAGGGTGTCAGCTAGTAGTATTTTCAGGATTATTATGCAGATGTCTCCCGGCAACATCCACAAATATTGGGTGCAAGCGAGTTGTATCGCTTACACTGAGCCTGCCAACATGTGTAGACGACAGGATACTTTCCTCTTGCGGAAGGTCCTGCACTTTGAGGCGGTAAGGCGTTCACAGGTACTCCTTCCTCGACGCAGGCTTCTTCGGCGCATTTTATAATCCTGCTAAGGATCTCGGTAGGCAGAGCATTGATATAACATGGAGGTTGTTCAGGAGGTAGGAGCAAGAGGCGTGTTCGACGTCTGCTCCTGAGCTGCCGTACCTTTTTCCGCATCTGCGCCTGACGCCGGACTCCGAAGGAGCGGTGTATGGACTTTGACCTCTTCTTGTTGCTTGGAGGGAATGGCTGTATCTTCGGGTGATCAGATGTAGCAAATGCTTGCCCTCTGAAGGCGCCTGCAAACGCTCGAGCGAAACTTCCTCCCTGTTCTAGCGGCCGGACTGCGTTTGCGTCGACTTGCTGTGCACTGGGAACGCACAATTTGAGACATGCGTAAAATAGATGTGCAATCTCGGGTAGACCAATCTTGAACACGTTGTTGTCGAGAATGGACTGAAAATGCGCTTCATCAAGAGCTCGACTGTATTGTGCGTCACTGAGAGTATCCAGCCATAAATGTAGCCTGTAATCATCTGTAAACTTCTTCTCGAGGATCCTGAGATGTCAGAAACTTGATTAGCAATGGTATAGGAGGTGCTAGTCTGTTTGACCAGACCCACTTTTTCATGGTGTGTAGCAGGTACGATTGGCTGCCTGTGAGCTGTCGAGCTAGAGAAGAGGGTATGGCATTCGGCACAGGAGGTGCAGCCGCTGGGTTCGCAGCCAGAGCAGGTGCATTCTTCATATTGCCTCGACTGCCGCCTTGATTCGAATTCGTGTTCTTGAAAGGAGAGTGACACAAGGTCAGTCGGTTCAAGCACTGGCGGCGATGGAGGCGCTGTGCTTACAGGAGTCCTTTCCCTCATGTGATATGACCTGGAGGCGCAAATAGCGAACAGATATAGCTGAATATGTGCTCAAGAAGGTAAGAGTGAGTGTGTATGCTTCCTTGCTTTGCGGATGACTCGTCCTCTCGCTGCCATGCAGCTGGACAGGCTCGTCGGCAGTTCGACATGCTTGCTGCACGCGTGTTGGACAGGTTTGGAAGCGCTGACGGACAGGCGGACGTGCATCTCTTGAAGATCTCTTTGGAATAGCATAGTACTAGTTTGCATTGGCAGGTCGCGCATCGTGTTCGATGTGCATGGATTGTCAAGAGGAGACCTGCATTCCCTCCACAACAGAGCAGCTCGACGCTGATGGACGTGTGGCGATTCCGAGACTCTCGCAACACGTATGGCAGCAACACGATGAAGGGAGGCCTACTGTGTCACAAAATCCCAACAGCAAAGGCTTGAGCAGCATGTCATCTGCCCAGACTACTTTCCTGCCGTGCTGGAGAGCCTCGAAGACGAATCACGTGTTCTTTGCCGGAGGGCTGTTCGAAGGTATCACCGGCTGTTCCCTCCTCTGATTCTGGCCAACCATACCTGCAAGCTTCTCCAATGACTGCCTGTTCGATATCTGACGAGATACGCCTGCCTCTCAATGGCCATGTCATCAAGAATCGTCTCGTCAAGGTACATACATCCGCGCCTTCAAGTTAGGCTGTCTTGCAGCTAAGACTGTAGCACGATCTCGTGCTTCACTGCACTATACCCTGAAGACTGACTCTTCTCGCTTCTTTCCCTTCGTCTTCTTCTCCTGACAGGCTGCTATGGTCGAAGGATTGAGCTCCATACTGAACGGTCAGCCCAATGAATCTCATTATCGACTGTACAAAAGATGGGCGGACGTAGGGTTCGGCGTGATCATTTCCGGTAGGTCACCAGGTTATGACGACCTGTACGAGGAAAGCTAATGCAGCCATTTACAGGGAATGTCTGCGTCGCCAGTGACCATCTGGGCACACCGGGCGATCTGCGCCTTCCATTAGAGCTCAACGATATGATCCTTCAACCGTGGCAACAGCTCGCGCAAGCGATGACTTCAAATTCATCTATCGGTATCCTACAGCTTGT
Organism: Cystobasidium slooffiae; assembly: GCA_019775285.1. Taxonomy (NCBI): domain Eukaryota; kingdom Fungi; phylum Basidiomycota; class Cystobasidiomycetes; order Cystobasidiales; family Cystobasidiaceae; genus Cystobasidium; species Cystobasidium slooffiae. The sequence continues at coordinate 688,849 of JACWFZ010000007.1, read as the reverse complement.
ACATACAGGACGTCAATCAGTCAGATGTGCAGGTCGTCTACCCTTCACTCGTCCACTTGCGCCAAGCCCAATCCGAGTATCTACCAATCCATCCAACTTAATCGGAAAACTAGCAGAAGCAGTAGTCTTCCAGAGACCTAAAGCAATGACACGAGAGGACATACAGCACGTCATTCAGCAATTCGTCAAAGGCTCTTTGTTAGCTTCGAAAGCTGGGTTTCATGGAGTTGAACTACATGCAAGCCATGGCTATTTACTTTCCTCCTTCCTATCGCCTAAAACGAACAAGAGGACGGATGAATACGGTGGCTCTACAGAAGGTAGACTAAGGATAGTCATTGATATCGTTGATGCTGTAAGGAAAGTGTCTCCGAGACCTTTCGTGCTTGGTATCAAATTGAACTCGGCCGATTATATGGAAGGCGGATTGACGGAGGAAGAAGCTTTGAGGCATGTGGAATTGCTGACTCTGCACGGCGGACTTGACTTCATTGAGGTGAGCCCGGAGATTCCCACTGTGTCTGGGCGAATTGCTGACTCGAAGCCTGATATTCGACAGATATCCGGCGGTTCATACGAGAATCTAGCTTTCCTAGAAGCAGACCCTGCTTCCTCCTCACGTACACATCAACGCGAAGCAATTTTTGCAGCTTTCGCGTCTCAAGCAAAACAAGTAGCTTTGAACGCAGCAAGTGCTGTAGAGAACGCAACAGTCCCATTGATCATGTGTACTGGCGGCTTTCGCACACGAGCTGGCATTGAGCGAGCCTTGAAAGAGGATGGAATTGACCTGATTGGAATAGGTAGACCAGCTGCTGCTGATCCAGAATGGACAGAGCGACTCTTACAACTATCAGCACGCAATGAAAAGGAGACACACGTAACGAAGGAGGACCGCGACAAGTGCGTGGAGTACAAAGTCAGTGGAGGAAGGTGGCTACAGAAATTGGTCCCATTGAAAATCGTAGGAGGGGGAATGATGACATTATGGCATGAGCTACAGATGTCACGTATTGCAAGAGGTCAAGAAACGCGTGTGAATTGGTCATTCGAGCGTCTTCTTGTCGTCGAGTTTCTGCAGTCTGCGATGGTGTCGCTAGTAGGCATTGCCATGTTTGTTGTTGCGCTGGCGTCAATAGCTGCAAAGGCAACCTAGAGAAGCGCGGGGTATTGTAATGGACAATAAGAAAGTAAGCTCGTGAGGAGAGCAGAGTGAAGAGGGTTATTGTTGTTATATATTGCTCAAGATCCCGTAAAATTTGCCACAATTACTGAATTCATCAAAAAGAGGGTTCCAGAAAGTTATCACGTAAAAAGCTGAGCTGGTAACGAGGTTGCGGAAGTGGGGTATCGAGTTGTGCTAGATGCTACGTGGTTCTACTATGGACTTCTATGTCGACATGTTGGCAGAGCATGCTCTGAATTGATCGCTGTAATGCAGTGATAGATAGCAAGTCAGTTTGAGCAATCGACAGCAGGAAGGAGTGGGTGGAAAGAGTGCGAATGAACTCACAGATAGTACTGGCAAGGCGTAGGATCGCCCTTTGTAGCCGACAAGCAGTTTCTGAAGTCCGTAGCGAACAGTTCGCAGGTCTGAGCAGACTGCTGACCGTATGAATCCTGTTGGAAGCTGGAGGAAGATTGCTGAAGATCGCCGTATGCATTTCCAGTAGCAGGAGGGTTGACGGACTGAGGGTCGGCGGCAGCAGGAGCCTGTTGAGAGTGACCATCCCAACCCAGAGCATGGCTCATTCCTCTTGCAATAGTCGAACCGACAGCCATCGAAGCAGCATTTGCAGCTATTTGACCCATCAGACCCGGACCTTGGGATTGAGGAACGGTAGCTGGGACTTGAGCATGCTGAGCTTGTTGCTGAGCAGGGACTGAGCGAGGAGCAGCAGCTGACGCAGATGGATGGGCTGCTGATGTTCTTGCTGGTGCAGGAGCGGGTGCAGGTGCAGCTCTTGGAGCAGCACGAGCAGGAGCAGCGGAGCGGCGAGATTGGCGCTGGGGAACGGGCAAAGGAAGGCGTCAGTGGGAATTGGTAAGAGTGTGATACTGACACGACGATGGTACTCACAGGCATGGTTGTAGGTGTGTATTGAGTGTGCTGTTGAAGAGTGTTGAGCTTTCAAGTAGGCGAGAAGAAGAAGAAAGAAGATTCCCATCAAGCTGACGAGGCGAGTCTGCCGCTTTCTGTGCCGGATCGCCGGCTTCTTGAGGATCGATAAGTATGGCAACTTGGATGCAGTATTCAGCTACAGTATGCATTCCATGACACTATGAGTACTCCACTTGCCTGTAACCTTCACCTTTCCTCGATGTTATTCAATTGCCGGTGCTCGCCACCATGCCATGCATGCATGCATCCATTGCACTTCATGCCTTTGAACCGCATTGCTTCAATACCATCATCCATCACCGACTCAACATGCCGCCATGGCGAGCACATCATCTTCATCCTCATCCTCAAGTAACACGACTCAAGCGGCGTTCTCCCATCTCAGGTCCATGTTCCCTAACGTCGACCCGGTCTACCTTCAAACAGCGGTTCAATCCTATCCATCAACATTCACTGCAGACAAGCTGATAGCCAAAGTAGCAAGCAAGATGCTCGATATGAATCATGGATATTGGCCTACTGTGCTGCTCAAAGATATGACTAGGATCAGTCCTGCTGCTCCGCCTACTTCTCCGGGTTCATCTTCCAGCTGGCCTCTGTCACGTAAAGGCAAAGGGCGAGCTGATAGCTTGAAACTGACAAGTACTCTACTCCAAGCGGACGAATTGGCAAGTAGGAATGTTGCTTTGTGAGTGGGCTTGTAGTATACCTCGACCATTGAGCCGAGCTAATGTAGTCCTTCAAACTACAGAATCACCCTGAATGAGATGTTTCCAGAAGTAGATCTGGCACACCTGCGTCAGTCACTGCTAGAAGCAGAGCATTCGTACCTTTATACATCGCTCTCATTCCTACTGTCCGATACCACCCTATCACTAGACAAGCATAGTCTTTCCCAATGGCATGCTTCCGTAAATGAACGGGGCAGGACTACTCAATCTACACAAAGTAGGAAACGACAGCATGAACCGCTGCCGAAACGACAGAATCCAGGAGAGATGTCTTATGCCGACTTCATGAAGGATGCTGCATATGCAGAAGGTGTATTTCAGATGATATGTGCTCAATTCCCTAACATCTGGAAGAGCTCGATTAAAGCTATAATGGTATGTTCGCCATCGTTTTCGAGAAGGGTCACATAACTCACCTCCTGGCACTTCTATTCAGGCTGAACATAACAATGACTACTTCACATCGGTCGAAGCCGTCAAAAGGGTACAAGATGAGAAGTCAGTCAATTTCTTCGCTAAGACATGGGCAGCTCTCACTCAAGCACTGTCCTCGAAACCTTCGCCTTCTTCTACTTCAAATATAGGCGACGACTTCTCAATATCAACGTATCTGTCGACGCTTACCAACGTTGGCAATCTGTCACCAATGTTACTGTATGAGCTACAGCTCCATTTATCAGCCACTAAACCGCCAACTTCGTCGTCATCGGCATCAATGAGACGGAAGTCGGTGACTCAGAACGAAGCATTGAAGTATCAAGATATGGAATGTGGATGCTGTTTCTCGGATATAAGCATGGATCAAGCGGCTACTTGTGCCGAGGGTTGTATATTCTGCAAGGAGTGCCTCTCTAGGACGGTACAGGAATCTGTATTCGGACAAGCTCCTCTGCGATTGTATAGTGACGGAGTGAATACCGGATCTTCGACAAGGAGTGGCGGTGAAGGAACCGGGATAAGGTGTTTGAGTATAGAAGGATGTCAAGCTTGTTTTTCGGACAAAGAACTGAGAAGATGTCTATCGGGCGATCTATATACAAGCTTGGAGAACAGACTCGCTCAACAGAACCTACAGCTATATCAGGCATCGCTGAAGCGAGCGGAAGGAGCCAAGCAAATCAGGACTGTACAATGTCCTTTCTGTCCTTATATGGAAGTCGAAGATGTTCCGAGTTTGGACATGCTGTGGACAAGGTCTTCAAGCTTCTTGCAGATACTACAAAGCCTCGCATCACTGTTGGCAGTCGGCAGTTTGTACCTTCTGTGGTCACTGGGTGCCGTCTTCCTACCAGATCTCCTCAACACGCCAAGTCAGCGAAAGAATGCAACGACCCAGCCCACCGAGAATCTGGTAGAAGAAGAAAGTGCCCCGATCTATTTCGCTTTGCAGCCTATAGCGGGTCTCATGGATATCAAGCGTCGTATGCAGCAGATTTTCGATGTCTGCCTGACGAAGCATGGAAGTACTGCATTCCGATGCAAGAATACTTCCACTAGTGAGAACAAGACGCCGTCAAGCACCTTCGCTTCTCCTGCTTTACTATATTCCCTCCTGCCGCCTCCGCCAACATCTACGTCTGCTAGCAAGTCGGCTACGTCAATCACTGCTACTTCCACCGGCGCATGTGGACGTCCGTCGTGTCGACTATGTCACAAACTCCACTACGCAGGACACGAATGCTTAGATTCAACAGAAGGTTTACGTCTACTCAAAGAGCAAGCAGCGAGTAATGCTATCAAAAGACAGTGCCCGGAATGTGGATTGAGCTTCGTCAAGGACAATGGATGCAACAAGATTGTGTGCAGGTGTGGATATAGTATGTGCTTTGTTTGTAGGAAGGGAATTGGACAGGAACGATACGCTCACTTCTGTCAGCATGTTAGGAATCGTGAGTCTGCCTCTTTTCGCTTTGCAAGTGTAGAAATTTGGACCAATACGCTGACTTGACGCCCTACTTGTAGCTGGAATGGCCTGCACTGAATGTACGAAATGTGATCTGTTCAAGGAAGAAGATGAGACGCTGGGTAAGACAGGTCATCATTTCTTTTCTGTGATGACGTAACTTGCTGACGTACCGCCTTCTCTTCTCTTAGCCGTCCGAAAGGCTGTAAAGAGAGGTGAGCCTAGCGTCGTGGTCCAAGCCAGCAGAAATCAGGATCATGCTGACTGACAGCTTTCACTTTACAGCTGAGAAGCAGTGGCTCCAAGAACATCCTGAACTTGACCAAAATTTGAAGGGCATCGCAAAAGCAGTGGATGATACAAGTTGTATGATATCTTCGTACTATTTTGGTCTCAGATAGTAGCTGATCTGACTACTAAACACAGTGACGCATTCCGTGCTGGAGCAACTAGAGCAGCTGACGCAGATGACTATAGAAACACTCCTCGACTGGAAATGACTTGCAAACACGACATTACGAGGCAGAAGACATGAATAATGAGACGATAAATGTAGCTATAGACAACTGAAATGTGAGGGGAATGAGTCATGAAAACACAGATGACAAATGCAAGTATAACAAAATAATAATTAAAACCCATGCGAAGCGGTACGCAGACCTGTGGAGAGATCCTTGAGTCGGGGAGGTATCGCATCAACGAATTGTGAAGCTGTGCAGGAAGCCCAACGTGCAGATGCTTGCCACGACCATGAAGCCAATATAGTAGCCCTGCAAGAGAATGAAAGTTAGATACGGAGCTCAGCATCTCAAACAACGCAAGCCTCACCTCAGGGCCGTTGGCGATACTCTTCGACCACACTGCATACAGAAGCATTCGTTGTTAGTCGCTGATAAGCATTACCATGCACAGTCATCAGCCAAGACTCACCGACACCGCCGGTCAGAGGACCAATGAAACGAGCCAGCGACACTACTGATTGTGCAAGTCCGTTGGCCATGGGAATATATGGGGGAGGTGTCATGGCGTTGATCAGAATCTGTAAAAACAAGCGAATTAGAGGTGACTATGCTGGACTAGTGAAGTATCGCTCACCATGACAGCCGTATATGAGCATCTATAAGCATGAAACAGGGAAGACTAGTCAGCATAGTCGGAGAAGCTGTTTACGAATTCGACCTACGTATTGGCGAGATAACGGGTAGCAGTAAGGAGAATTAGACCGAATGTCACGGTTCCGGTACGCTCGCCGCCAGGTCCGAGTAACGGCCGCAATTCAGGGAAGAGGATATATGGAATCAGATATAACAGAAGACCGAGACGGAACATCTGTACGTGAGTCAAGCGACCAATGGGCATCGAGACGGTCGGATACTGTAATGAACGGGTCAGCAACAAGTCTTTAGATGAGCTCCCTGCGTAAAGACTCACGAAGCGGAACTGGAACAGCATTTGGAAGAAGCACATGCAAGCAATGATGTCCGCAAAGTCGCTAGCTTGTAAGCCCAGTCCACCAGCTGAAGTCTTGCTGACAAGGAATGACATGAAGATTTGGTCCATTATCGTGCCATGGAGAGCGAGAACACTATATTGCGCAATGAGCTTAATGGGCAGGTCTCGCATGATGGAAAAGTCTTGAAGAGGGTCTTTCTCCGCTGGTTCAGCAGCTAGACTCTGATGCCCTCGAATAGTCAGACCCGAGTCGCTGCTTTCGGCTCCGGGGACGGCAAGCTGATCCGAGGTGGAAGATGTCTTGCCTTCTGGTATAGCAGCAAGGTTCGAAGGTGGGAGTTCTGAGCTCGGTGTCGGCGGTTGCTGGAGATATGGGAGTCCCAGTTGCTCTCGACGCGGAGCAGGCGAAGTGACAGGAGAAGCTGCTAATCCTGTATTCTGATATATCGCAGGTCTGCTAGCAGTTGACACCGTACTATTTGCACGGTGTCTCAAGCCAGCATTCCTATTTGATGGCCGCATAGGACTGCCTTGTCGTCCAGCAGCGATGGAACCGCTTGCCATTGTATCGTGGCGCATCCTTCCCACGGGGTTGATGCCTAGCACAGAGGCTTCATCGGAGAATGGATCCCTATCTTCTGTATCTCGAGTCTCATTGCCGACTGCCATTGACTCGTCTTCTTCGTCTGCAAAGACGTCCTCCTCTAGATTCGCCGAGGTGTATGGGAGGCCATCCTCTCTGGTCGCGGCGGCGACCCAGAGATCGGTGATATTGAAGACACCAGCTTCGTCATTCGCCAGTAGCAGTCTAGCAAAGAGCACGTCAGCAAGGACCACGGACAGGTATGCAACACAGATCGCTACTCACTTCTGGGCGAAGTTAAGGGGCGCAGGCTCGAAGTCGGCTCCTTCGAAATCCGGCGCATATTTTGTAGAAGTAGCAGTGGACATCTTCCTGAATCTGCTCAAGGCAGTATTCCGCCTATTCGGATCATAACCGTACGCACTTCCTCTGTGTGGGATAGCAAAGGACGTTCTCTGCCTCGGTGCAGCAGAATCCCTCCTCGATGTGCCAGCAGCGTTGAGTATTCCACCGGGCGATGTGATCTCGTGCGCTTGTTCAGGTGAATTTGTTTGCGAAGGACCAAAGTAGCCAGATACTTTCTTCTTGACGCTGCCTGGGAAGCTAGCGACTTTATGGACTGCCCGCTCAACATCCTTCTCTTCTGGAAGACGGATGCCTCCTTCACGTGGACCTGCGTCGTATGACAGGAAGAGCGAGAGTATGCATCCTGTGCCCGTCACTGTTGCTGCTATACTGCAAGGCAGCAAATAAGGGAAGGAGGCATATAGCTGTGAGTTGCCAAAGAGCTTGGGTAGATTCTCGACTGGATGTTCCGTCCTGTGGCGCGTCACAAGTGAGTTCCTAGTGTTATCAAGGTGTGATAAATGATGTGTCACTGCTCACCATCCACCAATTGCTGGTCCTAGGATACCTCCCAAAGACCAAGCCAGGCCAATGATAGAATAAGCTCTTCCTTCGTTCGTACTGTCCGTGATATCCTTGACTGCACTCCGCGCCACTCCGACAGCGCCGTTGAAAGCGCCTTGGAACATGCGAATGACTACCATGAGGATGACTGAACGACAGCTGCCATATAAAAGCAGTGCGAGCGTGTTGCCGAACAGAGAGGCGAATAGAACAGCTCGTCGACCGTAGCGCGCTGCTGCTGATGCCCAAAGCAACGCAGTTGCAAATTGCGTCAAGAAGAAGGAAGCAGCTGGAAAGAAGGCATAATCAGTTCAGGCTTGCACTGATGAGCATACCACACATCAAAGTCTTCATCGTGACTCACAAACGATACCAGCCCAAAAGCCGACTGCACTTTCGCCGCCGCCACCTGGAACGCCAAGATCTTCGAGCATGAAAAAGAGAAAAGGTCCACCGACGGATGCTGACAGGAACTCGCCGACCATACTGTGAAGATATAACGACAAGGGTCAGAATGTCAGAATAATTCAAAGATGAAAAGCTCTGCGAATGCCAAGCAGAGACATACCATATAGCCAGAACGATGACAGGAAGCTTGGGCAGAGGTGTCTGATGTTCCGGTGTCCGCAATTCTGGCAGCATCTTTGGTATAATAGGTTCATTCTCTAGACGAGAGGCTTCAAAGTCGAAGTCCAGGTCGTCGACATCGTCGTCTTCATCGTCGTCGCCACTTGCACCACCATCACTTCTATTAGAACGTACATCTTCACTTGCATTGCCAGGGGTATAGCTTGCTGTGCGTTGCCAGTCGTTTATGCGACCTCTGAGACCTCCCGGTGAGATTGCTCCTGGCGATAATCCTCGAGAATGTCCTCTGGCAGCCGCAGACGCAGATGATACTTTTCGGCCGCCTCTTACAGCACCGGACGCGCGACGGGTTGGAGTCCCTTGAGGCGAGAGAAGGGACCTATTGTGACCACCACTACCACCACCGAATGAAGGCGTAGGAGGCAAGCTGAGATTGTTCGTCGGAGGAGGAGCAGCTTGACCTGTGTTGTTGGAAGCTCTTCGACTGAAGAAGTTGGACAGGGAGCGTCTTGCACTTCCATCGCCGCCGCCAGCAGTGACACCACCTAGGAAACCAGGAGAGGGAGAAGCAGCAGAGGACTTGCGCTTGAATGAGAATGGACTCGAGGGTCTGCTGCTTGCATCCTCGTCATCCCCAGCATTGCTGATATACGACCGCGCTGCTGGCCTCACAGTCAGTGGATCTCCAGCAGGCGGAGAGTCGCCCAGCTGCCTCTCGGGCGTGCCAGGCGTGCTCATCGGAGGCTGGTCGGCCAGCTCTTCAGATCAGCCCTCGTCTCCAGCGAGCAATTGAATGGCCTATGTGAAGCACTCCAGTCGAGTAAGATTCAAGTCATATCAGGATTGTAAGTCTTTCGATACACGCGTGCCGATCACAGCGGACACGTGAAGTGGATCAGCCGTGCAATGCAGATTAGGATGGCATCGTAGCAGAGCAGCGGTAAGGTTGAGGACTTCTATCACACTCTGGTGGTCTACGCGGCTGCGATGTTCACGGCCTTTATAGCCTAGAGTCGTGTCGGTGGCAACGGACTGCGGCGGTCTTCCAAGCGATGTGAATTTCATAACCTGCTTATTACCACTACGACATGCCCATGATACACTTACAACCCCCTCCAGCTCGCATCATCATCTACAAGTCTTCTTACAATTACAGTGGAGCAAGGCTGTCCTAAAGCACTCCCTCTCCACGTGCAGGCGCAAGTGAATCCATCTCTTGGCTAAGGCAGTCCACCGACAACCGATTCCTCGCCTGAGGTGATAGGTGCAGAGCGACGCTGCTGTCTGACTGCTCTGGCAGCTGCACTGCTTGTAGTAGATGGTTTGGCCGCCTCAATAGCAAGGCGAGCTTTCTTGGGTGGAGCGACTGCCTTCTTCTGGCATTGCACAAAATAGTGTGGTTCAATTCGATCAGAATCATCATCAGCAAGAGCCTGCCTGGGACGCCCTCCAGCAAGACAAAGACCTACCGTGGTTCCCTTCTTGACCTTCACTGAAGTCGGCTGCTTGCGCTTGCTGGACACTGGCTCGTCAGCTGTCCTGCTGCTCTTCGAGCTGAAGTAACGGTTCTCGATCAACCGTGTCTCATTGTGGATTTCGATGACCTGCAAATGAACCGTTCAAGAACAGGCTTCAGTCTGCTGAAGCACAAGAACCTGCCAGAAGTTCAGATGACTCACAATTGTACCCCCAATGGCTGACGAGCGAGCTTCATTCTGGTTCTCCTGCGCATGAGGCGAAGTGTCGTAAGGGTGTTGGCCCTCGTTTCCTCCCGCACCTGCTGCTCCTTCTTGGCCAAGCGGTGTGCCATCAAGATACGAAGTTACACTGCATAGAGTCTCATTGTGGATCTCATGGACCTGTGCAAGTAAACAGCGGAGCATCAGCTTCCGCATCACTTTGTTCACTCCCGTTTGCAGCCCGATCACGTGCAGCGGCATCTGACTTACTCGGATGACTTTGGCAGCTTCCTAGTGATGCGGTAGCATGTAATGTAAGTGCAATCACTCTCTTCTGTTCATTATATTCTTCACTCACATCGACGTTGTCTGGTGTGACTATAGTTATGTGGATCTGTCCACCCTGTAGCGTGGGCTTTTGAGCAGCAGTCATGGTGGTGGTTATTCGGACAAGTGTCTACGAAGCAGAGCAGCAAACTTGAAAGCAAGCGATACAACACAAATGACATTCCCCCTTCTATCGCTGACACGAGAGGACCTGCCCAATAATTACCGAAACAAGCATTCTGGACCGTCTCGCCCGAATTTATCTGCTAGCACTCTTGTCCCGGCCCGAACAGGCAGTTCTGCCCTGTCCTTTTTCGCAGTCGGCCAAGGCAGGTGGGTCTCCACGTACATGTCAGCCGGAAGTATCTTCATCGAGAAAGAAGAATTCAATATAGTCCAGGGACGTGTGAAGTAATTAGCGTCGAGCGTGAAGAGAACAGTCACTTCTGATACTCTTGTCTTACGACTGACTGACTTCCTCGTTATGTCGAGCTGATCTCGAGACGCCACTTTTCTTATCAGCAGCTGATCCCGCTGGAGGGTTCGGCGAAAGCACAGTCAAAAAGCGAAAACAAATCGACTGAGACTGCAACACTCCAACAAGAGTACAGAATAATAGTTCAACAATGGCTCTCAAGACTCTATCGCTAGCAGAAAGCCAGCGCAGATTCCGAACGTGGCTACTTTCGCACGACTCGATCGTTTCCGTAAGATGCGCCCTGACTTTTTGCACTGGAACGCTTTTCTGCATGCTTCCTGGATATCCGAAATTATGGTGAGCTGAAGTCCTCAAGAAGCCTGTTGTGAGGTCAAATATCTAACTTTCTGTCCCCCTTGTTCAATCAGGTTCTCTGGACTCGCACTGGCAGATCAGATATCCTTCACTCTCCTCGGTGGCGTGAGCAAGCCTGTTGGTGGATGCTGGGAACAGCTCTTCTATAGATTTGGCGGAGGTGTAGTGTTGGGAACACCATGTTATATTCTGCTAGCATTACTTGGTGAGTCTGCACTAGTCTCAACCCTCAAATGTTCGACTGACCGACTGAATCATTCGCATGACAGAACGCCAGTACACTGTACAAGGAGTACTCTTTGCCCTCTTTGTCTTCCTGCTCTCTTGGATCGGATCGCATTCGAAGTTTGTTGGAGGCGGAGCACTCTTCGCACAGACCGCTTGTTCATATGCCATCGCGAATTCCTACCGCCATCCTGGCTCGTACAACCTGCATAACCTGTGGGATTTGCTTCAGTGCTGGTTCTCAGGCGTTTTAATTTGTCTGGTGAGTACATTTGTGCCTCTCTTGAAACTCTCATACTGACAGTTTGTTTCCGAACTCGGCTGCCCTTTTGCAGTTCTACAATTTCGTCTTCTTTCCGAAATTCGCCAGCAATGAGCTCCTCTTGCACACCGAAGGAAGCCTGGATACAGTGCAACAAGCCATCGACTTCCTCTACACTACAAAGGAGACCACTATCGATGCACAAAGCCTGAGTGACAAGCTCTCCGCGGAGATAGACACTTCTTCAGTCCTTTTACGACAGGCGAGCTGGGAAGTCGCACATCAATCAGCCACTTGGGAAGAATTGCGACAGACAGTGAATGCACTTGACAAGCTGCGAGTTATACTCTTCACATCGGTCTTGGACAGGTGCGCGTACAGGATGCTCAAGCCAGATACGGCAGCTATTCTTCGTCAACCCGCTGCGGACTGTCATCAAGGTGAACACGCACATTCTAGCGATGGTGTGACCGCATATATTGACAAGATGTCCTTGCCCTTTCAGCACTATCAAATGTGATTGCTCGCGTAAAAGCGAGCCTACAAGGCACGAGCGATACTTCCACGGATGTCATCGCAAGTCTGCTAGCCGCCCAGGCATCTTTTACCCATCCTTCAACCGCCCTTTCCAAGAAGATGCTAGAGAACCTCTCAAGTATAACGCAAGCAGACGCTAAAAGTACTTCTCACCTCTTCGTCGCTACACACTGCGTATCACTTGCTGGACCTCTAGCTGAACACGTCAAATCCCTTCACGACTGTGTTTCTGTATATTCGAGCCGTCCACGAAGTTGGCAGTTCCGGATCCTGCGTGGGACTACTTCGATATGGACGTATCTCCCAAGCCAGCGTCTCCTGGAACTATTCATGCTCTCCACAGATCGAGCAAATGCTTTCCTCCCAACTCCATCTATTGCGCAGCGTGTTATGCGCCTACTCACAACCGATCAAGCTATTGGAGCACTGAAGATTACCATTGCTTTGTTGGCAATGATGTCTATTCTCTGGGCAGATGAAAGCAGACAGTGGTTCCTACAGCACAACATTCAGACTGCAACGGTGCCACTCATCTTGGCTCTTATGCCGACCCTGGGCGGAAGCATGCTCGCTTGGATGGCGGAGCTCTTCGGCACTTTCTCTGGAGCTGTTTGGGGCTTTGTGACGATGCTGGTCTGGCGCAACGTCGGCGGTGCTGCTTTCAGCGTGTGAGTGTGGTTTCAACTTGCCTGTTTTAGATCTTGCTCAGCATCTATTTCAGACCTGGTGTATCGTTCTTCCAGCTGCTCTACACTCTATGCTTGTCCTGGAGGCTTGCCTGGGGTCGCGATGACATGTTGGCTGTACTTGGCTGTTTTGCCTTGGGGGCTGTAAGCTTCTTCGCCTATCATCGTCAAGATCTACGCTGACTATGCATACAGTACATCAACACCGAGTTTCAACTACGGCACACCGACCCTGCTCAGTCTCTTCCACGTCAGCTCGGCACTGCGTGTATCGTCATCTGCATCGCCATTGGCATCGCAATACCTCTGCAATTCTTGGTCATGAGGAAAAGTGCACGCCAATCAGGACGCTTGGCTTTAGCAGACTCTATGCGGGATGTAGGAGAAGTTCACGAATCAGTCGGCAAGCTCTTCACCCATCTCCTGCTAGATACAACAATCGACGAAGCTCAAATCGCTACAGAGACAGCCTCACTTCGAAGCACCGTTTCAGCATGCAGAAATCGTCTCCTGGCCCTGCGAGGATATGTCAAAGAAGCTCAGGCGGAGTTTGGGACACACGATGGATGGCTGGCAGAACGCTACATCAAGCAGATTGCAGCTTGTCATCGGACATTGGCAGCTTGCGATATCTCAGCTCGGATCCTGTCAATGGGACCATTTGATCCACAAGTGCTGGCCATCATCAGCCCAGACTTTGCGAACAGCGCTGTCGAGTTCTCAAGCTCTACTTCTAGCGTACTCTGGTGTCATGCTGCGGCATTGTCGCTTCTTAAACCTTTACCTGGCACGCTCCCTTCAGTCGAGCAGACGATGGCATCCGTCCTACATGAAGTGGAAGCAGCCTCACAAAAAGCCGCAAGTCTTAGCGAAGCCGGTCCACGCGTGGAATCAGATCTCCGACGATTCTGGCAGCTCAGTCACCTACTGATCTCGCAAGGCTCAACTCTGGAGCAGCTGGAAATACTGCTCAGCGCGGAGTGGAAGCCTTCTGATAGTGATATTGAGCAGGCAGATGAAGTGGATTATACGAGACCGCAGTTGGAGAGAAGCAACCTGTCCACGAAGGATGCGTCGGATCTGGAAAAGCTTGCCTCTCGCGAGGTGCCGCTGCCGACTTTGTTGTAATATAGGGTTCGCGAAGCTGTGGTTCACTAGGGTGGTTACTTGGGGATTCACTTGGAAACAAGAGATTATGCTATGCTTAGTCATGTGCTCATCTAAGCATGCTCTCTTCGTGACTTGAAGAAGCTTCACGGCGGATCTTTCCAGCTCTGTGGCTTTTGACTCTTTCCAAGCAGTGACATGGCAGGCATCACAAGTCAAGTCAAGTCAAGTCAGTTTCAAGTCAAGTCAAGTCATGTCGTGTCGTTCTCCTTTCAATATTGCCTGTCCTCGATGGCGCTTCGCAAGCTACTTCTGCTTTTGCCTTCTGCCATCCATGTTGCAGCAGGCACTCCAGCTTGTAGACTCGGACAGAGCTGACAGGCTTAACAGCGGTTTCTAGACAGGTCGGAGAGCTGGCATAGCGTACGAGTACCAATTAGTCAGCCTCTGTAAGTTGAACTGTTGCCTACCTCGGTCTGCTTACATTGCTGATCTTCAAGCTGACCCACTGGTACTGTGGCTATTCAATCTCAGTTGCAGTCAAGCGAAGACGAGGCATCACCAGCATCGATGGCTGATTACGCAGTCTCGAATGGCAAAGACACAGCATCACTGTAGGTCCATCCAGCCTCTCGCCCACTGTTCCGCCTGTCCGCACGCTGATGCTCTCTGCCTCTGCACGTGTCTGGTCATACTACTATATCGCGTCAACAACAGCGTGGAGACAGCGACAGCCGCAGCTGATGACAGGAGTACTTCCCACGAGCTGCATAATGGCCATATCGGCACCAACTCTACGAGTCTCTCCTCATCTGATGTTGATGATGCTCCAGCTGGCCCTGCTGAACAGGTCTTTGACTCCAATGCTCAGAACGCCACATTCACCTATACCCTTCCATCTGTTGAACATGCTGCATCATTACCAGCTTCAAGCACACTCACCTCTCAAAGCACTGAGACCACCCTGACAGACATTGCCAACATCATGAAGGATGGATTCGCTCATCTCAGAGAGGATTTGAAGGTATTCCACGAAAAGCTCGAGACTCTCGAACAGACTTATTCTAGAGATCATCCACAACCAGGCAACAATCGACGAAGAAACAGAAGAGGAGGTAACAAGGGAAAGGGTAAAGCTATTCCGGTTGTAGATGACTGGCCTTCGGGTCCTTCAGGGGAGAAAGTGTCAAGTGACGGCGGTGTAACAAAGCAGGACGAAGATGGCAAATCAAGCGCCTCAAATGAAGCTGACTGCGATACGAAACCCCTCAAGCAAAGTAGATTTGCAGAAATACCTCCTGAAACACTCAGCAAAGTTGTCATGTTCGCCGTTGGAGCTTGTAGAGCCGCTTACTCCGATGAAGAAGGTGA
Source organism: Cystobasidium slooffiae (assembly GCA_019775285.1). NCBI lineage: Eukaryota > Fungi > Basidiomycota > Cystobasidiomycetes > Cystobasidiales > Cystobasidiaceae > Cystobasidium > Cystobasidium slooffiae. Next base: position 673,574 of record JACWFZ010000007.1, on the reverse strand, counting down.
CAATGCATGGCAGTCTGCCTCTGAATCCAGTTGGAACGGTGAAGTCAAGCCGAAGAAGGAGAAGACTGTGCTACCTAAGGACGAAAGTGAAGTACAGCGTGAGTTGTCAGCGGTTCTTTCAGCTCGTGCTTTCCTCTACTCTTGCTGACTAGCTATCTCGCATGGATTTTCAGGTTGGCTTCTTTCGTTGCGGCGAGTGTGCAAAGCATGGGATCCCGTCATCCGGAATCTGGTTCTGCAGAACTTGATTATCCACAATGAGCGGATGATTGATACAATGACAGCGAGTGAGTTCGCCAGTTCACTTTGCTGGCTTCCGACAATCACTTGGAGTAGGCCAGTGCTGATACCACTCGATTGACTTGCTTCTTTTTCCAGTGCTTACCGAGAAACCCGAGTTGGTTGAACTCGTGAATGAAAAAGCAGTCATAAACACGAAATCTGCTCCGACTAAGAAGGACAAGGGACGACACAAGCGGTCTTGGGAGACGGAAGATACTGCGGCAGAAGAATCAGACGAAGATGCAGATGGGCATGATCATGTTCACCGATGTCCAAACTGCTCAGATGACGCTGCTGCAGACGCTGCTGCTCGAGCTGGTGAAGACTACTCTAGTTCGGAGGTGAAAGCTAGTCGCTTCCTCGAGAAAGCTTCTGCTTTGCAGCATGTAGAACTACAGCTTGGTGAGCCAACGGGACCACTCACGTAGCTTTGCAGTGTCTAGCTAATTCACCTTAATGAATCAGACGGCAGACCAAGTCCCCATCTACGGCTTCCTTACACATCCTTCATGGAGAGAAAACTGCTGAATGTGCTAGCGGCTTCTCAACTGTGCACCCTGCGCTTGTCCAGTAGGTGCTCCTTCCTCATTCACTTGTGCTGGACATCCCAAGCTTATAAGGCTCTCTCCTGCTTGTGAAACAGATCTAATCATGTTCACAGACTTGGAAAAGATCATGCTGGGCCTACGAAGTCTTCAAAATCTCCATCTAGAGGGAGGCATCGAGAATGCAGATCGACTAGACGATGTCAATGCGCGTGATCACGAAGCAGCCCTGAAAAGCGTAAGGATTGATAACGTGTATGGGAACTGCTTAGGCTCTATGCAGTTCAACTGGCTGGTGAGTTGTGTTGTCTTTTGTAGAGTGAAAGAGGTAATTTGTTAACACTTCCATATCAATCTTCCCGCAGCTTCGTCCTGCAGCTGGCAACCTCGAAGAGCTCGATGTCGAGCTGGCAGCTTACCTTGTAGGTTGCTGACGAGTCTAAGCTACACTCTCACGCTGCTAACGCGTTCATGCTCCGTCACCAGATCCCAGCAAACCAGCAAGGCCTGGGTGATGAAAGCGATGACGACGATGACGACGACATTCCTGGAGCCTGTCATCCATTCGGGACTGCCGCCTTCGCCGACCTGCTCATCCGATTCGGTCCAACCCTTAAGCGTCTGAAGCTTTCATCACTGGAGAACGGCCCAGTCCTACTATCACCAGACCTACAACCTGCGCCTCATTCTGGCAACCTCGACTTTGCGCTGTCTCATTGTACAGCCCTTCAAGTCTTCGAAATGCGCTGGACGTTGACCGGTGCTGGTTTGTTGATGTCACTCGCGCGATCTGCCAAGCTGAGGGAGTTGAAGATGTATGGACCTTCGCCTCACACCACTGCTTTGGATCTCGGTGAGCCATCATTCTTTTGGAGTGATACCGCTGCCAGAATGCTGATTGACCTGCTCTACAGTCGACCGTCTGCAGCAAGGCTCCTTTCCCGCGCTGCGCACTATCCGATTTTGCAGTTTTAGACGTCCCGTTGGAGTTGCAGGGTGGAGCACAAGAAACACGCGCGAGCTAGTGGACCTTTGCGAGGATATGAAGATCACCCTGGACATCACTGCTTGATATTTCCTCAAGCAGCGTGAGAGTATGACCATGCAATTGAAGCAGTGAAGTGCTGGAAGTAAACAAGTATCTCGTAAGAATGATGTTGAGGCATGATCTCTAAATCTTAGATGAGACGTTTGAAGTTTGTTGTAGATTAGCCTTGACTATGCTGCTACAAATGTAGAACTCCTAAATCGAAAGCTTGCTCGTTATAGAACTTTGCTTTGACGTTTCTACCTCCAAAATACCGCCCATCGAAGGCTTTCACTGCTTTCCAAGCTCCTACTAATCCACTGAACACCACAAAGACTCGGACTGCCTCGTCTTCGGGTACATAAGGCGGCTGAACGTGCACAATGCACTTTTCCAGTACACCTAGCTTGCGTGCTTCTTCGGCTGTCAAGTATGGCAAGGGTAAGTCAGCGGATTCTAGCTATACAAGCCCAAGGTATGAGAAGACCACTCACAGACATCAGAGACCAGCTCGTCATCCACCTCATTCCGTCCGACCATATTCGTCAAGCACACCACCCTGGTAGGCTCACCATACTTTTCTCTTTCAGCCTGTTCTCTTTCCGTCTTCAAATCACTAACAATGCGTCCCTTTGCAGTTGCTATACCCACAGGGCCACTCTTGGCTTGAGACTGATTCTGTTCCTTGTTCTTGCCTTTACGCTCATTGTCTGCTAATGCTAGCGGATTCAGCATGCCTTGTGAAGTAGCTCCAAGTCCTTGTCCTTTGCTCCATCCATACTTTGCCATCAGATTCTTTGCAAAGTCTTCAGGTTTGACATTGTCTTTTGGTTGAGTCTGAGCTTGTGAGGACGATGCAGGAGGAGGACCTAAGCCTGGTATTGGCTCGTCTGCGCTTGGTACTGGAGGCATCGAGAGTGGGCTCATGCTTGATGCGGCTCTGTTCTGATCTTCAGCAGGTGAAGCTTTCGCTGATCCTCCAAGTTTGCCCATGCTGGCAAGTCGAGCTGCGATGGCTCTTGCGCGAGCTTGTGCTTCTTCAATTGCGATAGGCACTTTCGCTGGAGGTGCAGCTTCAGTGGGTGGAATTGATGGTGGGGTGTAAGGTCCTGGCAGCTGTGGTGATTGAGACCCGCTTGAGGGCCGTGGCGGCATCATGTGTGGTGGAAGAGGGAAGTTTGGAACGGGAGGAGCGAAGGATGGTGAAGGTATACTTGAGGTCGAAGGATTGACGAAGGATGGCGGAGGTATGAAAGAAGGCATTGATGGAGGAGCGTACGAGGCTTGTAAAGGTGATGGCTGTCTTTGGTCAGGTTCAGGTCTCAATGGAGGTTGAGCATGGATGGAAGGGTTCTGCTGTGACAAGGCTGCTCTCCTTGCAAAGGGATCGTCGGTCTTTGCAGGTACTGCAGACCAAGCAGCCCATCCGTCCTCTGCTGGCGGTGCCGCCGAGGTAGATGGTGCTTCGTCTTCCTGCATGCTGGTCAAGTCGATGGTGGCAGAAGTGGAAGCTGCTTGCTGAGGTTCTTGAGAAGTAGGAGGTTGGAAGGCAGGAGGAGCATCCTCGTATGAAGTAGGTGGAGCGAAGAAGCGGTTCTCGGCCTTTGCTATCCTCCTCCTCCTCTCTGTGTCGCTGTCGTCCTCATCATCCTCATCATCTTCATCCGAGTAGTCGCTTCCATCAGACTGCATTCCTGCTTTGCGCTGCTGCATCTGTCTTTCACGTAGCATAGCTGCTCTTCTTTCGCTTCTTGCTCTCTTGGAGTATGCCTTGTATTCATTGTAGTCTGTAGGTCTTGATGGATCATACTCGGCCGTCCAAGCTAAGGCAGGATCATCATCTCGCTTGTTGAGACCACCGCGCTTCTTCTTTGACTTTGATTTGGCCTTCTTGCCTGCTTGAGTTGAGCGAAAGCCATTGACATCGTCTGTTTCGTCTATTGTCATGGGTGGAGGAAGTGTCCTTCCAGATGTGCCACTTGAGGTTGCTTTGCTGGAAGACGTAGGAAGCAAGTCCAAAGGTGGAGCAGAGATGATAGAGCCCGACGATGTTGATGCATGCCTTGAAGCTTCTTGTATTAACGATGGAGGTGCAGCTATCGTTGCAGATGGTCCAGCTGCGATGATTGCAGGTCGTCCTTTGGCAGCAGCTCCACCTTGCGGGCGCTTTCTTACGACAGGCTGGAATCCTAATGCAGCTTTGCGAGCTGTCTCGGCTGCTTCTTTGGCTTGCAGTTCAGCTTGTTGTGCTGCATATCGGGCTGCATCTTCCAGTGCTGCCTGTCGCTGTCGCTCTACCTCTTTCTGTTCAGGTGTAGCTGTGCTTGACGATGCAGCAGCTTCAACAGCAATGGAAGCACCACCAGCAGCACCTCCAGATGGACTGACAGAGTCTCCTGTTGACTTGCTGAATGTGATGCCTGAATACAGGCCGGACATGGCGCTCACTCGATTCAAGTTGGCCACAAGGCAAGCCGGCAAGCTCGTCGAGCCATGGAGTTCAGTCCCTTTGCATCAATCACTCAGGCAACTCAGTTGACAAAACCTAGGCCATTTGATCTATTTGTAACGCATGCAAAACACAACGACCTATGCTACAAGAAAAAGCTCTTGCTCGCGCACTCTGCCGGCAATAAAAGTCTAAGTTGCGAAGCGTCGAAGCTGTGGCCCAAAGTCGCAGCTTCCATACTACTCAGTATGGAAGCTGTGACTTTGGGCCGCAGCGTCGACCCTTCAAAGTGTTAAAGACCTTCACCTTGCGCTTTGAAACGCCGGCATTGACTGGCTTCGATGCCTTGAGTGACGTCTCCGATGTCTTTCATACCTGCACCTGCCATCGCTGTAAAGAGGGAGGAGTCTTCGAGATAGGCTTGCCATGTATGTAGTATGAGAGACTTCGAGCATTGTGCAGAGAGCCTTGAGCATATCGCTCGCATCTTCTCTGTTCAGCGGCCTCTGCTGCGTGCCGAGGATTGATGAACCGCCTCTGCACTTCCTGCAGCACGTGTTCTTCAATGAGCTCCGAGATTCTTTCGAGCTCTTCACGGGAAACATCATGTGGAATTCTGTATTCCCTGAAGAGCTCGGGCAGCTCAGGCTCTGCCCTGTTGTTGATGATGTTGTCGGCACAGCCGTGGGCTGTCCGTTCTGGGTGCAATGGGGAGGTGCTGAGGCGCCTGTTCGAAATGACGAAGTGCATGTCAGTATTGTGAACAGTCCGCGTAGAGGAAGGAAGCCTGCGGACAAATCTACTCACCACCGCATCATATCTTCCCTGTCATACTTCTCTAGGGTGATTTCAGCCATACATGGCTCTCTGGCGCCCCTGCGAGGCCCGAACCATACACATTTGAGTGCCATAGTCACTCTCGCTTCTTCATCATGTTGAGGAGTGGGAAACGCCAGTTCGGCGTATACGGCCGTCTCTAAACCACTCCGCTGGTACGGGAGTACCATTATTAGGAGTGGCAAGAGACGATGGAAATCGTAAGCAGCTCCTGCTGAATATCTGCCTCAAGCTCTTTTACCAGTCACTCTGCGTTAGAGCAAAGTCAGCAAGATGCACCCAAAACTCCCCAGTGCAGGAAGCCCATGCAAGACTCACCGGCACTCTGGTGCTCTCCTTCACCAGCTTATCACTCTGCTTCGACAGCTCCTTGAACAGGAGATCTAGTTCTTCTTCTTGTTCTCTAGCATCCTGCTCAAGAGCAGCAGCCGCCTGCCTTTCTTCCTCTTTGGCTCTCCTGCTTTCGGCCTGCTTGCCCTTCTCTCTGAGCTCACGCTGGGCTTCTTCAATCTTCCTCCGCAGCCGTGTCTTTTCGTCCTCTTCTGCTTCCTCTGGCGGAACACCTCGGCGATCTGTCGGGACGATCGCTTCGCCCGAAGGTCCTCTTGCGCGCTTTTCAGTGACTCTGTGTTAAATGGCAAGGAGTTAGTACGCCGTACATGTTCTGTAGCGCGACTGCTACTCACTGAGGCACCTGCAAGGCCGGCCCAGTAGGGATGGAAGTAGCAGGAGGACGACGAGGTAGACGAGACTGAACAAGAGCAGGAGCAGGAGCAGGACCAGGAGCAGTAGAAGCAGAAGCAGCAGCAGCAGGTACTTGAGCTAATGTTGGTGCTGTCGCTCGTGCTGGTGCTGCTGCTGCTACTTCTGCGTAGCTGCCGTGCCTTAGAGCACCCAGTATATTTTTGGTCCGCGCCTGCACGTGCACGGGTATCGCAAAATATGGAATCCACGTCAGGCAATCATGATACACAGTCTGCGGCAGCAGCATGCGACTTACAAACGGGTTGCTTTGATTCTTGGCTGGGTTGGTCTGGTTATTCATCATATGGAATGTCCGTATGAATACAATGCAAGGTGAACTAGACTGCGTTGCACATCCGCCTGTTGGACACTGTGTTCGCGCGGAGTCTACCGATGATGAGACTACCCGGAGCCAACAATGAGAGCAGCGGTTGAGCGGATGCAGACGTAGAAAGTGAGAGAAGAAAGAAGTGTGCACAAGTTCCGGTCAGCTTATGGTCACTGGAAAAGATAAAGCGAGAAGAGACACCCAGGCTTACAATGGTGACGCGGTGATCGTTCATCCTCCAATGCTTGCCTTCCATGAAGACCAGCTTGTCCAGGTTCATTCTCGGATCCTCCGGGAATGCCTTGATTTCCCTCTCGGACTCTTGTCCCATGAGGCTTGCGAAATTATTGGGTGGTAGCTGAACTACCACCATACCTGTCTTCGTGTATCGGCATTTGAGGCCGTCCTGGTCCCAAATCATGCCGGCATCAAATACCTCGTCGGGCCCCATTCCCTCGCCGTCTCCAGCGTTCATACTGTCGTCTTCTCCGCCGTCCCCCGTGTACTCCGTCCCTTCGGGTTCTTCTGTCTCGTCCCTACCCTGCTCTCTGCCAGGGAAGGCTCCGTCGTCCTCCTGCTCATCTCGGAAATTGAGGAACTCATTTTCCTCTTGTTTTTGACGCTGTTGACCAGAAGATGAAAGAGGGAGATGAAGAGCAGAGGGGAGATGGAGATGGAGAGAAGAGAGGGAGATGGAGATAAGAGAGGAAATGACAAGAGACAGGATTGCAAGACAATCAATTAGCTAACGACACATATCGAAATGCGCAGAGACAATTATAGCTCACAAGCGCGTCCACCTGGCGATGGTGAGCCATGACCTGAGGATGGTCGTCGGTGTTGATTTCGGTGTTTATATGTTCAGATTCTGCACTGTAGGAGAGTAGGAATAGAACATGGTCAGCCAAGTTGCATTCTCAAAGGTTCATTCGCAACCATGTAGGCACATGCAAACTTACCAGCATCCCTGGTGATAGCTTGAACCCAGCAGTAGTGAAGGCGAGATGGAGTGCGCTTGTATTCATGGCATAGCGGCGCTTGAGGAGATGGAAGAGCCAGAGATCGCCTTGAACAAGGCTCATAACCTATTACTTGTGGCTTATAACTTATTACTTGTGGCTTGTTAATTAGAGTGTTTTATGTGAACTGAGTTTGGAGAAAAGAAGAGAGAAGAGGAGCAGATGAAATTTAGCCCGCTTTTTATACCCGTCAGGAAGGGGGGGATTTGGAAGCTACACGATTTTGGAAGGCTTCCAAAATATCAGTCAGCACTTTGGAAGGCTTCCAAGAAATCAGTCAGCATTCGATGTTTTACGGAACTCCAAATCTTGTTTTACGGAACTCCAAGGCTTGTTTTTTTCTGTTTTACAAGGCGGAGTTTGAGAACTCCAATGTCTTGTCTTCCAGAGAAAACTGCGATTTCTCTCGGGTTTTCTCAATTTCTTTACTTGGAAGGCTTCTTCATTCTGAGTAATCGTTGATTTCTCTACTTGGAAGGCTTCTTTATTCTGAGTAATCGTCAATTTCTCTACTTGGAAGGCTTCTTTTTTCTTCGTAATCGCGATTTTCTCTGCTTCAGAAGGGAAGAAGAGAAAGAGAGATGAATCGATTTCGGGATTTGGAAGGCTTCTATCGTATATCTGTAAATTTTGCTGCAAAGAAGAAAGAGAAGAAGCAAGAGAAGTCGAAGACAGTGATTGGCAATTAGAAGGAAAAGAGAGCGAGAGGAAAGAATGTCGAGCTTTCAAGGATCTTGCAGCAGCGAGCATCAGCTTGTATATTCTGCTTAGGTGTAAGCTGTCTTATTGAGCAGAAAAGAAAGCTTGATCTCCTCGGATGTGCATGCAGATTGACTTTAGCCGGTCATAAATGAGGCTGCTCTTGACCCTTTGTGCTCGATGCGACGTGGGAAGCAGCGCAAGACATGGAAGGTCAATTCACCGTGAAGGCATACCAAGGAGAGGACTGCAGATTGATAATGTGGATGAGAATGGTGGATAACGAGGAGAAGCTGGTCGATATTGAGGAGAAAGAAAGATACTTCGCAAGAGACGGGCAGGCTGTTCAAGGAGGATGATCGGGAATTCGACTGGAGTGCCAATCAGCCATCCAAGAACAGCAGGCCATGCCAGGCACTGCTCGATAGCCATAACCTATCCTAAGATGCAAGTTGCACCCTCTGCTTCAGGTCTCTCTTCTACCCATGTCTGGTTTCGAGCGTCGAAGTCTGCAAGAAGAGTTGGAAGCAGGAGGGAGCCAACTTGAAGAGCATTGGAGATGATTACAGCAGTGGAACAAGCTGCCTGAGCAAACAAGCAAGCAAGCTACTTTTCTTGTTATTCCATCATCCTTGCTCTCCTCTTGGATCCTGTTGCAATAATTCGACGCTCTCGACAGCCTGCCAAACACGACTTCAAAAAAAGTGATTCTCAAAAGTGGTTTTCAAAGTGATTTTAAAACTGGCTACGAAATCGGCTGCACTAACGGCTGCAGTAAGTGCTGTGTTAAGTGCTGTGTTAAGTGCTGCAGTAAGGGCTATGTTAGCTATTTTACTTCCCTCACTCTCTGTTTGTGGAAAGTTCACACGGTTACGAGCAGTGTTCGCGTTGATGTGCAGGTGAAGCTTTGAAGCGAGGAAAGAGTGACGAAAGAGCAAGAGCAAGAGCAAGAGCAAGATAGACGGCGATGATCCTTCATTCCAGTGACCGATGATCTTGCTATCTCGGTCGACAAGCGGCTTTCTCTATCCATCCACACCACTCGGCTATTTGGAAATCAGAAGCATCGACCTTCTCATCATGTAAATCGGAGTTACTACTTCGAGGGCACCACAATTGGGATTGGATTTGCAATTGATGATTTACAGTGACCTTTGATGGATCTTACTTCTGCTTTCTTTCTAACACTGTTGACGAGTTTGAAGTAGCTCATACTCATTACATTCACTCTTTACTCACAGCAGCTATCAGTATATCATAGCCATGGCCAGAAGTAGAAGAGCTTCATCCGCAGCGACGGATACTCCAGCAGCAGCAAGCCATAGCTTAGCAGGACTCCCTCCATCGTCAATCAGCAATAGACCAAATCTAGTCAAGAAATCAAGCAGATTAGCGATATTCCTCAAGCACTTGAAGTCTCCTTCGAACAGCGATGGCGAAGATAACGACGACGATGGAGGACATAGCGATTCGGACTTAGATTTTGGATGCACTGGATTGAAGGCATTCGATGAGCTGGATGAGATATCGGATGGCGAACTGCATATATCGCTGGATGGTACTGCACATTCTTCTCCTCATCATCCACCTGGAAGTCTGGCTACAAGATCAGCTTCGATAACGGTGAGTGAGCTTCTCGAGTTACTTGGCTATTTAGATCTAGTACTGTCCGTACATGCACAGGTGTGTCTCATTGGGGGCAATGAGACACATCTGTGCATGTACGGACAGTGCTAGATTGACCAATTCTCCCTACTTTCGCGGTTCATGTGGAAGCACTTATCAAGGTTATGAACGATGCAAGCCTCTAATCTGAAACGGAATACATTACTTACATGCTCTAGGTCTTGCTATCTTCATTCTAGGACTCACTCACATCTTTAATCTCTTCAATCACTCTAGATTCCAGCACATCAATATCCGAACATACCCTCTCTACTCCCTCCTCCTACTACTCACAGCCGAACAGTACAAGATCATCCATTTCTCATCCGCTTCATCTCAATCTTTCATCAACAGCTACCTCCTCGTCTATATCGCCTCTCAAAAAGCCGTCTTTCTTCATTCATGGAAGCTGTACGCCTTCACCGCGTATCAGTCTCACTGCTGGCACGAGTACGGCAATACAGCCTGCCGCTGTTATCAAGGAAGAGAATGAGCTCGAGGAGAGTGAGGAAGAAGGAATACTCAGAAGGAGACAAGAAGAACAAGCTGCTATTGAAGCGTTGGAAGCTTACTTCGCTTACCGCAAAGCATCCGCCTCAATCCCATCCTCATCAATCGGCAACGGTACCACATCGACACGCTCATCCACCTCTTCCGAGGAGGAAAGCCACAAGAATCAAGCAGACGAAAAGCTCGGCATAAAGGACGCTAGATTATCAGGTGATAGTGGAGTAGCTCTATCGGATGATGTGGATATGACTACGTTGAGAGCAATACCGCATCCATCACCTTACTTCGAGAAGTACGCAAATGAGCCTCTATACACTTTAGCAACTGCAATAGAAGATCAAGTAGCTCAAAGCCTTAACAGACCGGCATTAAGGAGTAGAAGGAGTGAAGCTAGTCTTCGCACAGCTGCTACGGCTTCAAGCTCGAGTGCAAGTGCGAATGGATCCACCGGGCAAAAGAGACGACCTAGTCTCGCAAATGGATTGATGCCTATACAAGTGAGGCCTAGAGGGTATACATATTCTCCCTCTCCTTCTCCTTGTCCTGGTATTTCAAGTGGCACTCTATCTCCGACTATATCGCCTTCAATCGCATCTACTTCATCGTTGAACAAGAACCAGATCCTGCAAGTGCCGCCATTGCCGCATTCTCCAGCATCAAATACTTCACTTTCTCCTTCGATATATGCAGTCTCAGTACCAAGTTCACCTTCAACTCCCTCAAATCTCCAGAACGAGACTCAAATCGTAAGCTATACAAGAGGGACACCAACTTCTTTAAGCTTCTTGAACTTTGGTGATTCACCACACCAAAGTCCTCAATTCAGGAATGGCAGTATGAAGAAAGGATCTTCAATGAGAGAATATCAAGTCATTCCGTCACCTCCTAGATCGTCTAGTCTGCAGTATGCTATAGCAAATGGTGGAATGCAGGAAGCTCAATCTCAAGCCTCTTTGAGCATGGCAATGACGATGCAGAAGAAGAAGGAGGAGGAGGAGGAAAGGCAAGCTACATCACCTACTTCGGCCACTCTGGCTTCACCTACCTCTCCTTCATTCATCACCGCATATCAAGAGAGACTAGAAGATTACCGTTTCCCAGATCACAGTAGTATCGCTCGAGGAAGAAGTAAGAGCAGTTCATCAGCAATTCGAGCGCCATCATCACAGGAGAAACGAGAGCGAGAGGAGGAGCAGCAGGAGCAAGATAAAGTGACGACAACAGCTCCTCCTCCTAGGGTGTATTCACCTCTCGGTCAAGCTACAGCTTCAAGAAGAGGATCCCTCGTTTCTGGGTGTCTTCCAAGCAGTCAAATTAGGAATAGAGCTGGTTCTCTCGCTGCTATTACGAGTTCAACAGCTACAGCAAGAGATGGAATCGTCACTTCAAGCAAAAGTGCGGTGTATGACTATATTTGAAGCAGTCATTCGATAATGTTCGTAGTGGAAAGCCACTCTTGAAGAGCTCAGGATGTTGGCTTTCGGAGCAACTGTAGCATAGCATAGACTTGATTAGCGATGGAATCATTCCTCCAGTGATGTACAAAATGCAATGCAGTGCTCTCAGTGCTCTACCATGCTGCTGCTCCTTCTTGTCTACTTGTCTTTGCTTCTCAATGCTTGAGAGTCGGTCATGTCGAGCTTCTTTGCTTGCATGAGTAAGGCTACAGTTCAAAGAGCAGCTGGAGGGTGTGACTATCTACGCAGATAGTCACACCTTCCAGCTGCTCTTTGAATCGTAAATACAAGGTATCGAGTGAACTAAAGATCAATTAGATGCAAGATAACCTGCAAAGATGTCCGCGTTACAGGCCTTGTTGTTCAGATCCGCACCGTCAACGTCGCCCACCGAGGCAGGCCCCTCCATTTTCTTATCAATCTTCTTGCACACCTACTTTCATTGCTTGATCTTCTCTTCTTGGACTTCCTGCTGCTCTCTTCAAGTCGTTCTTTCATTGTTTACTGGGTAACTGTCACTGCAAGGCGATGATGACCTCGACTTCTCGGGCCAGAATGGGCAACAGCAAGCCTCTGTGAGTGAGCAACATGGGCATGAGGAGTCTGTGATATCAACTGACGCTCTGTACTGTTCTCAACTACGCTGTTCCTCTCACTTTGCACGCTGTTCTGTCAAATGTCCATCTTTCACGTGATCGGGGTCTGCAATAAACAACATTGCATACATTCTCAGCTTCAGCGTCTTCTCAGATGAGAATGCTACATCTTCAAGGTCATCTCCATCTACTTCTACATCTCACAAAGCCTCATTCTCAGCTTCATCGCTTCCTGTTGCCTGCAGTAGTGGCAGTAAACGCATCAAGATGACATCGACACTCTCGCAGAAGAAGCCTACTACTGCAGGGCTATATGCAGCTCCTACTATCTCTTCTGCTGCTTCAAGCAAGACAGGGCTACCTGTACCTTCTTCCAGACCAAGAATAGCACTATCAGCGAAGAAGATCACAGTCTTTCAAGATGATAAGGAGAATGTAGACCCGTCAGGGAGGAAGAAGTCATCGTCTGACAAGAAGGACAAGTCAAAGCTGGATATTAGGGTATCTTCTGGACCTCCAAAGACGGATCTATGGAAAGGGAAGCAGCCATTCGATTTCGCATCGCCTGAGAAGGAACACTCTACCACTTCGAGCGCGAGAAGTACCTACAACAAGAGCATGGCATCTTCCAAGCATATCTACGACTTGCCGGGTATACAAGCGACTTCCCACGTGACTTCAGCATCTTCGCAAGCAAGTACAAAGATAGCAAAGCCATCAATGCGGACTGTAGCGAGTGGTTCAGCTGTTTCAAGACCTAACAAGAAGAGTAGAGCGCTACCTCCGCCTCTCAAGAAGACAAGCATGTTCGAGATCTTCAGTGATGAACAACGGCAAGAGGAAGTCTTTCTAGCTCCACGAATGACAAAGACCACCACATCTACTTCAGCCTCGACTCATCCTTCTTCCTCAGCAACAATATCGCAGCCGGAAAGAATGGCAATGAAGTCTCCAATATCCTTCGTTAAGGATTCAGACCGTAAAGCACGTGAATTGATTGAATCACCTCTTGCGGACGTTACGTTGGCATACACAGGAAGAGGTCGATTCAGCAATTCACCCACAGTAAGTGGCAGTCGGTATTCTCTTCATTCAAAGTGATTGTCGGCTGACGCATTGTGTCTGCAGGCCGACTCGGGCTTTGGATCTAGAGAAACTTCAGGCTCGCCTTTACCTAGTGCTCGCTTATTAGGTGCATCAAATAGTAAGCTCTCCCTTTCGCCTCTTCAAGCCTATCAAGAATTATCGGTGCAAGATCTCACTTATGTTGCAAGAGAAGGCAGGCTCGGAGAGGATAGATCAGAATTGCCGGATGCTCTGGCGGGATTGTCAATCTCCTCGTCGGCGCAACTTCAAGCTGAGCAACAGCAGCATGTGAATGAGGAGGAAAGACATGCGATGTTGGACGATTGCACAATGGAGCACTTCGGAGATCAGCGCAGTTCGGCGGATGAAGGAGAAGGAGAAGCAGAAGAGAAAAGTGAAGACAGGCAAGAAGACGGGGCTCAAATTGCGACAAGAGCAGCTTCGTCAGTTCAGAGACTCTTTCCGCCGTCTCAATCAAGGCTTCAGCCGACTCAAGCTCGTTATGGCATCCGGACAAGCGCACCCACTCGCAAACCTATGAATTTACGTATTTAGTCAATCAATCAGCAGTCTATTTATCATTAAAACATGTCAGATATCGGTCTAATCTAATCAGTATAACAAGTATATTCGTTTCATGTTCGATTCATTCTCTTATTGTCGTTATTTCTTCTGGACAGCTTGGAAAGTTAGACCGCATTGTCAAGCATAGCCATGTACCATACTCAGAAATGGATCATAGAGAGAAGGCAAGGTGCCACTTTGGCTATTCAGACGCGCACGGCTCACAGAACTTCGGAAAAAACGAGCTACATTACTGCATTGCACTTGTATTTTGATGTATGAAAATTGAAAAAAGTCACATAGCTAGATTCGATTATAAAAGGCAGAAGACAGCTATTCTCGAAAACCAGTGATAAATGCCAGAGATGTAGATCTATTACGTTTGTTTCGAGGCTATTTGAGAGTGTGTATTGGAAAGACTCTCGAAACGATACAATTGTGTCTTCAGGCGTGTGGTATATAAGATGACTTGCAAACATGACAGCGAAATTCCGCTTCTTGATGAGATCGGGGGAACGTAACAATCTAGAATGCTGAGATCTTGCTGGTGAATGTAGCTTCCTTATTCAATCTCTTCATGTTCTCATCGAATGCAGCTTTACGGAACGTCTGCAAAGCAGGGCATGCATGATCTTCCGGCAAGCGATGTTGACCGCAGAAATTCTTGCTGCATTTAGGGCATTCGCCGACCATACGCTGTGAAGACACAAGAGGAATGACGAACGTAAGCAGCTAATTGTTACTCTGATAATTCAAATGTATACGAGGTGAAGTGATGGAAACTCACCAAAGCTGCACTTGTGCATCTCTCTAGGACTGGCTCGGAGAGAGCAGGCACTGCAGATACTGGACCACTAGCTTCAACTTCCTTCTCTTGCTCCTTTAACCGTTCACCTTCTTTTGCGATAACCTTCTCTTCCTCAGCAGGTGTAACCGTAGAATCATCGGTGGCGGAAGTAGCTGTTGCAGCCGCGTTAGGTGTGGCTGCTCCACTAGTTGATGCAGATGGAGTGGAAGCTTTGACGAATACATGGGCGCATCTCTTCTTTGGGCCACCACCTCTTAATCTGAATGATACATCGATAGTCGAATAAGGAGAAATTGAGAGATCTTCAAATGATGATGATGCTGCTGACGTTGATGAGGCGTGAAGTAAGGTGCGTGAACGATGAGATAGGCGGACTTCAGAGGAGGAGGAATGTGAGAGATTGAGAGCGTCGAACACTTGCGACTGTAGTTCTAGAGGAGTCGATGCGGCTGTAATTCACAGTAGAGAAAGTCAGATGAGTCAGATACAGTTGCTCTACGTATGTGCGTGGCGTGGCGATAAGAGCTAGCTATACTCACTGAAAGCCGTAGTCTGACCAGATGCATCTCGGAGGAACAGCTGCATGATTGACTGTATGTAACGGGAGTCTATGTACTTGATGTGCTTTCTAGTCTATTCTATCTTGTTGATGGCTCTATTGCCTTGTATGGACGTGCAACCGATATGGGAAAGGCTGGGCAGGTATCTGGTGGGACAGGTAGGAGTACGGAGTCGAGCAGAGTGAAGAGAGAGAGAGAGCAAGATAGAACCAGCATGTCAGTATTTGTTGCCCGTCTGAGTAAGTCAAGGCTGCCTGCCTGCTCGTATGACCGTCGTCCGGGCATGCTGTGCTGTGCCGTCTACTCGGTCCGCCATGCCAGCCAGTCCATACGGTACTCACCTAGTCTAGTCTAGTCTGATCCGGTAGAGTGGTGATGTGTGAGCAATGAGAGTAGGCTGCTGATGCTTGTGTGATGAGAATCCTGTACGGTAAGAGTAGAACAAGAACCCAGCTTACTGTACTACTCTACAGCGTGTTGATCTGGTGGCGAGCCTCACTCTCATTCAATGGAAGGCCGCGTAATCAGCAGTGCGATAAGACCGAGATGATGAGATTGCACCTTGAGACACAGCTAGCTAGCATCCTGAGCTCACTGTGAGTCTATTGGTGTCACTATTATCGAGGAATCTCATACTTCCGCATCCTCACTGCCTGTTAACCGGGTGGCGTCGACTGCCCTTTCCACACGCCTCTCGCTCTTTCTACAGCTTTCTGCTCTGCTCTGCTCTGCTTTTACTCTCCTGCAGCGGCGATAGATTGGTTCAATCAGAGGAGATACTGCACTTCTACATAGCTCTAGCAATCATCAAGGCTGCCCTGCATGCTCTGCTTTGTTCCCAGGTCCATGCGCAAACACAACACTGCGGCGTCCAAGCGCCTCGAACGCTGTAGAAAAGGCTGCCCATTCATTCCAATTAACACAAGAGACAATAGCAGCGTTCGACGCCCGCAGTCTTGTGGTGGTCTGCTGACATTCCTGCTCCATTAGCACATGCTTGCGACCATGCTGAGCTGCATAGGCTACTGATGAGGCTGCTCTCTTCTCATCAGCCGCAGCTGACCTCCAGCCCGAACAAGAGGCCCACTAGAGTGTTCTAGTCTCGCTGAAGAGCTGCAAAACCTCCTCCTCGAAGCTTGGTTGGCATTCAAGCAGCCTATCTCACTCAAGTCACCATGGCATTAGCGATGACACAGCCTGTCTTTCTGCGGGATGAATATACAGGAGCGATAGCAAGGGATGCACTAGGTACTCCCATCGTGATAGGTGTAAGTTCACTCTACGTTTCAGAAGCTTGTATGACTCTCTCTCTCTCTCTGCAGAAGAAGTTGAATGACTCTCTCTCTCTTGTGATTCTCTACCGGAACAACCTATCAGACCTCCGTTGAGCTACATGCCAACTCCGCCCATGTCATACGCTTCAACAATGCCTCCAGGAGCTATCTACCCATCAACAGTACCAATGCTACCTCCATATCCTCCTGCTCCTCCTCCAATGGTACCATATTCATCAAATTACGGATACGGTTATGGTTCCGGGACTGGCTGCTGTATAGGTGGTTTGGGAGGCTTAGGATGTTGGTGAGTGGATTTTTTTTTTGAAACAAGCATTATTACGATGCAAAAGTATAGCTACTTGTGGAATCTCAGCTGATCACCCTTTAAAATGCTTGCTTTGCAGTATATGCTGCGATACTTGCTGTAGAGACTGCGAGTGGTGCTGTCAAGATTGCTGTCACGGCTGCTATTACTAGCATTAATGCAATTTTAATTGCGATATCCAATGAGACCGTGCCACTCGATGCCTATTCAATACCTCCTACTTCGATCTTCTCGACATGTCACTCACTTGGCCAGATTGGGCTTGAAAGTGACATTCAGTGTTGAAGCGACAAGTACAGACTAATGTCAAAGAAGGGTGTAAGGAAATGCGAAATTGCATTGCAGAACAAAGGCGATCTAAAGATTCTAAAGCAGTCGGGTGGTGCAAGGCTAAAATTCATACATCATTTAGGAAACAGAAGTGAACAAATGGATTGGCTTGAGTATTTCGACAAAACATCATGTCGGTCCAGGTGAGATGTGTCAGTGGATTTGCATTCGAGCTAGCAGGGAGTGTGGGACTTCGGATGCGCCTTTCAGGTGCGCTGGGATTGGACCCCGCGCACCGGATCCTGTCGCCCCGCCTTTGCTGCTACGCGCAAGTCGACAAGTCGGCTTGCGTGCTTTCGATAATGCAGTCCTTTCGTGAGGTACGCTTGACTGTAAGCTAGCAATTGATATTCCGCGGGCAAGTTCTCAGCTGTAAACACCCGAATTACCGTGGCACCGATACCAAGTGTGACACATCGCAGTCAGTGAAAAAGGTAGCCAAGTAGCAGGAAATACCAGTAGTGCCGATCCGCTTACCTTTCGAGGTGGACACATCCAGTCTAGCCAAATTCATGAAGTACAGAACGTAGGAGTGCGGGTGATTCAAGTGGAAGTTGGCCGTGGCGGCACCTAGGGACATCAGCATTTTGCCATAATGCCAATTGTTCTCATTCGTGACTTGCACATCGTCAGCCAGCAAAGGTCCAAGCAAAGGCGCCATTGCGGGTTTGACCGCTGCTGACGCCACGTCCTGGTCGTGATCCATGAAGTCGCACTTTTCTGTCCGACCACATGCCATGATCTCACGTGTAAAAAGATTTCTCGGTGCGGCTCTGGGCCTGCCAACTTCCGGCTGCGATGCATCTGTATCCTCGCCAGTCGAGGCTTGCCCGGCAAGGGTTCCGCGAAGAGCTGATCCTACATGGTGGGACTTTGTGTAGATACCGAACGGCTTCTTGGCTTTGCCCATCCATCGTTCCGCCTGGACTGGGCCGTCTTCGCCTTCCGACTGCGAAACATCCGGCGAGCCTGCTTGGCTGCTGGCAGGAGTACTTCTTGCAGAACTCCTCGTGGAAAAGGTGTTGGAATTGCGCCAACTATCCCGACACAGATGAACGCGAACTGCTCAGCCTCTATAGCAACGATTCTGACGATTGACAATACTCACTTAGAGCTTTTATAGCCCTTGACAAGGTTTCCGGAAAGCGCTGACACGTTGTAGTCTGAGCGGATCCTGGACAAGTACCCAGTGTTATACTTTTCTAATAATTTCTTTCCCTTGGCTGCATCGATTTGCATAGCCTTGTTCAAGTACGTCAAGCTCGTTGCCCACTCTGCACACTTCTCGAAGTGAAACCCGGCCGTATCTTTCCCTATCGTGGCAGAAAGTACTATGAGATCTTCCTCTGCTGTGACACCTTCTGTACTTTCGGGTCCAGGCCTAGCTCCCCGTACAGGAGCCGAAGCCATGATATGGCCGTCGTGCATCAATTTGTTCAGTTGCTGGCGATGCCATTGAAGCTTACTAGTGGATGGAGGGGACATCGTCGGCGAGGAGGCAAGGGTGCTGAAAGCAGTATTAGGCTGACTGAATTCGCTGTGGTGTTTAGCTGTTGTGAAGAAAAGACAAAGATCTGTCCACATCCTCACCTTTTTATAGCCTATCATCGTGATCACAGCCTTCTCCAGCGATGCGCACGCGCTGTCTTTGCAGTGAAAGCTGTGTGCACTGTGAAGGTCATGTGACCTGTGTGACCTGTGCGAGCTGTGTGAGCTGTGTGAAGCTGTGAAAGCTATGGTGTGCTATGCGACTCGAGCTTGCAAGTCACACGTTTCTGGACATCTGACCTTGAGCTTTAGTTACCCAGCAGCAGCGCGTGGCGAGTGCAGATAGATGCAGCTCTTGTTTCTAAGCAGAACAGTAATGATGAAACTTAATGACACGTTGTCGAGGCTGCCAGTGTGAGAGTTCTGGCAAGTCTGCACAATGACTTTACGATGCCAATCGTACTGTCAAAAGAGAATGTGTACCCGTTATGCATCGTAGAAGAATCTTCTAGCTGAAGAATTGAATTGAATTGGCATGTTTATCGTTGTGTATTGGCCTTCAATGGCTTTTGCATCCACTAGTAGTCGAGTCGGCTGAAGGAGAATGCGTGATGGTCAGCGAGATTACAGTTGTATTTACCATTATTCAAAGCGCCTCAGGTGTGCGAGAGTGTGACTTCGGGATAGTCAGATAGCAAGCATACTCAGATCACTGTGGTAGCAAGAGTCACCTACCTTCTCCATCCATTTGCTTATCACCTACCTACATCAATGGCTGCAGTGGCGGCGTTGTTCAGGCGTGCCAGCTTCTTCGCTCACTCTTTCTTTCCATGATACAGCCCTTCTGCTTTGCTTTTCCCAGTTCAAACTCACACAGTCATGTCAATACCATCAATCTTCTTCACACTGCTTTGATCCCTTCAGCTCTCTGTCTGGGCTCAAGAGTTCAGCTTGCAACAGCCAGCCCATTCATTCGAGCATTCCAAGTCAAAGTGACATGCGACAAAAGAGAGGAAGTCTTACCGAGAGACCATAGACAGGCTTGTCCGAGGCTTGCTGGTCTACTGACACATTGCATTGGAGAACATGGTGCTCTGCGTAAGGTAGTAATGAGGCTTCCCTGACCTCTTTCCTCCCCTCTGTGCCAGTCATTCTTTATTCCTCTCTCTCGCTAGCTAAGTGACTGCAAGACTTGAGAGCCCAAGCAAGACTCGGATGTCACCTGGAAAGAGACTTGATTCACCTCCAATCAGTGTTAGTCAATACGGGTCTCCCTCAAGGGCTAGGAGCGTCGGTTACGCAGATACAGCCACCAGCTCACCTTTCGTCCAGTTGCAGTCTAAGGAGGATCAAGGCAATGGCACAGCCTGTTTTCCTGCGGGATGAGAACACAGGAGCGATAGCTGGGGCTCAAATGGGTAATCTTATCATATCAGGTGTAGGTCGCTCGATACTGCACACCTTCTGCTGCTATTCTTTCCCGAAGCTGAAGCATTCTCTCTCTCTTGTGATCTACAGCAACAACCTACAAGACTTCCACCGAGCTACATGCCAGCTACGCCCATGTCATTTGCTTCAAACATGCCTCTACAGGCTAATCATCATTCAACAACGCCGATGGTATCTCCCTTTCCTCCTCCATATCCACCTTCATTACAGTATGCCCCCTCCTCAGCGTCATCAACAACATCCGGCGAAGGACCAAGGAGTTGCTGCTACCTCTTTTGCTGCACATTCATATGCATACTCTCGACCCACTCTTCACTCTCGCTCCTTACTGCTCCAATGCTCGCTGCGCTTGGAGTGCAGGCAAGCAGCCACGACTCACCTAGGCCTGCCGCGGTCCACCGATGGAGTGTCACTCAGCTTCGCATACCTTTTCATACTTGGACAATGGACTCATCAGACGGGATCAGTGATATGTTCAGTCTGCACAGTGCCAATCCTATAAGTCTTTCGGCTGGTTTGTCGGCTTGAAATCCTGAGTATAGTCCGGAGTGATTTCAGTTTCATGGAAGATTGCGATCAATTGGGCATCATAACAGGGTGACAACGAGGAAGAACTGTGAGTGAAGGTCTGTAGAAAAATCTAAAATGCTCTACAAAGGCCATAAAGCGGCGAAAATGTGCGGGAAAATGTGGGCTTCTCCTGGTCGAAAGTCGGAAGAGCAGCTAACCCGCCGGAGAGGGCTGAATTTATGACGTGCTGTAAAATCATGCAGATAGCTGTGAACTCCGCTCTTCACCGTCCTCCTCGTGAAGTACCCAGATTCAGATTCGATATTTGGCGGCTGAATTCGCCGGTCGAGGACTTCTTTGGGCTGCTGCGGGGGCTTCCTCGCGGAGTAGCAACACGAGCAGGGAATGACTGGAAGCTTGTCGATGAGATTGTTTCAGCTTAGAGCAGGAGAGGTCAGTCACTCCACGCGGGCAGACTTACTTGTTAATCCAGGGGAGCGGGCGTCCCGTGTCCTCACTGTAAGCGAGCAATCAGCGCAATGCATTTTCCTATCCCAGGTTACGCAACGACCTACGGCATATCTTTGGGTTGAAATGGAAGGCAGCATGCTTGGATCATCTTCCCTAGAGTTGAGAGACCGACGTTCTTGGGAGGCAAGAGCTTGCCTAGCATATCTACTTGCCATACATCAGTGTTGCGGACCTGGGAAAGATAGTCGTCTCTTTCCGTAATGGCACATAGTACGACACCCCAGCTACCATTACTAGGCAGAGCTGTGCTGTCATCGCGTTTTGCGAAGCGGTAGCTAAAATGCAAGCGTGGGTGAGTGAGCTGACCATAATGGACGTTGTAGTGCTCAAACGGAACGAATGGAAAATCTGTGTTATGGTAGAACTCCTGGGTGAGTTGTGTTGTCCCTTTTGGAATCATGCATATAGCAAATGTAGAATGGCTGTTTTCGTAATAGTCTCGTGGACGGTATGTGTTGTCGCGGTCTTCAAGGACTACGACACAGTATCGCGTATAAGGACTTAAAGATATCGACCAGCCGCTACGTCCACTTAACTCGGTGTCACTCACGCTTTGAAGTGTAACACTGGAGTAGATGTTAGCCCTTCTCTCGTACTGTGTGCAAGTCTGGAATGCCTTGAAACCAATGAGAAAGAAAAGCAAGAGACTCCAGATATGCGAGCTGTTCTAGGAATTCCTCCTGCTTTGTTGCCCTGACCTGAGTATGTTGGCTATGTGAGTCAGCTGGCTTAACTGTACCGCTTAACATCGCCTGGTGTTCGAAAAACAACGCGTGACCATGCATCATGCGTGATCATGCTGTACTTGCTGTGTACTTAGCTGTACAAGCGGTGAATACGCTGTACTTCTGCTGTGTAGATGCACATGCTGTACAGTAGCTGTACTTGCTATGCATGCTGTACTGCAAGCACTGCCTGCGTGCTGCGGAAGGTTGCTGAGAGCAAGCAAGTCAAGCAGACCAGTGCGCACTTTTGAGGTGTTCATGTCAGAGATATGGTGACCTGGTATTGAGAAGCCTCGTGCGTATAACCGTCAGCCTTGGTCTTAAATTGTACTATAGTGCGTTCGTCCCGGCAAGCCTGCGTGTAGCGATATGAGCCTCGTGATGGCGAGCAAAAGCGCATCCCGTTGTGACCCATAAGAAAGTCTTGCAGCAGCAAAGATGTCATCTTCGACATGCATGTCGTGTGATGTTCTGACTAGAGCAGGCCAGGACTATCCAATTGTGCGAAGATAAGTCAAGGTGTGGTCAATGAAAATGAATGAATGCACCTCTCTTGTCTTGGATTCCAATCGGAGAACACACCATCATGATCACCAGCTTTGAGTGCAGTTTAGGGTGAGAACGGTGATGCCGTGAAGGATGGCACTGTTGTACCACTACAACAGTGCTGTCCTCTACGTCATCACCGCCCTCACAGAGTCTTGAATGCTCTCTAAGCGCCGCTTCTAGACACTCGAATGGATATCGAGCAGGCCTAGTGGCCAAGAGACACGCGAGAAAGCCAAGGAGTGCATTGAAGCTTCACGAACTGCTGTTTGCAGCTCCTCCACCTTCGAGCGAGCTCACTGTCCGCATGGCTTCACATCTGAAGGTGAACAAGCGTGCAATCGTCTTACTGTGAAGCCGTCAAAGCGATGCACCGCTCCTGGAAGCAAGTACAGCAATTCACATCGTTCCAACAGCTCTTCATCTTGATCTATCTTGTTCAACTCTGCTAACCACTATAGCGTCAGTGCACTTGACTCTCCCCTCGCCTTGTCACTTCCCTGGTCCACTTGCGCCCTGTCTGCCTGAGCGCACGCAACAGGACAGGGTGACATACATTCAGATGCCAATAAACTGACCAAGCACAAGGCATCCTCTCACATTCTCTTCTTCTGCGATACGCTTACACACTTAGCTTCCACTCTCCTTTAGCTTTTCAGCCATAATTCACTCACACAGGCGACCGCCTAACTCGCGCCATCAAGCTCGCTATCCTTGAAAATTCGTCAGACCTGTAGTCAGCTCATCAAATCAGCAGCACAATCTTCCACACAGCACCACCAGCATGCACAGAGCATTCTCAACATACGACCAGCGCACTCGAATAGGTCCAAACCTGCCACCGTCGTGGATGCCAGATTCGACAGCTGCAGAGCTTGCACAACGACAGAATGCTCTACAGCAATACTACCAACAGCAAGCCAATCCAAGCCAGCCCATGGCAGCACCAGTAGCCATGCCAATGCCAATGATGATGCAAATGCCTTATGGTTATCCACCTCCGCAACCTGGGCCTTCAACTTTACGCCATCGCTCACCGCGATACTACGAGTCCGATACAGACACAGATGAGGCCCACCGTCACAGAAGACCATCAGCTCACCACAAACGACGACATGGAGATCAGCCTAGCCGTCACCGTGCTCATCGCTCTCGAAGAGACAGCTCAAGCACAGAAAGTCTGAGTAGCGTCGAGGTCAAGCACAGCAAACGCAAAAGCAGGAGGAGCGAACGACCATCTCGAAGACCTCGAACACCTTCATCTTCCTCAGCTACTACAGAAACTTCCTCGTCCGCCAGCACAACTTCACGAAGTCGAACGTCTTCCTCCTCGTCAGCTTCTGGAACAATATCAGGAACAGCCTCTGAATCCGATGATGGTTCTTCCACAATCTCTGGTCATTCGAGCGGTCGCGAAACTACCCTGACAACATACGAAATGATGCAAGCTAGTTCTAGAGCTGCTGAATCACTCGGAACACGCCGTCCTTCCACTGGCGCCGCCATTCCCACCACAACCCCACTACCGAGACCAAAGCTAGCCACACCTACAGGGCAAGACCTGTTCCTGCAGATTCAAAATGCATACATGAAATACCCTCTGCCAGATCATGAACCTAAAGTCACCTTGCCGAACATAGAAGAAGCGGAAGCTAGCGATGTTGCTAGCATAGTTGGCGTATCAAGACCTGTCAGTGCAGGGACCACTTCTCACCCTTCCTCAGCTTATCATACAGCCGTCCAAGACAGAAACAACGATACCTTCGCTAGCAGAATGCTCCCAAGGCCTTCTTTATTACACACGCCAGCCAGTCTCGCTACCAAAGCTCTAAATCCCATCGGAGCCGAGTCTTCCTCAACTTTCACTCGAATAGGCTATCAACCCGTTAAATCACCTCAACTTCCACCTGAAATACACATCTCCCCATCTTCACCTTCTTTACCACCTTCCGCTACTCGGTCAAGCTTCGACATGCCTGATCCACTTGTCGTCAATAAAAGTCAGCCAAGCTCAACGCGAAGTTCACCTAGATCAGCCCTCTTTCCTCCGCTTGAGTACGACCCTCCTCCACAAGCATCTTCGGTCAAAAGAAACAAGAGAGCGAGTGCCTCTCGTGCAAACTCGACTGTTTCTGGTCGGTATGCGCCACCGGCTCCTTCGCAGATACAGGCTGCCATCCAGCATAGAAGTGTGTCGGAAGCAGCCTTCCCATTGCATGAAGACATGCTGGCAGTACCAGAGCGAGCATACACAGCTGCGAGCTCAGTTGGATCGCGCATCGTAAGCAATTCTTCTCTTGTAATTCATCAATATCCAGCTGATACACTCGCAACCGACAGTCTGCCACTACATCCGCTAACAGAGCCACGCGCCGACAAGTGCAAGACTCAAACTTTGATCCAATGGCCCTTGGACCGAATTACTCGGATAACGCGCACGTTCAGCATATCGAATTGGGAGATGTAAGCGAACACCCTATTATGTCGATACAAGCTAGCTGACGCCAAAGCCTTGCAGCCTCGGTATTACAGCCCGCTATCGGAGCATCCGTACCTCATGAGGCCAACTCATACGCATTCCAGACAGACAAGCTTCGCCGAAACTCAGCCAGAAGATATCACGGGAACAAACGGCTTCTGCGGCAGATGCTGAAGCCGAATCAAAGATAAAAGCCGTGTCAAAATTTCAACACTGTATTGCTTGAGTCTACAGCAACAAGTCATCTTCTCTGTCATATGCTACATAAGATCTTCCTCTTCTCGTGAGGAATGCGCTATGCCTCCATAATGTGCTCCAAAGCGATGGTTGACGGCTTCTCTGGCTTGATGATACAGTTGACGTACGTGGCCGAGACCATGTCTAGTGAGTACTTCTAGTCCAGTGAAGGCCAGCAAGCAAGCGAACAAGATAGCAATGGATCCAAGATCTCCACAAGCTCCATATCCAGTTCGTGGTCTTCCGTTAGGATGGACGTTAATTTCGAAAGATCCAGGTCCTTTCTGCCAGTAACGTAGATCTCCTGAAGATTCGATGAAAGCTGAGATACCTTCCCTGTTACCGTCACACACCAGGAAAGACGTAGAGAGCGCTCGAGCGTTTGCGCGGAGCTGGTTGATTCTAGTCCATGCCACTCGCTCAGAGTATACTGAAGACGGCACAAGAACCAGAGAAGCGGGATAAGCTTGACGAACGATATGGTCGAACGAGGTGTCGTGACAGATAGCAGTGGAGACAGTAATATTCTGTCCATGTGGCGTAGCTCGATGCGTCTGTCTAGATTCCGGAACGAAGATCGTCTCCCTGGGTAATAGACGAGTTCCAGCTGTGTATCGATAGGTCTCCGCTACAGGTACAAGAGCCTGTTTTGCATAGCTGTAGACGATCTCATCGTGTGCTCCGAACATGGTAGAGAAGATAGATGATCTTTCGAGATCGTCTTCATTCATGTAAGAGTATGATGTACCGATGAAAGCTCTTCTGCGTAAAGCTAGTGACTTGATACCAGCGGCGAATTCAACCTTGTCTGGGATAGTATTGAGGTGGACCGCAGACTCCGGCCATTGTAATATCTTTGCTCCCCTGCCCGAGACACGCTCGCTCTCTTGCATGTAATCTAACAACGTTAAACGACCGTTCCGGCTTGTAGCGTGGGGAAGCACACACGCTATCTTGATGGACTGTTCATCGCTGGATGCAGTGACGGCATTTGAGGAGACTATTCCAGCTATGCTCCACCAGATAAAGAA
This sequence comes from Cystobasidium slooffiae, assembly GCA_019775285.1. Taxonomy (NCBI): domain Eukaryota; kingdom Fungi; phylum Basidiomycota; class Cystobasidiomycetes; order Cystobasidiales; family Cystobasidiaceae; genus Cystobasidium; species Cystobasidium slooffiae. The sequence continues at coordinate 647,470 of JACWFZ010000007.1, read as the reverse complement.
GAAAGATAGTAGGAGGATGCAGCGGGACTTGCTTCTCTTTGATGTACCACTTGCATGATTCGAGGATGAAGAGGGCAGAAGAGGACTCCGTTCGGTGGGTTCATAGTCGATGAGAGGACTGGCAGGAGGTTTGATGTATCGAAGGCCTCCGAGAAGCTCAACAACCGTCACAGCCAGTAAAGCTACCAGGAAGTCTAGACCAGGCATCCCAAATGCTGCTGCCATGGGATAGAAGGCTCCGAACTCGCGGAGCGGTGTCCAGCTCACGAGGCGACCTAAGCTATGTGCCCGGCAAAAGATAGCCCATGACGTTGTCCAGAGGAATGGAAAGACTAAGACAGATACAGTCTGTTCCACTCGTGTTCCTTTTGACATTTGAGCGACTCTGATTGAGAAGAAGCTTATTGCGTAGACGAATAAAGAGATAAGGATTGCAGCTGGAAGAATGAGCTGAGCTCGGTCGAGGAGAGAGCCAGCGACTACTCCAGGTATTGTGATGGCCAGTGAGAATGCCAAGCCGAGAGCTAAAGCGAGTGGGGTGAAGAAGACTCTTGCGTCCACATCGCGGGCTGTTTGCCACAGGACCAGTCCTATCAGTCCAGCTGTGAGCGTCAAGCTGCCCGAGGTGCCATTGACTGCTGAAAGCAGGGTAATAGAAGTGTAGACTAGGATATCCACAGCTACATCGCCCATCCTTGATGTCTTGTCGATGTTCAACAGGTGTCCAGCAGTCGTCAAGAGTGAGAGGTGTGCAATGCGGAGATCCAAGCGCGTCGAGGTCGAGGATGGTGGCGAAGTGCTGGCTGCCTTTCATAGAGGCGAGGAAGGTGGGAGCTTGACTTGATCCGGCCAGGTGATTACTGGTGAAGGTGCAGATAGATTAACTTCTAGCAGTCTCATGAACTTGACGATTGGAAATTCTGCGGGGAATGCCACAACCACCTGATTATGTACTCCAGTTCCGTTCTGCTTTCCTCGAGCTCGATAGCATGTATTGACACATACGTTCTATCTGAAGCACAGATGCTGCACTTGCTGCTTTGTGAAGTGTTGTAGTAGGCTGTTGCGACCTCTGCATTGCCGAAGCAGATTGAAAAGTCCCCTTTACTGGTAGCTTGATTTGGAGCGACCCGCTTTTACTTGAGAGTGTCTTTGCTTTTGCTGCTTTGTCCGCTCTTTATCTGCACGAATGAGACTCTTGACGTGTTCTCGCTTGTCGTGGGATGTTTCGCCTTGCAGTCCTGGAATGAGCGGGGAAGATGCAATTGTCAGCAGCGCCATACATCAGGGCTTTCGAAGTGAGACGAACCCGATTCTACGGCTGATACCAACGTATCTTCTAATCTGTATATCAGACCCATTGATCAGCGGCGTCAAAAGCGAGGTAGAGCATGTACTCACTTCTCTATGCAGTCCTGCGTGTTTTCAGCTTGTGTCCGATGACGCATGGACGACAGAACGACAGAGTCGCTGCTTTTGGCATACACGGACTACAATGAAGGACCGTGATGTTAGCAAAACTGTCTATCATGTCGCAGAATACGGTGAGCCCACCGAATCTCGCAATTCTTCGACTGCATGCTCCGGCAACCATTGCTTTGCTCTTCCGAGATCCAGCCGGATGGTCGCTTTTGTATTGACCTTGTTCACATTCTGTCCTCCTGGACCTGATGATCTCGAGTATGTAAGCTCATAATCTTCTGCGTGTCTTGGGGGTGTCAATCCGCCGCGAAGCTTGAACTGCTGGATCCATTCGCGAGCTGCGTTCGACTCTGGCACAGACAGGACGCGCTTGAAGAGCGCTTGTGACAGGCGCATGGCAGGTTCCTGTGCGACTTGAGTGGAGCAGACCAGATAATTTCTTGCGATATACTGAAGCGATTGAGTTGCCCTTAATTCTCCAATGAAATGGGCAATTGTCAGCTGGCTAAAAGACAAGTGAAGTCGGCGAACAGCTCTTCGATGGAGACCAACTCGACAAGACTGGAGACAAGAAACAGGATGGCGCGAGACAGAAGTAGATCAAGGGAGAGAGATTCAGATAGGCGGAGAGACGACGACGGGCATAGACACCGCAGCTCGCGGCATCGTGATGAAACTAGCGACGATGAACGCAGAGAGCGCCGACGGCGTGAAAAGGACAGCGATAGACACGGCGAGAAGAGAGAGCGACGCAGGCATTCAGACTCTGAGGACGATGAGGAGAGACGTCATAGGAGGAGGGAAAAGAAGGAGAAGCGCAGTACGAGGTGCGTCTAATCGCTCCTTCAGGCTGGATGTCGATACAACAAAAGTGGCAATCCATACTGACTTGTACACCTACTTCCAACAACATTTCTCCGACTACAGAGAGACATCTGAAGAGCGAAGAGCACGCAAGAGAGCAAAGAAGGTACTTCCAGATGAAGCAGCCTTGCTTGCTGCTGAAGAACAACGCCGTGCCGCCGCCGAAGTCAATCTATACTCTGCAGTCGACAATCCATTCAACGATGCGAATCTCACAGACAGGTTCGTATGGGGCAAGAAGCGCGAGAAGGAGAAGAAGTCAGGTTTGACAGCTGAAGAAGCTGCTAGGAGAGATGCACAACGTCGTGCAGAGGCAGAGGAGGAACTTGAACGCCTCAATCGCCGGCGTGCAGACAGAGAGGCAGAAATGCAACTCCGTGAAGAGGAAGCTATGCGTATGGCCAGACAGCAGGAATCAGCTCAGATGGCAGCTTGGCATGCCAAAGAAGATGACTTCCACTTGGAACAAGCCATGCGTCGTGCTGCTATTCGAACTCGTGAAGGTCGAGCGAAACCTATCGATCTCCTGGCACTCAATCTAAAATGGAGTCAGCCTCGGACAGGCGAAGAAGACGAAGATGAAGAGGATGAAGGTATTGGTCTGGACGTTGATCTGGAAGAACCTTATCTCATCTTCGACAATCTGACACTGGAAGAGACGGAGGAACTCTACGAAGATATCGAAATGTACATCTCCCTCGAAAAGAGCGAGGCGAATCTGGAGTTCTGGCGAGCTATGATTGTAGTCTGTGCAGCAGCATTGGAGACGTTACGCTCAGAGCGTACAATGGGCAGAGCAGCATTCCTCGAGCAAAATCGAGCAAACGAAGCAGTCAAGAACGACATCACCAATCTTCTCCGTGGCAAATCGCTAGACGAACTTCGACAGCTGCAGGACTCCGTGCGTGCAAAGCTGAGCAGTGGAGATCCAATTGATGTGGAGTACTGGGAGGGATTGCTCAAAGAGCTGGCGGTGTGGATGGCTAAAGCAAAACTCAAGGCAATGCACGAAGTGGTTCTCCGTAATCGACTCGAGCACCTTCGTAGGAGACAACGTGACGAGGCAGCTCAAGTGCAGAGCGAATTGGCGGATACAGTCGAAGAAGAAGCTGCTGCCACGTCAGCTGCTGCTGCCTCTGCTGCTGCTTCCGACGTCCCCACTGAAGGAGAGGAGCCTGCTATCGTGCGCGAGCAATGGAGCTCTTCCATGGCTCCTAAGGCTGTCTCGAAGGTGCCCATGGAGGATCAGAACCTACAGCTTCTAGATGCAGACGAGGAGCTACAGAAACTTGTAAGTGACGTTACTGGCTCTTCTACGTTGCTGAGTCATCGTGCTTATACCGTCTTTTTACACAGATCGCGGCTCGACGCGCGGTCGCACAAGCTCGATTCGTACCGAAGAGAAGAGCTGCACCCGCAGAAGGCGAGGAACCGGCAGACGCAGCAGAAGCGCTTGTCAAGGCAGAAGCAGCGAAAGGTCTTGAAGAAGACGAAGAAGTGTGGACTGAACAGGCGCAGCAGGTCAGTCAGACCTATAGCTGGCAAGACAAGTACCGTCCGAGAAAGCCAAGATACTTCAACAAGGTCATCACCGGTTTCGAGTGGAACAAGTACAATCAGACACATTACGAGTGAGCACAACTATATCGCAGCACGGGCTTGCTTCTCTCCAGTGCTGATGCCTCATTCGTATTGTAGCATTGATAACCCGCCACCAAAGGTCGTGCAAGCGTACCGCTTCACCATCTTCTGCCCGGATTTGGTTGACAACACCAAAGCTCCAACATACAAGATCATCAAAGAGCCCGGTAATCAAGATACATGCATCTTGCAATTCAAGATCGGTCCCCCGTATGAAGACCTGGCTTTCCGCATCGTCAACAAAGAATGGGAATACTCGCACAAGAAAGGCTTCAAGAGTACTTTTGACAGAGGCGTACTGCAGCTACATTTCAATTTCAAGTGCGTCCTTCTTGAATTCTCTATGACTTGGATTCTCCTGTTCTTTCGTTGGCCCAAATGCTAATCTTGCTGTATTCACAGGCGTGCTTTCTACCGCAAGTAGAGGATTTATTCAGGATTCCATGTGCGTGGTGTACCTATGTGCGTACTCGGATATCGTCTGTTGTGCACAGACTAGGCGGAATATGTCAAGCAGATGCAAGCAATACATACTCTATACTCGCCGAGCCGGTTTAAATAAATCCTGCAGTATGACATTACGAAATTATTACTATGCTAAGAGGTCGGCACTGTCGAACGACCTCGGTGATCAACGAATTAAGTAAACTACAACTGCGTCTACTGCTGAATCTAAACCAATGAAGTGTCCTTGAGCACTGAGTTTGCGCTCACGCCACTTGGGTCGTCATTATGCTTTCTTAGATGATGCAGACCGAAAGCTGCATACTGTTAATACCGAGATTGACTGTTATGGCTACATGTTTTGTCACGTTAAGGGCATCTGCTCGATGTCGAAAGAGAGTGGGAAGCCTTCAAGGCCATTCTTGTGTGTGTTACAAAGCCGGTTGAGCGTCCATATCGCTTGAGGGCCGTCCAGGCCCTCTTGTATATACATGGAGAGGTGGTGGGTCTTGTGAATGGCTCACCGGAAAGCACCGCCCCAGTCACCAGGATAGCCTTGCTCAATATGGTCGCGGTGCATGAGACCTTGCATGTTCAAGCGAGTTCGGGTAGCGTAAGAAGGCTGACTTTCATCAAAGGCTAGCTCTGGCTCGCCTGCTGTATACTGAGCTGGCGAGGATGTGTTGTTGGTGTATTCAGAGGAAGATTGCCATCGAGGTGAAAGTCCACGTCTGCTGCCTTGGTCTGACATCGGTGTAGCCGCAGTGCTTAGATTGGATGGGTATGGGCTCAGAATGCTTGATGGCTGTTGCGCGAAGGATGCTTGACCAAGTCCAGCGGGTGAAGGGAGCCGACTTCGGGCATTGCTCCTTGAGCCGGCGTTCGCAGAGGATACGCGCGAGAAGGTAGGCGCCGAAGTGAGCGACGCTTGTCTGCTTGCCATGCCGACGTTGCTAGCAGGACTACTCGCACTATGAGCGAAGTAAGGCGAACCGGATCCTGGAAGCGGATTGAGCCCAAGCTGAGCGGGAGGCATGTGTAACATACGCGAGTTGTCCAACATCACAGGCTCGGAAGATGGTCTTGGAGGATTTGATGCACCTCTCGGCTCGAACATGATTGACGAAGATCTTGCGAGGTTGGCAGAATAGACCGTTCGACCAGGAACTGGTGCAGGTTGCATCGCGTTATAGCCACTATATCGAAAGTGACTGGAAGTCGATGACAGAGGAAGAGGGTTGTTTGGCAGAGGACCAAGCTGACTTTGCATTGGTCCGGAGGCCATAGACGGGAAGCCTGTTGTGAGTCCTGCACTGCTGGGTTCTGAGCCGCCTGAGAAGGGGTACACACTACTTGTCGTGGCAGTGCTCAGCGATGGGTGTGGAGAGTTGGTTTGCAAGCGGCCTCGTTGATCAATGTTACTGCTACGTCGACGTAGAGGTGCTTGAACAGTCGATCCAGGCGGATGCTCCAGCGAGGTGACTGGCGAAGGAAGCTCCCATTCAGGGTCGAATATGAAGCCTGGTGAAAGGGTCATGTGTGCGCTCCTGCTTGTAAGAGGCGAAGTGCTGCTTGAGTTGCTATTGGTTGCTGTAGTCTTTCCGACAGGTAGAGCGGAAGTACTGGACTGAGCGTGTCCTGTAGGCATCCTGCTCGAGAGACCTGAAGTCGAAGTGGGTGACAGCGAAGGTTTTCGACTTGCACTACCTGACTGACTTGACGGAGATGGAACGTTCATTATGAGAGTTGGTGAGACATAGAGATGATCTTCTCGCTGGCTCATCGATGCATTACTACTGCCTGCCCTTCCTCCAAAGTTGCCCGAACCGTTCGGTCCAATGCCCGAGGCAGCAGGCGTTCGACGAGCACGCGAATGGCATGTTGCTTGGGCAGGTTGAGCTTCTCCCCCTAGAAAGGGCGCTAGCGTCGAGGGTGACGAGTATTGAGAAGACGGGATGTCGTTTCTCTGTGCCGCACCCAAGGCGGTGCCGCCGTTGCCGTTGCCGTTGAAGTTGAAAGCAGAAGGAAGTTGCAAGGGAGGATAATTCGTATTTGACGAGGTGGTGGGGAAGGCTGCTTGGTTCGATGAAGGGTAAAAGCTTGGTGCAGACGGTAAAGGCGGTAAAGGGTAAGGATTATAAATCATCCACGCTTCGGAAGGAGTGGGATAAGACGTGAGAGCGGGTTGGTAGCTTTGTAATGTAGCCATGCTGGATGTGCTCCGGCTCGCGTGCAGTCGAGGCGCACCAGGTCGTGATGGATGATGAGCAGATGCTGTTGAGGATGCTGAGGCAGTGTTGCCGCTGCTTGGAGGCAAGAGATGTGTCCTCTGGTACCCAGAGCCTTGCTGGTGCTGGTCTCCCATAAACCTGACGGCAGATCATGCCCTAATTGCCTATGAGGATGCAGATGAGAAAGATGGGACATAGTCAGTACGGAAATCACCTAATCTTGGTTGCACAGTGCTGGATTGAAGATCGCCAGTGAATACTTCAATGCGAATAAGCCGGTATGCTCGGAGACGGTGCGTCCACAAGGATCGTACCATGAGCGGGGCAGATTGCCCATGTATATCGGCATGCTAGACCAATATGACAGACGATGCACATATTGACAAAAGCAGTGACTCACTTGTAAGCTGGCTATTGGCCTTCGTGATGCCGATACAGGTGAGCTATCAAAGTGGGATTCTCTCCGATCTGTTTGACGCGAGTGCCAGCTTGCGAGCGATGCTTTGCGTTGACAAGCTGTAGCAGAAGCTAGGCAGCTAAAGTATAACTATAAGGTACACGTAAGATAGAACGAACACGTCAGCTACTGGTATGTCGCGTTATAGGTACCGGTGCCTGTCAACTGTCAATTGGCACGTACCTACGGCCAAATGCACGTGATCCCAAGAAACGAAAGAGGCTTGAAAGATTTCCGGCCAGAACAAAGGAGGATAAATGAATGAAAGTGTCTGGAGACTACTGGAAAAGGGCGATTCTTCTCTTTCAGATTGATGCTGTGGTCGTGCAGTGGAAGCTATGACACAGTAAAAGAGCATAGCGTAAGCGATCGATATTTTCCCTCTTTCTAAGTTTCATCGGCCGCCGATATGTACTTACCCAGGCTGGAAAAAGAAGAGCTCGCAGAGGTTTGGAAGGGATGAGAGCCGCAAGCACGGATATGATAGATGGGTACAGTAGTGCCTGCCTGCCCGACACTACCCGGATCTGCACTACTAATGAGATGCTAATATCCGGAATGCCGTACTTGATGGGCTGTCCAAAATAGCGTTATGAGATTTGCACCGCTGTGAAAGATTGCACGTGCTGACCACGGCGAAGGCGATGCAGGAAAGAAGGAAGGAGATGAAGAAAGCTTGCTTTTTGCGGAATGCCCTATGACGGATGAATGAAAGATGGGAAAGATGACATTAACACGGTTGTTCAGATATCCTCGTCACGTATTTGCTTCAGCTTGAAGGATGCTGTGCAGTATTGGCCAGCTTTTTCTTCCTTTTCCGCTTTGGCGCCGTCTTCTGCACCTCCACGCACTCCCGCACGTGACAAATATCAGCGGGGACTGGTTATCAAGAGGCCTGAGGATATAAGTGTGGTACATCCATACGTGCACAGTGCGAGTATACTTGCTTGCCCTTGTCCGCCATGCGCTGGGTCGTGGCCTTCCAGGGGAGCCCGTCTATGAGCAGAAGAATCTCTTTCATCAGGCAGCCAGTTTGGTGATATGTTGCGCATATCCTGGCAGCGCCTCCTTCGCACGACTTGCGAACTGACTCTCCCATCCAGTTGTCGCTTGTCGCGCAGCTCGTCAATGGTCTTATTACTTCCCTTTCGATATACGTCTGCGTGGCATGTCTTGCGAGTCCTTTGTGTCGAGAAAACATGGCAGGCTAGAGCACATTCTTCCCGAGAGCCGGTTGAGAAGCGAAGGCCACGAGCGCAAACTTCATCACATCAGAGTTCCAGCAATGAGCGACGTTCTAGCGTCTACCGTATCACGTATTTTCTCAGACTGTGAGGTAGCTTTGACGATTCACCGAAGGTCGTTGCTTCGGGCTTATCCTGTACAGCTTTTTTCGCCCTCTTCCCTTGACGCTTCTTTACCGTACTGCAGCGACGACCGAAAAGAAAGTGGGCACCGGTCGTCGCACGGTTAGGCTATCGTCCTGTTTGCTCTTGACGTGCTCTCTTCCCGAACAGCGAAGTCGGCGTTTCAGGTTGTGCTGTGCTGTGCTTGTGACGACGCTAGCTCCTCGTCGCGAAAAGGAGGTGTAGTGGGAGTGACATCCGTAGCGGAGTAGCCAACTACGACCTTGCACGCATCACAAGGGGAGTACGGTATAGCATCACAGATTCACAGTGGTTAGATCTGCGCCTGCTACCTTTCGACCCCTGGCAGTGCTGTACGCTGGCTCGATGTCTGCCACTGTCTGCAAGGGATGTCAGCAAGAGATCCTCTGGAATTGGTCGTAGGAGGGGAATCCAACCTCTCTGAGAGCAGCTACCGTATCGGGTCCACCCTCCGGACCAGATGAGGCCAAACGAGCGGCGCATCCGGGTCATGGCTGCATAATGATAACAGAGTCCAACAGATTCCAATATCTTGACGAAGGCACGCTACTGACCGTCGGATTTGAGGTTCTTTTTAGCGCTTCACTGGAGTGCATGGCGTCGCGTTCATGGGGTCGTTGTCTTGTTGTGATTCAGACTGCCATGTCTCTCATGGCTTGCTTCACGCTGTGCTCTGCGCTTGGTCTGTATGGAGGGAGGCCTGATCGAGGAATTGCACAATGAGTATAGGTTGCGAGACTGGTGTAGCGAAGCAATGGGTAGGGCGGGAACAGAGTACCGTATACTGAGCCTCTCTTCATGTAATGCTACTGCAAATCATGGCTTGCCCATGTGCACATGCCTGTCACACCTGCCAGTGGCCGGATCGGTTTTTATTCGGACAGTTGGCCAAAGTACAGCGCGGCGCAGGCTTGAAGGGATTGATTGACATTGACAGGGTGGTTAGGTTTGGAAGATGGAAGGATACCTATGTGGTTTGTCTGCCCAAGAACTGGTTGTAAAGAAGTCAGTTGAGATGGGTGAGAGGATAAGATGTCCTTGGCCGCTGCTGCTGCGTGAGAACTGGAAAGTACCCGCAGCCGAATGACACACTGCGGAGAAGCGCTGCTTTCACAGTCTTACTCTCATCCGATTCTCACACGCACTATTCTTTCGTGAAAGGAGAGGAAGCACTGCTTTGTACAGCCCCCATCAAGGTACATGTTGGCCGGACCTTCTGCACCCTCCGAACCGATAGAAGCACGTGCCCAGTAGTCAGGTAGGTCTCCGCTGTGCAAGCGTAGTCTGAAACGCTCAAAGTGAGACCGTACCGGCAGCGTGCGCACGAAGCGGAAGTAAGTCAGGCTGAAGAATATCGGGCCCCGCGGCGGATGCAATGAAACAACGAATTCGGACAAGTGAAAACCTGAGAGCGGAACCTAGCTATTTGAGGACAGCGCATGCAATGGCATACCAAGTCAAAACACATGAACGAGTTGTCAACCTTCTCAAGTGGTTTAAAATACACTGCTTTCATCGGTGTATTACGTTAATGACTGAGAGGGTCTTCTCCTACTGCACTTTACAATTCTTCAGCACCGAAGCGGAGGTATCGGCTACAACACTAACACTAAACTGCTTGGTTACTTCCATTGAGGACTGAAGTTTTGATAGAGTCTGCGAATGTCATGCTACTTCGATGTTTTCAAGCTAATGTTGCCTGCATGTGTAAACCACGGGTTTGCCGCATGTTTCTTCGCATTTGAACGCCAGAGGGCGATGCACTGCTGTGCCGGTTGTATTTGGCTTCCACACGGTCTCGTGACGAAGAAGTCTACCCGAAGTATCGTATGATCATTATGAAGGAGACCAGCGTCACCACGCTACCAACGAGGAAGACCGCCATGTCTCCACGTCCGCGTCGCTCGATGAAGCCGATGACTTCTCGAGACAGGCCCATTGTGTTCGCGGCAGAGAGAAGCCGCCGTTGTGTTCCTGCGAACAGTAACACGTGTACGTGATGTCAGTACGAGTATGGCTCGGCAAATGCTGCTATGCATGTTGACAGCCTACCTTTCAGGATATCCCTCTGATCACCCAGGTTCCCAAGTATAGCCTGGCCATGAGCTATGAATGCATCCAGTTGATTCGACGTATCATTGATGAAGGAGTTCTCATCAAGAGCAGCATTCGTCCGTGGCGTATATAGATTCCTCGCAGATGCTCTGTTATAGCTTGAAGAAGAAGAAGGAAGATTGCCACTTGACAGATAGCCTCTTGTCGCTGAAGGTTCCGGCGTCGAGCGTTGCGAATATGAAAAGGGAGATTCGTTGCCTCCTAACGATGGAGATTGAGGTACATTCCGCCGTTGTTGCATTGCTCCTCCGCCTCCTGTACTGTGGCCTCCTGGAGCTATACTTGTCGATAGTAATGAAGCTCGTTCAGCTTCATGCCGCTGATGGTAGCAATGAAATATGTTAGAATTGACCTTTCACAACCTAGCGAGGTTGAAGAAGTACGCACTTGACTTGTCTGTTTCTGCTTCAGACTGTCGTATTGACTTTTCAGTTCCTTGTAGTCGTTCTTTATGCGGTCAACGCGGCTGTACAGAGGTGGCACGTCAGAATAACGTTGACGATCTTGAGCAGCAGGAACAGCAGGAGCAGCATAGGTAGGCAAGGCGTTGCACTCAGATACTGAGCTTAGTCAACTGCACCCCACTGTATAGCGTGCTGCTGCTGTTGTGTTCCCGCTGTTCCCATGTTCCCTATTGCAATGCTGGATGATCTCGCCTCACGTCTGCGCTTTCGCCTTGTTGGCTTCCACCAATTCCCTCTTTGCCATTCCTTCATAGTCCTCCACTGTCCTATGCAGTGCAGCCAACGAAGCTACAATCTGCCCATTCAGTCCTGCTGTGTCGACGCCATTCCCTTGCAGCGAAGGTGACGGATTCCCATAGCCGTATGGAGTGGATCCACTCGTGCTCCCGCTGGACTCCCCCGACCGCGACACCGAGCTCTCAAGCAGCGCTAGATCTGCTGTTATGCTCTGCGTCTGCCGCAGCGCATGCGTGTACAGCGCATTCATCGCTGGCTCAGATTGGAGGGCAACGCTGCTTGTTCGTGCAGAAGAGACCGTCAAGATTGGGACAAGGGCACAAAAGCCCGCGCATTGGATAGCAGCGAAGTTACTTGTGAACTGTTGCTGTATACGAAATGCATCTGAACGATTCTACGAGGTATCACCAGCAACATCTCTTATGCTTGAACTCTGTTTCCTGCCTCCGAGACCCGCAGAACCTCTGGCAGAAGCAGCGCACACGTGCTGCCCCTTCGTTCCATGCAGATAGGCTAGGGAAGACTGACTTATGCAAGCTCTATACAGTGTACTCAGACTTTGCAGACACTACATACTACGTGTCTGCAGATCAGACATGTAGCCCTGGGGAGGCATGCTTGCGGCGACCGACGGACTGACAGCACGGCCTTGACGTCCCTGAACTCGCAGTGAGTGCTGAGTCCCACGACCAAGACGAACGGTTTCTCCTCCTACATTCTCTCATTCCATCATTTCGTGCAAGTCAGCTCAGTATCGATACCAAAGAGCCATCGGTTCCGGAAGGCAACAATGGCGAATCTAGTTGACGTTTTGCCATTTCGACAACTTCTTGACAGGCCATGGCCGGTTCGAGGAGAGGAAGTAGAATGAAAGGGGAAATGCATCTTCAGTTCAGATCTGGTAAAGAGGAAGATCGCGTCTACATTTCCGGGTGTGCTTCACGAGAAGCGACCGCTGCATCCTTTCATCGATCCTGAAACTGCCCAAGTCAAGCCTGACACCAAGATTATCCTAGAGAACATGCTGGATTTCTCACGCCCCATCTACAAGGGTCTCGTAGGAGATGTACCCGTACTCGTTAAGCTCTACCCGATGCCTGTAGATTTCGATAGCAAAGCTCCTTGGACAGGTATCAAGACGGTCAATACGAGGCTGCCGGTACAGCTTGATGTGCTCCGCGAGGCGCGTGCTTACGAAAAGCTCGAACATCTCCAAGGTTCAGTCGTGCCCCACTGTTACGGCTTCTACAAGGTGAGGCTGCCATCATGCTTGTCCTTTTTCTTTCCCGAGGGAGTTACTAACGTCTCTGGCAGTACGCTCGTGTAGGCAGCAGACCATGCCTGATGCAAGTGCTGGAGTTCGTAGAAGGACTGCAGCCTGATCAGTACTGCAATCACTTCAAAACTCAAGAGTGTTACTCCGAGATGCGAGCAATGGTTAGGCCGATCCCTCCTCATCGCAAGGCAAGAGCTTGACATGCTAACGCCGAATCTGTCCTACAGTACTGCGCATACTTCTCAACCCTAGTCGAGCTGCACAAGTGCGGAGTCATGCAGCGACAATGCATTAGCCATCATCTACGTGTGCTCGAGGCATACGATCCTATCAGAATTAAATTAGTCATTTTCGACTTCAGTGCTTCGGAATGCATCGATTTTCCCGAACTTCCGCCCGGCAAACGCGGTGCCAATCTGGCAGGTATATATTGGATCCTGCCCGACTTCTTGGCCACCTTTTCATTCTTCTTCAGCGAGACTGGCGCCCCGGACAAGTTCGGGCGCTGGATACGTACAGGAGAAAGTAGGCTCTTGGTCAAGAGATGGCTTACGTTCCCGGAGGCTTTGACTGCCGAACAGCGAGAGCCGTCTTGGTGCAAGGAGGACAAAAGGGAGACGAGGAAGGCCAAGCTGTGATTATGATCCTCATGGCGAGCTTAGATGATGCTAAGCCCCGGCTGCGAGGTGCGCTGTGACATATATGACAGCTACGATAAAGTGCATAGATACAATGACTTTGTACAATGGGTGCTAGGAGTGCCACTTGCAACATGTAATGGGTGCTAGGAGTGCCACTTGACACATGTTTCTTGCCTTGAACGTTCTTGATCATATACCAACTCTGCCACGACGACGAGGCGTCGGAGCGCCAACTAAAGGAAGGACATATCAGTGATACCGTCTCGCCTGATCAGAAGCATTGAACCCACTTGTGGCTACGCGCGGCGTTGCCGCTGCCGATTTCTCTGCCCTTGAACGTTCAAGGCGATCTTGTTCCGCCTTTGCAGCATCTTGTGCCATCTCAAGTTCAAGCTCACTCTGCCTACTGAAATCTTTATTGACCAGGGACTTTTGCTTGTCGGAGAAATGCTGATGTCGAACACTGAAGAAGACGCTGCCCACTTCCGCCAGCCAGATGGGATCAACCGCGGTCACAATGCTTGCGTACTGCTTTGCTGTCAAGATGAGCTCGTGATAGATGATGTACTCGGGCGCAGTACCGAGACCGAAAAGAGCGGATGTAGGATGAAGATGCATTGTGACACCTGTGCGTAGATTGAGGTACTCCGCCATGCCTTTAGCTTTCGCGGCTTGGTGGAAGTAGCCAGAACAGATGCATTTCCTGTGGGAAGGCATATGGTTCAGCTGTGATAAATGGCTTAGATCTCGGTAGGAGTCACGTACCTGATAACATCCCAATCCGTCCCAGAGGCAATCACATTCATCTTCTCTTTCTTCATGATGTCCTGCAGCTGCTCTCTGACCTCACGAGCCTTCTTGATGATTTTACCATGCAAGAAATGTTGGCCAGCCCACTTATCGGAATAGCCATTCGCTTTCCATTGCATGTAGACGTTGAGCAAGGTGAGATGGTCACTCTCGGGTACCACGAACTTTTCTCTGGCTGCGTCACTCTCCTCCATGCGTTCTTTCGGTCGATAGAAGACGGAGGGCACCGACAGCATCGAGACAATGGTGAGCATCTCGGAAGAGCAGCCGTAATCAACCGAGGAGACGAGCATCTTGCTGAGACTGGGATCCATAGGAAACATGGAAAGCTTGCGACCTAAAGGAGTAAGATCACCGATGTTGTCCAGTGCGCCGATGACCCAGAGCTGGTACATGGAGATCTGGATATTCTCTTGTGGAGGAGGATCCATAAAGTCGAATTCGAGCAGGTTCTTCACACCAAGGGACTTCAACAACAAAACAGTATTCGCCAAGTTTGTACGCTGGATTTCAGGAATTGTGCTTGGGAACATCTCGTCTCGGAACGCGGTTTCCGTATACAAACGATAGCACACACTGCGAAGAAACGTCAGTCAGGCCCAAGGTGTGACGTTTATACTATAGGACCTACCCGCTACCTGTTCGTCCAGCTCTGCCGGCTCTCTGCTCGGCATTAGCTTGACTGATAGGCGTGATTTGCAGCGAGTCCATACCGATTTTGGAGTTGTAGACCTTGAGCTTCGAGTAGCCGCAATCCACAACGTACATGATACCGTCAACGGTTAGGGATGTCTCCGCAATGTTTGTCGCAACGATACATTTGCGTCGACCGTCGTCGGTCGACTGGAAGATCTTTGCCTGCAGGTCCGCCGGCATTTGTGAGTAGATAGGTAAGACCGCCAAATCTGAAGCTTCTTTGATCTGATCCAATCGTTCTCGAATCACTTCGCATGTCGCTTCTATATCTTCTTGACCTGTCATAAAGATCAGGATATCTCCTGCTGGCTGGGACAAGTGAATCTTCAATGCCTGCTTGATAGCGCTGTCTACGTAATCTTCACATGGCGTCTTGCTGAATAGCTTATCTACTGGGAATGTTCGACCGGGAATAGTAAAATCTGGCGCGTCATCGTAGAAGGCTGAGAACTTTGCTGCATTCATTGTAGCTGAAGTGACAATAAGCTTTAGATCGCGCCGCCGTGCGAGGACTGTGGAAAAAGGAAGCGATGATTGAGTCAGGCACGTTGTGGGAAGCAATTGGTATAGCCTACTCACTCTTTTTCAGCAGACCCATCAGAACATCCGTACTGAGGGAACGCTCATGTGCCTCATCCAGCACGATAACGCTATATCGGTCCAGGTCGCCCTCGTTGAGCGATTCTCGGAGCATCACACCGTCGGTCATGTCTGATAGAGATATCCGAAGGATCAGCAAAGAGTCTGTTTATATGAACAGGCAATTCGGAGCTTACATTTGATAACAGTTTCCGGACCCGTGCAATCCTCAAATCGAATGGCGTAGCCGACTTCTTTACCCAATTCGCATTCCATCTCTTCACTGACACGCTTTGCTACACTCATAGCAGCGACACGTCTCGGCTGTGTACATCCAACCAAACCGTTCTTGGTATAACCCTCTTCATGCAGGAACTGCGTCAACTGCGTCGTTTTGCCAGATCCAGTCTCTCCGATTACGATTGTGACTTGATTTTCGCGGATGGCTCGCATGAGCTGCTCTCGACATGCGAATGCAGGGAGGTATTGCCGTTGCTCACGCAGTGATTTCGACCGCGAGAAAGCACTGGCTCCCTTTTCTGCTTTCAAATGACTGGCGAATTGCGAGTCTTTCCTAGCGGATTTCGAGTCGTCTCCGCCTGCTGACTTCTTGGGCGCAGCATCGAGCGTCTCCTTGACTGCTTCAATCTCATCCTTCTCCTTCTCCTCGACGACACCGGTAATGTTGCCCAGCACTGTTCCTGCCACCTCTACTACCTTTCTTGATGCTTTCGCTCGTTCTCGCTGCTCCCTTCGTTCTCTCACAAGCAAACTTCCTTTCTTGCTGAAGATAGCCAGATCACTCGTAGGGTCACGTATTGGATTGACGGGCTCGATTTGTTTCGTGAAGGTGATCCGACCGTCCAAGAAAGGTGGCTTGAGATCATGTACCAGCAAATGCACTTTCGACTCTTCCTCATCGTCAAAATCGAGGTCTAGCGTTCTTCGTCCGCCAATACCAGATTGAGCAAGTCGATTTGTCTCCCAAAGATCGTTGTCCGCGTTATACTGCGCTTGCCGCACATTCGTTCGCCTCGCTTGACGCTGCGAAATCTCTTCTTCCTTCTGTCTTTCCATTAAAGCTACGTCTCCTTCATCATAGTCATCGAAGGCATTCTCTCCACCGTGTCCATCTTCGCTGTTATACCATTGCCTATCTTGACGTAGCTGTTCCTCCTCCCATTCTGAATCACTAATGCCGATGCCACGCACGGAAGGTGTCATAGACGGCAGTTCTTCAGGGTAGTTGGTACCCGAGTATCCTCGAGGTGTATCCCACTCGCGTGAATTGCTGCCTGATCCCGAACCTGACCGTGATGGCGTAGCTTCCCATCCTCTCTTCGATCTGTTGCGGTCACCTGCAGACGGTGTAGCATCCCACGAGCGATGTGGCAGTCGAGCAGTATTCGAAGGTGTCTCTTCATATCTTGATCTCCTACTGGATCTAACAGAAGCATCTGCACGATCATGTCTTTTACTATCTTCATTACTGTAAGACCTCCGTCCTTCGCCATCACTACCACTTCGAGAAGAGCTTGGTCCAGCTTCAGGTCGTGAATATGCTTGTTTCCTATTTAGACGGTCACGGAAATCTTGCAATGCGGCTGCGCCGCCTTGTGAACCTTTTTCGCGCTCGTCACGTGAATTGGCTAAAGCATTGCGTTCTAGTGCACTGCGATTCTTGCGATGCTCTTCTAGACGTTTGCGTGCATCGGAGGATAGTCCACCTCCATGCGAGGGTGTCTCGTCTGGCCGCTGTCTGATATTCGATGATGAGGATGTAGAGGGGCGAGAGGGGACTGTGAGAAAACAAGGCAGGTCAGTAACGTTGCTCCAGCAGCAAGTGTAGACTGCATGATTAGATAGTACTCACTCTTGAAACGAGGTCCAACACTATCACTATCGTTACTGTCTTCCTCCGAGTCATATCGTGATCTCTTGCTCTCCCTATCTGAGCCACTGCCACTTGCCATTCTTTCCTTTCGTTTCTCGACAGCGAGCTTATCCAGTCCTAGCGATGATTCCCTTGAAGCACGACCACTCCCTGCATCGCTTCCTACACTTGAAGCTCTTGAGAGACCGCCTCCTGGACGTAGGAGTCCTCCTGGCGCCGGCTTGGGTGGCATCATGACTTCGCTATCTTCAATCACAATGTTGCCCAGCATCATCTTAGTCTCTCCATCACCAGCTTCTCCATCATTAGATCTGCCATTCGTACCATTTGACCTTGATGTGCCTGCTTTCGCATTCAAGCCTCCAGAGGGTGCTTCCAATGCTCTCGCTCCAGCACCTGTAAACTTGTTCGCTCTTGCATCCATCCACACTTCTTGCAGGAACACATCTCTGAACCTCCCGAATGTCTTTGCTGCTTTCTGGAATGCAGGTAGTGTATCATTCTGAAGTGCTAAGTCTAGCACTCGCTTTGCTAGGAGATCATTCGGATTCACGAGGTTGATCTCTCGCGAGATGCTGATGGCTAGTGAATGCAAGGCTGGATCCACCTCGCCATTGCTCTTGCCGTCTGGAATGGACATCTTGCCAGTCCAATTTGAGGTAGTATTGTCCTCTCAAAGCAAGGCAGCGAGTTGGGTGATCCGATGACTTGGATGCTGTCCAAGCTGTATCTTGGCCGCCTTCTGCCTGTGTCGAGAAGAGTGATTGTGGCAATTTGCAGCACAAAAGACAGCTTCAAAAGACGATGCTGTTGGTAGTATTGCTACATTGGGGGAGGTATATACGATATGCTCTAATTTTGACTATCTCTACACACTCCACTTGTCACCAGCTCACGCTCTTGTTAGTGCTGCAAGACGATCTCCTTCCCTGGCTGCCATTCTCGGCACACTCCTTCGACATTGTTCATGTATCGCAAGCGTATCAGCAGGTTCTTCGCCTCATCTGGATCTATCTGATCTGACTTCAGCAGATTCTCCAAGTCCGCAACGGTTTGTTTCGCATTGTCTGTGGCAAAATAGTCAGCACTGTAACTTGGTGTCTGAGACATGGGACGGATGCACATACCAGCATTACTTTGACGTATCTCGTCCACTTCTTCTTGTGTCTGAGCATCTTCCAAAGCTTCTCTGACTTCCATAATCTCCATCAAAAGCTCAGGATCATCCATCTTGTCTTCTTCCGCGATGGCAACACCTTTCTTCTCGAGTATATATTCTCCTCTAAGCCTATCATCCCCGAGAGTCTTATAGCCCTCATTGACGATAGATGACCACATATTGGCCCAATCTTCTTGCTGTCTGCGAGCTTGACTGTCCTTCGCAGGAGGTAAACGATCAGGATGTACCAATCCTTGCCACTGCAAGAACTTGCGTTTCAATTGGCTTTTGTCTAGACTGAAGCCAGAAGGAAGAGAGAAGAGCTCAAAGTAGTCTATTGTGTCCGATGGTGGGAGGAAGGCATTGCAGGCTGGACAGTGCGATAGCATCTGTTCGCGAGGAGAGACTGGAAGTGGTGCCGAGCATGTTGGGCAGCCGACAGAGCGGGCTTGTTCGGAATATAGACGTCTGCTCTGAGCCACTGGATGAGCTTTACACGCTGTCGCTGTGCTTGCTGTAATGGTTGCTGATATCCGTGGTGAGGTGTACGATGACGGCGTGGATCTCGAGGTCGATTGACTATGGATGCTTCTTCTCGCCAGGCCAACCGAAGGACGTGCTGATCCTGACTGCCGCAGTAGAGTCCGTGCAGCACTAGTCACTTGCTTCATCGAGGTGCTTGTGGCCATGTTCTCTTGTCAAAGCGTCTGCGTATACGGAGAAGAAGAAACAGGCAGCATCAAAAGACAGCTTGATATGCTATGACAAAATGTGGCAAACTACATTTCGAAAATGTTACAGTCAAAGCAGACTGATAGGCATGAGAGCATGCTTGTTTGGATGGAACTACTCGATTCGACTCGCATGCCAAGTGTCAACAACAGTACTGCACTCCCGTCACCCAGCAAAGGGACAAGCTCCAGACTACCACAACCACGACACAAAACTGCACTGCTCGGTACTTTTCAATCAATGCATCATACTGCTCTTGCTTCAGGTTCACTTCTTGCTCTTCTTAGCTTTTGGTTCATCCTCATCACTACTTCCGGAATCGACAAATCCAGTTCCTTTAGCAACCTTCTTGACGACTACCGGAGCTGGATTCTCAGCTTTCTTAGCTGCGAAATGAGCATCGAGTTCTTCTTTGCTCATGAAGTCGTTCTTGCCGTAGAGAGTTCTGCAGAAATAGGATAAAGCTTTACTGATTAGATTAAGTTATGCAATATCTTTTGAAATTCGAGGCTTACGAGCGCATTTTGGAAGGATGCTTTGAGTCAATGCCAGCGTAGGTGTAGATATCAGCTTAATCAGTCAAGACAAGGTGTCAGATCTGGTTTCTGAGCACAGGTTAGGACATGGACGATAGGCCGATACCTTTGTAAGAACCCTGCAAGGAAAGTGCGTCAGCATAAAACAATTTTTTAAGAGCGATAACTCGGTACTTACAGGTACCACGCCTACTTCCTTCACGAGAGTCTTGAACGCATCTCCGACAGCCTCCTGATTCCAGCTGTCGTCTGTAGGAATCCATTAGAATGCGATGAGAATGCTAAGAGCAAGCTTAAGCTTACCACAGTACACGCAAATAACGTGAGTAGCAGGTTTCTGTGGACGGTGAATTTGTTAGAACGGAATCTCCATCTCAACCACAGCATTTCAAGTGTATATTGCATACCTCTCCATCACCTGGCTGATAAGTTGACACTTTAGCAGTGTACACCTTGCCTCTAAGCGGACCGCCTTCTTGAATGATAGCCTTTGTAATCTTCGTCCATAACGCGTCGACAGTTTCGGTGGATGGGAAAAACATCCACTTGCCGGAAGTAAGCTTAGAATCGATAGCGAGATTCTTCAGCCTGTTTTTTGCAATTTCATGTTCGATATCACGCATGTCCTTCTTTGCTGCATTGATAAAGGGTCGAAGACGCGTTAGTCGTTTCTCAACATGGTCGTGTGGAGACACATTTGCAAGTATTTGCAAGAGTAACACATAGGTAGACATACATTTCTCGCCTTTGCTCTTCTTAGCCCTGACAGGAATCGCGGGATCATTTTCAATAAGTTCAATCTTCTCAGCGAGCTCAGAGGCAAGTCTTGCTGCTGAGACTTCCATTTTCGTGTTTTCATTAGAGTCCTGCTTGACATCGTCTTCCGTTCGTGCCTGCTTTGGTCGGCCGGTAGCCCGTACGCTGTGAAGGCACGGTCAGACGATACGCAAGACAGCCAAAAAGCGTTGGTATTGAGCGTACGCTATCCAAGCGAAGTTCTGCAGTTCAGCTCTTGACGGTCGATACTTTTGCAGCCAGTCTGTAACCATTTAACGCGTGATTATGAGAGTGGGTGGGTGCTCCACACAACAACACGGTGAGCAGCGCAAGAACACGCACCTTCGAGCTCGAGGTCATTGTCGCCTCCTTCGTTGTAGATGATCCATCCACTCAGTGCTGCTGCTGCGAGAACGTCGTCTTCTTGCGCCATGTTGCCGATGACGATGTAGTAGATGCAGAAAAGAGCAATGGCGACGCCACAGAGTCGCGTAGAGGAGGAGCTTATGATTTCGAAGACTTCTGACTGAGAGCAAAATGCAAAAGCACACTGTCTTTCATCTTATACGAAGGTCGTGTGGAATTGCGAATATGCCTCGTTCATGCTTATTGTACACACAAAAAGCTAGTTCTTTCGAAAGAAGCTACTAACATAAGGGACTCTCTAGGAAACAAGAGGAGACCTTTTCGATACAGATTTGTCGTTCGTTGAAGATGATGTTAAGTATAAGATAGAAAGAAGAGGTAGCAGAAGAAAGCTGAAAGCTGATTGTCCTTGTTAAAAGGAATAAAGAGTACTGATACTGAAAACATCCTACATCCTGGTTTGCAAGGCGTAAGTCGTGAAATAGGAAAGAGGGCATGCGGAGGAAACAAGATTCGTGATGAGGAAGAACGAAACAGAAGAGATGAAGGAAGAGTACTGAGGTCGATCTTGCGAGAGAAACGTGAGAAGAAGATACTGAATAAGAGAGAGAGAGAGGTGACCCAGCGTCCCGAAAAGCTACAAATGTTGATAAATACTAAGATAGATCCGTTCTTTGTTTTGTGCGTTTCGTGCAGAACGGCTACGTTTAGAAGTCGTAAATTGGTGCTTGCGACCGCCTGTCGTGTTGGACGTTGTCGAGAACTAGGAGATAAATAGTGCGGTTCCCAATGAGCCATTCCGAGTAGTGAATGTGTAATTTCTGTGCGAGCCGGTCGAACAGGGTCTGCTTTACGCATGTGTGGTAGTGGAGGGATATCTGGAGCGCAGTTGTTAGCTGTAAGTGCCTCCACCATGACTATCGGTAGAAGTGCTCACCTGTAAGCGACCATGTCATTTTGATCGCGCACGACAGCCTGTAGAGCCGTCTCATGGGGAGCGAAACCTTTCGGACTATATGCAGCAGCTTGATTGCCCGAATGGGGTGAGGTAGACTGCAGCACAGGTGGTGGCGAAGTGCTAGAGCGGCTCTTCTTATTTCCAAAGCTGAACAATCTCGAGCGCATTTTTGGTTTCTTGCTTCCTTTGCCTATACTATTCGCGCCGTCATAATCGCCTTCTCGTGTTTGAGGCCCATAGGTCCATTCTGATCCAGTACCGTGATACTGACTTGCGTATTGATCATCTGGCATGCCGTAGATCTCATGCATTGCCGGACCAATAGGTTGGACAGGTGGTGCACCGTATGAGGAGACTCGTGGGAATTGAGCTTGATCATAATGTATATTTGGTAGATGCTGCTGCAATGCGTAATCAGGTTGTCCAGGCATGGGAGGATGTATTCCGTCATATTCTCCAGGAGGAAGGGCAGGCAAGCTCTTCTCTCTTCGCAGCTTGTATGGGTCGACTGCATGAGGATCTTTAGAGACCATCTCAACACCAACGAAGCCCCGTAGACCAGGTGCCAATTCTTCAAATGAAGCTTGTCGAATAGCGGGCATAGGATGTCCGAAACTTTCAGCTAGCAGCTCACGCGGGGATTGAGGTGAGCCTGTCGTCTTGTTGCTTGACGAGCGCCAGGAAGTGACTGAAGAAGGTCGATTGCGATTGAGGTCAGATGACGAGGTGGAAGGTGACACGAAGCCATTGCTGCTGTTTGTATTGTTACGAGGGACAGTGAGTGAGTTCGGTCTGGTATTGATTTGATACGAAGCGTTTGTATCTGGGTGCTGCTGTTGCATAGCAGGACTGGGCGCAGTGACCGATGATTGGGAAGAAGAAGAGTAGGATCTGGAATGTGGTTGCTGACCAGTAAGATATGAAAGAGGTGGAGGAGGAGCCAGTGGTTCCGAATAATCATCCTGATAAGCAGCAGCAGCATAATTAAAGCTAGCTTGTCTTCTCTGCGATTGATGCTGAGGACGCTGCTGGCCATTCTCTTGCTGTTCGCCATTGATCTGCGCATGTGAAGCATACTGATCTCCGTGCATTCCCCCTTCACGACCTCTCTTTTCTACAGCCTTCTCAGAAGAATGATGATGCGTTCCAAGTAACGAATTGAAAAGCTTCTGGAAGCGTTTCTTCTTTTGTTTCTTGGTTTTAGCAGCTTCAACATTCTCATCGGGACTGATTCCACCTTGTTCTCCTAATTCACTTGCATTATCAGGCCATGTCCCTCCAGGGGCATGATGCATTCCAGGTCCATTCAAATTGTGCAAGTCATGGGGTTGATAGCCAGAAGGCATAGGTTCATGCTTGTCTTGTGACATACCCAAATGCATTTCCATCATCGAGCCTGATCGAGGGAAGGAAGCAACTGAAGCCGAAGCACTACGAGGCCATAAACTTCTTCTCCATCCTCTAGATTCCCTTTGCGAAGTACCAGTCTGGAAAGATTGTCTTGAAGGTGAAGGTGATCTCATAGCTCTCAAAGGCGGGGACATCATAGAGTACGAAGATTTGCGCATTTCTTGTTCATTTTCAATGTAGTGCTTATTGCGAGCTAGATTATCGCTCGATGCATTTCGATACTTGCTCGAAAGCATAGGCGATGAGAACCTCCTTCGCTCATCCGCCATCCAGGGAGGCGCAAATGATCCAGTAGGTGAAGGGAGTGTGTCTTGTCTACTGTTGTATGTAGAAAGAGCATTGAAGCTCTTGACCGAAGGAGCGAAACTCTTCCTTTGGTTATTATCACTGGGTGAATTCGCAGATCCTCTTCGTGACTTATTAGCGGCTTTCGCGCGAGCTTTAGCTTCCTTCTCATCCCATTGCACATCAATAGTCTCCACCGTCATTCCATTCGGTAATAGCTGCATTGATGGGGCGCGTCCTTTACTGCCCCTACGTAGATCAAGTAGTTTGGGCGACACAGCTCCACCAGGAGCAATGAGGTTTGAAGACATACTCGAGCGAGCATCTAGACTCATCTTGGCTGGAGAGTCGCGCATGGCTCTATCTGCGCGATCTCGGTCTTGTACTGATTGCTCGTATGCTCTTCTCTCTTGCTCTAAATGTCGCGTTTGCTCTTGCACAAAGTCGGAAAGCACCTTGTATCGATGCGCAGAGCTGACGTGGTTCTATTTTCGTGCAGAAACGCGTCAGTGGAGTGTACAACAAGTGCCCTGTAAAAACGTGCTTCATGCTTACCATTTGCGTCCATAGCTTCAAGCTCGCAGAAGTAAGAGGATCATGACTGCCCAATCTCCTTCTCGGATGTTGAATCTGCCTTCTATATCCACGTTGTCCATCACTGACCGAGCTCTCTCTCGAAGGTGACCTAATAGGGCCACCATCTCTCGCCGTTACATATCTCCCATTCTGCTGTTGTATAGGAATACCATAATTTTCTTCCGTACTTCCATTGCGATGCAGTGCATAGCTCCTACGGTCCAGCTCATTGCCATCTTCTGCACTTGATCCAGTATGCCCTCCATTGGTACCTGTCGCAGCTGCATGTTGTGCAGCAGTTGCAATTGCAATCTCTTCAGCTCTTAAAGCTTCTTCAAAGTCGATATCGCTATTCCGACTCCATACTCCAGGGCCTGTAACTTCAACATCTGCCATATCTCTATCTCTCATCAGGCATTCAAGACATATTTCCTGCCCTAACGGACGAGACGTATCTGGTCTTTCTCGCTGCTGTATCGCAGCTGGAGCAGCTATGTTATTCAACCCTTTGGTAGCACCTCTAGGAGGTGATGAAGAAGGTGGGAATGGAGCGGAGATAGAGGGACGCGCTTCAAGTGCTGACGGATGCATTTCAGGTAGATGTTTCGATTGTCCGGGTGCGTTGTAAGATGTTGTAGGTTGAGGACGAAGAGAGGCAGCGGGTGACATTGCTGTACTTCCTTGGTATGAAGGAAAAGGTTGTGTAAATGTAGGGATCGCAGTTGATGTTTGTACAGGTAATGAATAGCGCTGTTGCTGTTGTGCGCCTATAGGTGGATAAGGAGAACTAGATCCGAATCCAGCATCGCTTAATCTGTTGACAGGCGGCGGGACAAAGGATATATCTGAGACTGGACGTGGGTCATTGATGTTGGAAGATGATGTTTGTTGTCCATATGCGTTTGGAGGTAATGAAGGTGCGAGTATGGGTACTGAGGAGCGCTGAGAATGTAATGCCGCACCGTGATGTGAGCTCGCTGTCACGGGTGGATGTGTAGCCGAGATTGGGAAGCCAGCGTGCGAATAACGCGCAGGCGCAGCACCAGCACGCAATGCAGCTTCTCCTGTTCCAATACCAGCTGCATTGTTGTTGTCTCTATCTTGTATGTATTGCGGTAATAGTTGCGATGAGGGTTGAAAGTTCGGGCTAGAGTGAGATTGAGGATATGCAGGCGCGCCATTGACAGGCGGTAATATGGGAGAAGCAGAAGGCGAAGAAGTGATTGGGATCTTGAAGACTTCCTTGTTGTTATGGTTGTTACTCAAATGGGAATGAGACTCTCCTCCAGCTAAACTCGACCTCGAATAGCTGCTCATCATCGCTGTATTCGACGCGGGCACGCTGGCGGCATTCAAGCGGGGCGTGGAGGATGAGGCAGTCGTAGACTCGCCATTTGAAGGAGGGGGAGGAGGAGACGCCGTACTGGGTATGGTTGATGGTGAGTGCTGCGAGGAAAGCGAGTGTATAGACCGCGTTGATGTATTATTGTTCTGATGTTGCTGCTCCTGCTGCTCTTCGTTCGCGCTACTTGCAAGCGTGGAATGTTGCAGTATTCGAGGACTGCGAGATGATGAGGGTGTTGGAGGGCTGATTAGAGGCAGGGAAGGTGATGCTGTCGGATGTAGTGAGTCTCTGGATGCTGACTTGTCACTCAATGAACGCGTCGTGCTGCTTGGTCCGTTCACTATTGCTGCTCCTCCTCCCGTGGTTTTGCGCTTTGAACGTGAGCTGCCTGAGCTGGACGCGAGTGAGGATGAGGATAGTCGAGCGGACACAGCACGAGGTGACTGCATCGTTGGTGAGGGTGATGTATTGCTGGTCGATGCTAGCACTTCTGTCGTCTCTCCATCGAGAGTATTGCCTCCTGCATGCTCTACTTCACCACCTTCACCACCTTCACGATGGGGCCCCGTTGAAGGCCTCGTGACAGGTGGACTACTCGCAGTCAAGGAGGATGGCTCCTCGGCTATTCGAGCCATCGAGAGTGATCCCATTGCTTCTCTTGTACTGCCATGTGATGACGTCGCTGATGTAGTATGGATATTGCTGTTGTTGTTCGTGTTCGCAGAGAATAGAAGAGTAACCGCTGTAGAGTCTCGAGCTGTCACAAATGAGCTCGCACTATCGGGGCGAGGCGACAGTGGAGTGCTAGACGATGAATTGGTAGTAGGAGGAGTAGCTGGTTGCGACGCTGATCTCTCAGCGACTGCGATGTTTCCTGCTTCGCTGGTCTCCTGCTGCTCCTGTCGCTCTGAAACGCGCGTTTCGTCGTCGCGTGGCAAAGGCATCGCTATCGAGCTATCTGCACCATGCCTAGCAGGAGTATCATCCTCTTCCAGCCTTGAGCTATCACTCATACTGCCCTATTGATATCTCTTGCTTTTCCTTCAATAGCGGCAGTCATACAATGTTGTTGTCAAATGATCCCACTTGAACGGTAACTACACCGCCTCAGAGCGGCAGGCAGCGTTATTTCGGCCAATCTTGGGAGCGAATAAATGTTGTGGGATGTGTTTTAATGTGGTCAAGTGGTTGATGCAGCCAGTCCTTTGTATCTCCTGGTCCTGGGTCAGCTAGCTATCGTCAAAGATCGAAGAAGCCACGCGCAGGCGACCTTCCTCCTGCAGCAGTTGCCTTCGCGACAACCTCCTGACGCCCTCTACGGCTACATCGTCAAGGTTGGGACATGCTTTCATACTCCATCTTCGTTGCACTTGGATCACAAGACTTTCATGAACATCAATCAGCACAATGAACCGACTCCTTGCATTTCCACAGGCTGTATGTGCATAGCCAGGTTCCACGGCAGGCATGGACTTTCCCTTCAAGATCATCGAGAATTCTACACCATTACGCAGCGGGAAGAGTATATCAGGGCAACCGATTTCCGAATAATGCAATGCACGAATGCAGTGGGTTAGTGGACCGCTTCATCGAATGCCAGTGCGCGCAAGACGCGTAGGCCACAACACACAGGCAATGACGTGC
This sequence comes from Cystobasidium slooffiae, assembly GCA_019775285.1. Lineage (NCBI taxonomy): Eukaryota > Fungi > Basidiomycota > Cystobasidiomycetes > Cystobasidiales > Cystobasidiaceae > Cystobasidium > Cystobasidium slooffiae. The sequence goes on along the minus strand of JACWFZ010000007.1, from coordinate 620,523 downwards.
ACGTTGAAGTTCAGGGAATATCTGCTTTGCTTGCAGCCTGACGAAGTAGCTAGATAAAATACAGATCATGACAACTTCGGTACAGGGAGCGGCTTGTCTCAATGGACCCCGGAACAGCCGTCGCCAGTTCAGCGAGGTCGACAGCAATAAGTGTACCATCGAGCTGCTTCGTTATGAGGGCATCACTGCATTAGATGAATGCGGAGGGAAATTGTGACCACGCTCCATGAGGTGGATCGTACGCTTGGTAGCTGCGTCAGTGGGCTTATAAGCCTTGGCCCAATGAATAACTCCTCTGAATTTGCCCTGCGCTAAATCGTCCAAGACGCCCTTTATCGTCTGGCCGACCGTGTTGAAGCCGGCAATGCCATCTGCGCAAGCATCATCCTGATAATCAATTTTAATCTGAACACCCGGTACAAACCCCACCTGCTTAGCCGGTCCTACATCAGACTTTCCAGGCCAGACCTGAATATACTGTTTTATGACATTCTGGTCGCCAGCGAGGAAGGCTTGTAGTTTACTTTGATCGGAACAGTTAAACCAGACTTGGCATACTTCGAACTCCTTAGGGCCTCTCTCTGCGGCCTGCACGATGCGCAGCCTTCCCTGGTGACCACGGATTCCGCCCTGTACATCGGAGGCTCTTACTTTCTTCTTCCCTGGCATGTCGGCTGCTCTTCCTATATGAACGTGTAGCGGAGGTCGATGTCAGAGCCTCCTGTTAGTTTGCTGCGAATACTGGTATGAGTGAAGGCAAAGAGTTCTCACCCAGGCCCGCCCCTTTTGTAGCCGTTCGAAAGAGAATCACAGCACCGCTGCGATAACACAGCCAATGCTCTGCAACTCACCGCACACCAAGGAGAGTATGCGACGCCTGCTGGCCAGACGGTGATTGCAACAAGGTCTGAGGCATCAGGACCTCTGGAAAAGCCTTCCGCGACTCTGTTCAGCGTGTTTACGGATAGTCTGCAAGTGTGGATCCGTATGCATCAGCGACTACTGTGATGAAGTTGTCTGCAGATGTAGGTGCTTTCAACCCCACTCGAGCTGTGAGCTGGGAGCTGCACCGTCTTGCATCTTCTGACCTTTTGCACCGCAGCTTGGGCGATGCGTCGTACCTGTTGGCTATGTAACGAATGTGGCGAGAGGAAAGTTTGAAAAGAGTTTGCTCCAGCTCTGAGTTAGTCAAGAAAGAAAGTCCAGAGGAGCGCGACGCAACCTGCATCCGGCTTGAATGAACAGTGGTGGGATCTGGTCAATTCAAGGAGAGCAATTTGCGTCGAGGAAGGGACACACTCTGCACGTTAATTCAACCGGAAATCGCAATCCGACACTCATGGTTGGATGCCTGAAGAATCCCGCGTTAACTCTCAGCTGGTAAGGAGAGAGTGGTCAAGGCTTGCTGACAGTCGCGGGGACGGCCAGGCTGATCCGCTATGGCTTTCGTGTCGCTGTACTTTCTTCCGCGGACTGCTTCGGATGGAGTGCTTGACGATGAAGTAGCAGGAGGAGGGGGAGCTCCTTTTAATGCTGGAACATAAGCAGTTGTAGTGTTTCCTGCTTCACCCGTCTCCTGCTCCTCCTGTCGCACTGAAACGCGCTCTGTGTCGCGTGATGAAGGCATCGCTGACGAGCTATCTGCACCATGCGTAGCAGCAGTATCATCCTGTTCCAGCCTTGAGCTATCACTCATATTGCCTTACTGCTTGTAGCGGTCGTCTTTCGATAACGGCAATCATGCAATGTTGTTGTAGACTCGGATGATTCCACTTCGCGGTGAATGATTGAAGAACTACACCGCCTCAGAGAGCGGCAGGCAGACTTATTTCTGCCAATCTTGCACCGGAGAGAGTGCATAAAGCGGATGGATGAATTTTGTATGATATACGGTCCCGCGATGTAGCTGTTAATCCAACGGTCAATTCCTTTTCTCATATAAGCTTGCATACATGGTCCAGTTCGAAGAGGCACGATATGCAGAATGCTCTCGCTGCCCACATGTTGGCTTGCCTCGACACGACGCTGACTTTCCTTTCGATACTGTATGATACATACAAGCAACACGGTCCAACATACTTGCACATACATAACACTTGCGCTACAAGACCCCGAGTACGACGCCAAAAATGTGCCCACCTCTTCCGTACGTACAGTAAAATTCCCAGATCTGAAAACTGCCACTCGGACCTTGCCCGATAGTGAGCTCCCTGCAGCACTCGGACACGCACATCACACAGCAGAGGAATTGGCCAGTTACCGCAGATTCCACACAGTCACACTTAAGCTATCCGAGGTGAGTACTGTCGGCCGCTGGAAAAGGCTTCAAGCCTTACGGTAGCCTGTCCCGTTCACTGGCATTAGAGCAGTGTGCGCAGAGAACGCCGGGCAAGAAGGCTTTGACCGTCCATGATAAGTCGCGGGTACAACGGCCCAACTCTTGCACTCCTTCATCACTACAAGGCTGTCAGTGATGGCTTTAGCAAGTCTTCAATGTTCGCTCGCGGGCGGATGTAGGGATGCACCGCTTTCACACACTGCCGGTTGGCTCCCCCAGGCAATCCTGCTGCCCGCTGCCCAACAGCTACCTTACTTGCTCGCTAACACTCCTTCAAGGTAGCGGGTGATCTTTATGCCCAACTTCCTCTCCGCGCTATTCTCCTTGTGACTGTTATTGCATGACCTCCCCACCGCCAACCCACCTTGAGAAGGATGAGGTGGCCGCCCGCATCCCGTCCGTACGTCCGGACATCTCAGGACGCTGCGTACTGACGCTCTTCGTAACAACGCATGACATTGGTAACAAGAGTCGATTAAGGGCGACACATTGCTGCTTCTCTCCTCTTCTCCCACACACAACTCGTATCTTCAAAGCATTTGACCTCTGCTTCCCTGAAAGAGAAGTCACCCGCACTTGGATCCGAGTGTTCAGCCAACCATTCAATATCAGCACTATCATCCCCACTCAGAGAATCTACCCTTCAATCAATCCCCTTTCACACAGCCTCTTCAAAATGCCTAACAATCGCCGTGCAAGACCTCCACCACCTCCCTCTCCTCTACGACAGCACGAAGCTGATAGAATCGTCACGCGTCAGCAAGCACGTGAGCAAGCACGTCAGCAGGCAGAAGCTGAGAGGCTTGTAGCTCAAAAGCAGCTGGAAGCAGAAAGGTGGGATGCCTTCAAGGCCATCCACCCTTCCATGTCCCATCCCTACCGAACACGCTACAAGGCAAGACTAGAGGCCAAGGTGAAAGCCTCTGCCACACCGGTTCCAGCTCCGGCACCGGTCCCAAGACGTCGACGCAAGGCGCAAGCAGTCAACACTGAGGTTGAGGCACCTCAACCCGAACTTCACTCACCTGCTGCTGCCGCTGCCGCGGCTGCTCCTTCCTCCTCCTCCTCCTCCTCTGACCGCCCTGCACCCTCCTTCACTAGCAATCCCACCGTCTCGTCCTCTGGCGCACCCCCTCTCAAGCGCTCTCGCGCAGATACTGAAGAGGAAGACGACGAAGATGATGCTTCTTCAGTGCCGCTCCTCCGACGGACAAAGAAGCCCAGAAGCGAGGAAGAATCCTCATCCAACGAAGGTCGAAAGCGACCTCATCAAGAAGATGAAAGCGAAGGAGATGATGGCAGCGTCACAGTTGACGGCTTTAATGATGGAGGTGAAGGCTCCACCAGGCCTGCAAAAAGAATGAGGCATACCGTGAGTACTCTTCTGCTCATCCTGTCTGTCCAGAACCGGTAAACTTGTACTGATGCTTCCGTGCATCTACGTCCATACAGTCACCAACATCAGTCAGGTCTGAAAGGCAAGCTGACAATGAAGAGCTTAGCGAGTATGACGAGCTTAGCGAGTATGAAAGCGAAGGCCCGTGGGTAGCCAGAGCATCCAGTGCTGTAAGTCAACAACCATGCTATGCAATTATGATCAGTTGAACGTTCGCTGATAACTTGATGCCGGTGTAGCGACCATTTGTATTTGATCCAGCTCGCCTGGCAGCTGAAGAAGCAACAGAAGAACAGCAGGGTGGTGATGAAGAGAATAGCGAGGAAGAAGGCGGAGAGCCGCGGAGAGCCTTCAGTGCTGTAAGTGGATAGTCATGGTACTCAAGTGTGATCAGTTGGCTGTTCGCTGATAACTTAATGCTGGTATAGCCTCCCTTTGTCTTTGATCCAGCTCGCCTAGAATCAGCAGAAATGTCAACCGATGAACTCGAAATTGATCAAGGCAACGATGATCCTCTTTTGCTGGATGATCTGCCCGATTATATCAGCGATACATCAATCCCGCCGTTACATGAACAGCAGTTCGACTCTGACCCGGACGATCAGCCACCCGTCCACGTTCGCCAAGCCGGCTACGGGCATCAGGTCAACACTGCTGGACGCCCTCCCTATTCAGGAACCTTCGGAAGCGATTCAGAAGACGATAATTGGTTAAGATGAACATCCCTTCAGCCGCTTCATACCAGCAAGTCTACCATTCGATGCTTCCCAGCTTTCAGCCGTTTCTTCAAGGATAGCTTGCAACACTCTGTCATCTACCAGCACGAATGACCTTCCCTTTTGATACTTGATTGGCGACATCACCACCTTTCCGCTGTGGACTCTCATGTTCCATCAAACTTTGGCTTTTACTGTGAGATACATAATGGAGGAATTTTGGCTTCTTTTTGCTCAGGATGTACCTTCTTTCTCCTATTGGCTTCAAGACCGCAAGGCAAGAGCGCTTAGCCTGTCGAAACGAACTTTGGTCTTCTCTGGGCAGTGGTACAGCGGGCGGGATGGTACGTCGACCTTTGATATCCCATGCATCAACAAGAGCTGCTTACTGACTCGCATTCTTCAATCCCATAGTTTCAAACTGCGCTCTAAGGCCGGCGCTAGGCAAGGCTCGCTGTACTCACAAGGCTACCCCTCAAGAACCGCTTGGGTCAGTTTATGTATCCAATTTTAGGTCAGATTATGGAGGAAATGCTTGAGGAAATAGCGGATAGTCAATAAAGGGAAGGAGAGAAGGACAAGAAGGAGGAGATTAAAGGGCGGATAGTTATTAAAGGTAGGGAGAGAAGGACAAGGAGGAGGAGATTAAAGGGCGGATAGTTATTAAAGGTAGGGAGAGAAGGACAAGAAGGAGGAGATTACTGGGCGTGGCATTATAGCTTCTGACGTTTCCATTTTCGAAGCTCACCTACGACTCTGGATCTACGACTCGACTCCACGACTGGCAACAACCCGACCTCACGATTCGACCTCACGACTGGCACAACGACTTCTACGACACCCTCTACGACCCCCTCTACAATTGAAAACCTTCGACGACACCTTTTCCGATACCTTCGACGATGTACAAGATACCACGACTTTAAGCCATCCGGCTCCACACCTTCGCATCCATCCGACACTGCAATCTGGGCTTACTTTTGCAACTAGTATATAGTAAAGTCCGAAAGAGGACTAGCTTAATATGCAGTAGTACCTTTTGTTTAGTTATTGCATTAGCTTTCAATGCTTAGTACCATATCATAGAGTATACTTAGTGTGATACTTTGACATACTTTGATAGATGATACCCATTCATAGATCAGTTTGATAGATCATACCTATTGATAGATTAGTATATTGATAGATTAGTATATTGATAGATTAGTATATCGATAGATTAGTATATTGATAGATTAGTATATATAGAGATTTAGTACTTAGTTCTCTTCGTAGAATGACGTTTCCTTCATTTAGTTATTTTAGAATAGATCTTGATAGATTCTTCATAGATTACACTTTTCATAGACTACTAGATATATAGACGACTAGCCGCATACACCCTAATATCATAATTCTCTAGACAGAAAATGTGTCTGCACATATATCTACAAGACCTACGATGCACAGGAAATCTACGAATATGCTCCGAAGCTCTGTCGACCGTCAGCAGGCAATAGCTTCTCGTATTTAGTCTGTGACTTAGCTTTCTCGCTTTGAAACCATTGACTAATTGCATACTGATCTCTTCCTCATAGACGCCATAGATTACCCTCGCTCAAGTTCCTACACCTCGAGATCCCTTATGAAGATACCCTGCAGTTTTTAAAGTCTCCACAAAACTTGCTGCGAAAATCATGCGATTGTTGACGATGCACTACAATCTGAACTTGATCTTGCAGCTTCTACCTAACATTTGTCCACCGAAGTCGCTCCTTCCACAACGGCTCCCATTACTATGATATGGACGAACCCGCTTGACCTCACAACTGAACCCAAATTCCTCTTACAACGACTCTTACGACTTCCCCTACTCCTACAATACCGACGAAGCAGCTCCAACGTCCTCGCAACAACCGACACTGCAATATAGGCTCCCTTCTGAGATCACGCGACACTGCCAAAACTTGCGACCTACACGACACTACAATACCCTCGACTCTACGATAGCTTCGACACTTCGACACTACGACACTTCGACACTACGACACTTCGACACTACGACACTAACGACATTGCGACACCTACAAGCCCAAGAGCCGAGGTACGACTTCCAGGAAGCTGCTCCGGAGCAGCTGACACGACCATTCACACCCAAAGAATGTTATGATTAGTTTGTGAGTTAGGTTTCTGTATCCAATATTATATTGTGATTGTCATACTGATATTTCCACACAGATTTGTTAGATTTGCACCCTTACCCTCCCATAGATTGCCATTTATAGAACTTTGTACACAGATAGCCTCAGTCATGTTTAGATCTCAGATGTATTTGAGACCTGTGACACCGTATTAGATCATCAGCATAGTTTGCATAGATTCGTACTCAAGCCTTTAACAATGCTCTCCATGGTGTTAGCTAATTCGCAGCCGAATGGATTGCTTTAACGGCTGATTAAGTTGCATACACGTCTTCCGTTATAATTAAATGCCAGTTCTGGAAAGGAGGGCAGGAAGCCCAAGGCCGTCGCTCAGAACAGCTGCACAAGGCATTATAGTGAGGCAGATGGGACAGACGGTCTAGCAGCTTATTAGATCTAAACATGGGAGTAGTCCCGTCTGACTGGCTGGCGTTACATATGGTCACGCCTGACAAACGACATGTAGCCCGCTTAATCTTCTCGTTGTGCGGCTGCATGCGTTCATAAACTTGAGAGTGAAAGTGCGAAGCGCTGGCTGAAGTCTCTTGGTTGGACTGGCCGAATGAAGAGAATCTCTGGCCAGAGCCATAGCAGGACTCTAACCTCGTATTGTGCTCTCTGTGACTTATATCTTGCCAGTCTCATCCGCCTTGCCGGACAGCACTTTCAGCGATATCGTCGCAAGAAACCTCGGAGTTCCCGCCAAAAGGAGGCTTAAGAGGAAGATGAATGAATGACTGGTCACTAGCTCTTGCCGTATCTGCTGTGCTCTGGTTGTCAAAACCATGTTGAATTGGAGCACAATCAAGCCAACGGTTGATCGTGTCCAAGCAGGCAACTGGAACCTCGATGATGCGGCGAGCTCAGCATGTTCTCATTAGCACCAGCTCTAATATCTGTCGATTCAGCAAGCATGGGGTACTATTCACCTGCAGGGGTGTTTCTCTACCTCTCAGTGCTGCTATTCACTGTTGTAGCACTGTACCTCGTCTTGTGAGTTATTGCACTTCGAAAGGCGTGTCTGTGACGCATCGCGATTCCATGCAAGAAGAGGCGCGATGAGCTGACCATGATACACGCTTGAACCTCTATACGTATAACCTTGTCATTCGGGACTCTACGAACCATTCCTTTTAACTGCGCGACTACTCATCTGCTTCAATGCATCAAATAGCACCGGATCAGGAGAGGCATTCAATGTCGGTTCCTTCTTAGAGACTACATCACCGTTAGGATGGGCGAATCTGGGGATAGCATTGCAGATAGGCTTGAGTGTCATAGGAGCTGGATGGTGAGCCTTTCCTTACTATGCCTTACTGGACTGTCACTTCTCGTAGAATAGCCTCCGATTGCGTTGGCTGCTCGGAGCATGCACGTTCAGATGGACATGGCATATGCGCAGATTAGTCCGAACAGAAGCGAGACAGAACAGGGATAGAGAGTGTCATAAGGACAGGAAGCTGATAATGTACTGCTTTGCCCCCCTCTGTGTGCATCATCTAGGGGTATCTTCATCACTGGCGCTAGTATTCTAGGAGGAGGTGTTAGAGCGCCCCGTATCAGAACAAAGAATCTAATCAGGTAGGTTCCAGATCCACTCTCAAGTTACTGTCTATAGTGATAAGCTGCTGACTGTGTTCTGGGGACGAATGTCTAGTATCATCTTCTGCGAAGTCGTCGGAATCTACGGCGTCATTGGAGCTATCGTCTTCAGCTCTAAAGTTACTGGAAATATGTCATATGAAGATCTTTTCTCCAAGAGCAATTATTTTACCGGTGCGTTTGAATACCTGATCTGATGCTCTTGATCTATCCTCTCCTCTACCTCCTCCTCCTCCTCCAGGAAAAGAAGAGCGAGCTACTGCTATTTCCAGACGTGTTGACTGACTCTTTTGCATCCTTCAATCTCAATCTGGGACATTACAATACCTCCACCATGATCTTCGCATATTCGAACGCAACGCAAATCAAACACATACCAATGAAACACTCCCGAATCTCATATTGAACGTGAAAACACAGGCTTCTCACTCTTCTGGGGAGGATTAACAATGGGGTGCTGCAATTTACTCTGCGGTGTAGCAGTTGGTATCTCAGGATCAAACGCAGCACTGGCAGACGCTGCAAATCCAACGCTGTTCGTTAAAATACTGGTTATTGAGGTGTTTAGCAGTATTTTGGGATTGTTCGGTTTGATTGGTGAGTTCTATCAGATCTATTTTCGACCGTCTTCTCTTTTATGGATGGGAAAGCCTTGTTTTTGGAAGTGACATTTGACTGATGTTCGCTTGTTCTTTGATATACTTGAATCTACAACAGTCGGATTGCTAGTGGTGAGTTCCTTCTAGCATAGTAATCTACCTTTACCTGAAAAGAGACGAATGACTGACCGACTTCCCTCTTCGACCTTTCCTCCCTCTATCGTTTCTTCACGCACAACACAGTCCGGGAAAGCGACAGAGTTCAAGTAAATCAGCTTAGAATTGACTCTCCTACGCTCGTCCTGTCTGTCTAAAAAAACCTACACAGGTGATAAAGCATACGACAGGCAGAGAGAGCGGGGTGGAAGATGAGGATTTCTCCTTGTTTCTTTGTGCAATGATCTCTGAAATATAAAAAGCGAAGTATCAGAACGAACGGGTGACAAGGGAGTGTGACGGATTCGGGGGTATAACAACTGATCATTCTCTGAGCATATACAGTAAGGCACGCTTTATCTTCACAGACGCGTCAAAGCAACTGAATGGGGCAGAAACTAGTCGGCAACCAGCGAAATTTAGATGGTGGGGCCACAAGCGGGTGTCACAAGTTCGGTTGAGAAAGATGGGCGAAATGGTGGGTTTAGAGGAATCGTGATTGAAAGATAGGAAAAACTTGAATCCAGAGAAGGCTTCTCTGGATTCACCCGTTTTTCCTATCTTTCAATCGACGAAAAACTCGATGCTAAATGCGGGAAGGGAGTCCGACTGGACATTCTCTCCAGCTGGGAAACGGACGAGCACAGATCACTTCAGCCTTTTCCACTTAAACTGCAAGATACCGCTCGATGCCGGGCGCTCTTCGGAACACCACGCTAGCAAATGCACAGTCAAGCACCTTCCCTCCTCTTTTCTCTTCCATCTTTCCTACCGATCTCCGGAAATCACGACGGATGGTCGCAAAGCATTGAGGATCGCGAGAAGGACAGAGCTTGGCTCCCTCGACTTGGTATTTCACTGCTTGTTTGTATCCGTTTCCAGTTTTCCCCTGAATTTAAGGGTTTGTTTGGCTTATTTGTCCAAAAGACGCGTCTTTGTTGAGAGGAGGGATCCGTCCGTTCGTGTTGAGCATATCTTACTTGTTAATTGTTGCAGAAGAGTGGACGGATAACACGAAAGACTGTCGTAGGTGAGATAAACAAGCCTCGTTCATGTAGATAAAAGTGTCATTTGGCTGATTCTGCCTTTTTCTCTTGTCTCTTTCTCCTCCCTCCATCCATTCGATCAAGAACACGCTCAGACCCAACTTTTGCCGGACACATCTTCAGCTTCACCGGCAGCATCTCCGGACCCTCCGCTAGCGTATCACGTCAAACATGTCAGTGCTAGCTTTGCCGATGGAACTTTGACCTTCTTTCTGCGCAGCGCACGGATTCACTGCCAATTTCAACATGGCCACATCTACGGTACCCTGTCGACCTACAAGGTTTGTCAAACAAGGCTACGGGATCCCCGGAATGAAGCGTGAGATGTAGCTTCTTGAGTCTTCTAGCAGTGGGCCTCGAAAAACGGTACATGAACGGCGATGCGGAGTGTAAATTGTAAATCATTTGGGCACTAGAAGATATGGTTTTGGTTAGGACCACTGGACCTGCTTGGGAGTGCGAAATTGGCAGCAAAGCATCATCATGTGAATTTGGAAGGATGGAAGTGAAAGAGAGAAATCAACGTCAACTTCTCTTCTCCTCTGCTTTCACATCTTCAAGCCAAACTTTACAATTTCCGTCGAAATCATCCGTTCGCCCTCGAGCTCGATCATCTATCCAGATTGTGGAAGACATCATTGCAATTCAAATTCGAAAGACAAGGCCATCCAGAAGAAATCTAGACCTACCTGCAACGTCAGACAAGATAAGACAACCGCGTGGGTGGCCTTCCGACCATCATCCCTCACCTGCCCGTGCTCACGTGTCTTTGTACCTCGTTCTTCTTCCTTCTTCTATTCCGCTTCCAAATCTGTTTTCACTTGACAACGACGACATCCAATTAGGCATCGCTTTCATTCTCTCTTTACAGTTCATCCTTCTTCCTTGCTTCAGATTACTCAATCAATCAACATCTTGAACTACATCCTCCCTTCACGACGGGTGTCTTTCCTCTTGCCCCTCCCTCTCGACCGAACCGAAAGATCAGTGCGTGCAGGATCAAGCTTGGAAGGCACAAAAAGTCAAAGACGGATACAAATCAACAACACGAGACATCCCATTAGCTTCAATACTGGATAGACATCGACAATACCCACGCGTCTTAGTCGTCCGCCTCTCGCGTCACGTGGAGTCTCATCACAAGCCACTTTACGCGTAAGTTTTCAAGTATCCCAACAAGTCATGAGATGCCGTATTCTTTGCTGACAGTCGTGCCTCCTTTCTGCTCCCTTCACCTGTATGCTCGTACATCAAATCATATTTCACGATCCTGGTTCATTTTGTGGATTACCTTGCACGTTGTGGCATCGCCTTGGCTTGCATGACATTTGGCTTTCATCTTCTTCTTCCTCGCCAACATTCACCCCTCTCTTGCTTCCTCTCTATACTATATGCCATACTTCCTCATTTCCTAATCTCTACAACCTCCTCATCTCTTCTCTTTACTTAACTCATCTCCGGCGCTTCGCCCAACTCACAGCTGTCAGAACGGAGTAGAATAGGACTCCCCTCTCTTCCGCTGACAACATGCCTTCCACAAGACGCAGAAAGCTAGCAAGTAAGAAGATGGACAAGGTGGCTCGAACGCTGCAGCCAGTTTCAGATACTGTCACAAGAAGCATGGAGGAGACGAAGCCTGCTGATGATCAGACGACTTCTGAGATTATGCTCGCAAAAGCTTCCATTGGAGAAGCATGTAAGACTCCGATTGAGACGTCTGGACAAGAAGGGGTGATAGCACCTGCTGCTGCCACCCTTTCGACGTCTTTCAAGTCCAGAGGAAGCCCTCTTCAGCTGCCACTAGTCAAAGCACCTCCAATGCCACAGCAGCAGCAGCAGTATCAGCAGGTTGAGGCCCGCATTTCGCACTTGACTTCACCTTCAACCCCAATAGAAGTTCAAGTACTCACGAGAACGTCAATAGCTAATCTTGTAGCTAATGCATGCGAGTCGGCCAATTTGGCGATGAAAGTGATAGAGAGATATCCTATTACACACGATGACAAGGCGAATATTATGTCACAGAACGAAATACGCAGGATTGACAGTAAGTTTGTCTTGTCATGTCGTTTAAAGTGGACTGTGGCTGCTTTTGACTTCAGTACTGACTGAAAGGTATCTCTGTGTGTGTCCCTTACAGTCATTTCCGCATTCTTGGATGGCCTACTTGACGGCCGTACCTTCATCTCGCTGCCGTGAGCTACATTATTCACAACGAGAGAACCGTGTGTGCTAGTACTGACTGAATCTATCGCGACTTCTTCGCATTGCAGTGCTGATTGTACACTTGATGGGACGAGACGCCTGCTTGAGCAGATACAACTCGCTGAAGGTGTCCGAGCAATAGCTATCAGACTCGGTAAGTCTCCTTCATATGCAACATCCATATCTGACACTTTCATGATCAGCAGGCAAATACTGATTGGCATTGTTGCTCTTTACAGAAGAATTCGAAGACGACTTCACTAAAAGCAAAATGCTCACCACTGCGCCTCGTCTCTTCTTGGTCCTATCAGACAAGTCGGCCTCGCGGATTTCAGATCGAGAAGATGGATTATTTCAAGCGATGTTAAGTCGTCTAATGACGACATGCACACTACCTACATCCGAATTTGTCAAAGAAACAATCATCACACCTTTCGACGCTTCGCGCGCTACCGAACCGGCACCTGAAACTGCATCGAAGGAACAAGAGAGCGGAAATACAGAAGAGACGACCTTTCCTTCTTTGTTCAACACTCCATCTACCTTGAACACTCCTTCAGCAGGAACGATACAGCTACAACCAACACCTAAAGTTGAGTTTCATCCTGAAATACTCCCTCGAAGGGCTTATTCTGTCCCTGAAGCATTCTCGCTTCCATGGGTCCATCAATCGATCTCAGGCTGGCGCTCCACTTCCATGCCTACATGGACGATCTGCACTCGGCCCCATATACACAACGACCACCATGAACATCAGCCGAACACGCCATCCATGTCTTCAAGTGCTTCAAGCGTCGTTACTGGAGCTGAGGAACCTCAAAGTCCAGTAGTGATGGAAGATGGCAGTCACCCCACTTCTGTATGCATGCATTCAAGAGAGCTGTCCAACTCGGAGAGTGTCATTACCGCTGCTACGAGCGTTCATTCAGATGAAGATGGAGAAGATCAAATGCTTAAAAAGCAAGAGATGGGTAGATTGAAAAATACCGATGAAGAGGCATCCATGTTGGGTGGAATCAGAAGACTTCCCCTTCGCGAGGACAGTGATACCAGCTTAGCAAACTCACTGTACTCGCAAGAGACTTTGCTCCCCTCTTTCACTACCGTATCGAAGCCAAACGAACACGCTGTCCAGTATGGAGCTCCGTCCACATATCCATTCACGAACAAGAGCGGACATGATCAACCAAGATCCACAGTCAAGACCAATTTGTCAATGATGGTTGACCATCGTGGCTTTCATAAAGGAAGTAGATTCTCGCTTAAATGGACACATGCGTACCGCTTTCCTCCCTGTGGTGTTGTGAGTTGTCACGAGCCTATAAGTCTCTTAGCGGCGAGCATCAAGCTGATGCTGATGCTGATATGATCATCTCTACCGGTCCTCCTGCCATCACAGTCCTTTTACAGGATGGACCCGTAAGTCTCTTCTTACGACAGCTGCTCATACTGTCAAGGCAGCCCCGCAGCTTTCACATTCACTGACGTGAATCGCCTCCTACGTCATGCAGACCTCCTTGCAATCGCCATTACCTGCTTGAAGAAGGCTGCGCATTACCCAGCTGTCCATATGCGCACGACTATCTATTTTCAGACTATGAAATAGATAGACTCAGACAGGACAGCAAGAAATCACCTTGTACCTCTTTGAGATCAGGTGTCAATTGTCGTGTTGGACCGGAGAATTGCCACATGGGACATGTGTGCCCTTATGGTAATCAATGCAGATATGGTCGGAATTGTAAATTCCTCAATATACGTGAGTACACTCATATTTACTACTACTAGTGGACTTTTGACATGAGTCCACAAGCGTGTTGAACTCAGCTGACACTTTGTGCTCATTCTTAACGTGGATTATCACGACTGCAGCCTTTGCTCATGATGGACCTCCTGTCAATGAATATCACGCTAGTCAAGCAGCTCGTCAACAAGGCGAGCTCACTACCTCGCTTCTAAAGTCAGCTTTACCGGCTTTACCCCCGCGTGTTCCTACTCGCAAGTCAATCTTCGATTCACTTCAGGCTTTGGCGTACAGTCAGCGTCAACTCGCGAGATCTGCTATTGCCAATGCACCTGCCCTGAGCATTCAGATCCCTGCCTGTCTCCCTGCTCGTCCGGCACCCATGACGGTCCTCTCACCTCCTCACTTGGTCTTCCCCATGCAAGCCAAGCCAGTCATGCAACCCGAGGTTGTTCCGGTCGCACTTCCTTTGGGAACAGCACAACGGACTGCGGTGCTAGTACAGACGAAGCCAGTATCTTCACCGCCCTCAGCAGGATTCCAGAAAGCTACCGTTATACCATCTGAACGATCACAATGGCCCGAGGATCGCTTCCTTTCGAAGAGGGGCAAGATTACTCGCTCCGGAATAGACGATACGGCTCTCGCGTCTGGCTCGACCGCGGCGGCGAAGGGTGCTAAACCAGGAGAAGATACACCACGCAGGACATTCGGAGAGCGACGCCCTTACACACCATCCTTCAGGGGACAAAAGCGGAAGTTCCCGCTAAGGCACGACACAAGAACGCCGAGGGTAGGGACTGAGGCTACTCAGAAGTGAAGATCCGCCCCTTGCACTTCTTGCTCGATTGCTCTACTTACAAAAGACCGCAAAAGAAGTCATTATTGCATAAAGCTTATTTCGTTATATACCAGAATTATCCTTATCTCCTTCAACATGCTCGCTTCCCATCCTAGACCTTCCTAGATCATCGTCCATCAATAGTTCAGGAGTGACATCCTGGATTGAAGCCTCTCCTCAACGCGTTAAAAACGTGTTCTTTCGACGTCCCGTCCCTTTCTTTCCATGGTTCAAGCATGTGTCTTAACGTGTTTCATCGAGGTCAGATCGGGCCAGTAGACGCTGCTAGCAATTTACTCAAGCTTGATAGTGCCCATTTTCAACATGTATCGCATCTGCGATTCGTCCATCTCAATATACAAGTCTTTCAAGGCCTCGACAAGTCTCACTTTCATTTACCTCAAATCTTCAAGTTTCCGTACTGTTTTGAAGAGTCCTTCATTAGGCTTAAAGGTTGTCATCCAAATCAAAGCCACTCTCACACACTCATTCACATGCCAATTCTCACACACTCATCCGTTTTCGAGTTCTGCTGCACCACTCCTGCAACTTTGCAAAACCCCACTGTCATTACGTGTCATTACCAATCTTACATTCGTTTTAAAGGATACAATTCGTGTCACTCGTTTTTCCGTATGTCGTCGTTGTCTTTCTCCAGAGGTCCCTCCCCCAAATCTGTCTTCGTAATTGTCGTCTTTCATGTGAAATGAAAAGGTATAAGCAATTCATCCTTCTTTTTCTTCCCTCCGCCAATGAAAGAGGTGTAACATCACTGTTCTTTCGACATACCCTTTGCCGAGTGTTTTTTCAGCCCCTGCACAAGGTGTACCTTCAGGATCCTGTCACTCTGCATTTTGTCTTGCGTATGGCGGAGCGGCGTGCTTTCACTATCTGCTACTACCTCGCATCAAGTCATCCGTCAAATCATTTCCAAGCATTCTTTCACGACCTCTTTACTGACGAATCGCCACATATCGTCTGTTCTCCTCACGGTATGCCATACGTTCTCGACCTCTACTCCCATTTGGGGGCCCATTCTAGCGACGACCCCTTCTACTACAGGTAGCAGCATCTCAGCCGTCAGAAGAGCATATGTTTCTTCCCGAGGTGGTTGGAGTGCAAGCTTTGATTGTGTGACGGAATTAGATGAAGGGGGACAGGCACAAATCTGTTCCGCGTGGAGAGAAGCTGTATATTGACGTAGTGGAATACCATCCATAGTCATGAGATGAGGTGGTATTTTCTCAATCTCCTTCTTCAAATTCAGTTTGCAAGTCTCACATTCCTCAGCTCGCTTTTGCGCCGTCGTCAAGTCTTGATGTCGAGCAGCGAAGGATATTGGAATTGATGATAGATCAGCTGGAAATACGACTATAATTCCATCTTTGACAAGTTTCATGATTGTACTCCTGAAGAGGTCATTCCGAATCTTATCTACTACTTCAGCTTTTAACTTAATCTTCTTTTCTTTCATGTCACCAGAGGACGTGGAAGAGGAGATGGATTGATTCGTCGTGTCTTGCATTAGATTGCTTGCGTGAGGTGTGGAGCGGTGATTATAGAGTGAATGAGAGGGGCTGGAAGAAGGTAGTATAACTGATGATTCTGCTGTACTCGACATGTATCGATTCTTAGGTTTTGGAGTCGCCATTGAACCGCCCGATGTGGTTAAAGGCGTCTCGAGTACTGCCGCTTGTCGTCTCGCTTCGGTCCTTGCGTATATTTCAGCCAGCCATTTCAAATTCTTATCTTCCTTCATCTGAGCCAAGCTAACTCTCCCATCGCTCTGATGTCGGATATACTCTTCATCCTGCATGCTCTGATCATGTAAGTTCTTCGGCAATATTCTCTCCGTACCTGATTTCCGAGCTGATTTATCCAAATCACGAAAGTATTGATGTGCGTAAAGAGAGAATATCTCTTTTGTGATTGGTATTTTCTGTTTGTAAAGAGTAGAACAAGAAGGTAACTTTGCTCTTTTTCGTTTTGTACCAGTTGTGCTACTCATACTTGATGTTGTTGAAGTAATTGCCGTATTGTTGACTGGGAGATGGGTCGCGTTCAGGAGTGATGTTGAGGATATATGAGATATTGAGATTGTGTTGTGACTTTCGTTGAATGAAGGCTATACGAGGCCCAAAAAAGCGAATAATAGTCAGTGAAGCTTTTCCAGCAAGGATGTATATACAGCAAGACAAGATAAAAGCGTACCAGAGTGACATCTTTCATCGTAACATCCTCGCTTGTCGACATCCGACTATTGCTCCTTAAGCTCTCTTGCCCATCTCTCTCCTGGGGCACACCGAATCCAATGAATTCCCTAACTTTCTCCTTATCAGGGAACAATTCCTTCCGTTTCTTCTTACATTTAACAGCATGATGCCATTCAACATATTTATTTCCTTTAGCCGGTACCTTCCTCTTGTATTCATTAATGTAACCTTCTTCATAAACGCGTTCAATGGATGAAACTTCAATTTGACGCTCGTTTCCACGTTGTGGGTTGATGAAGATCTTGCCGGTTATACGGAGAATAGTACCTTCTTTATAGAGTGGTATTTCGAATGCTGATGATGATGTATTGGAATAGGTAGAAGAAGTAGATGAACTTGGTAAGGGGCGTGGTGGTTCTTTATAGCGGTATATCCAGAGTCTAGGATCGAATTTAGGTTTTGCCTCTTTTACTTTACGAGGTGTATCTTCATTGTCCTCGTCATCATCGTCACTGCCCCGCTGCGCGCGAGATGCTCGCGGTGTCGAGTTGCTTGACGAATCATCTTCCCTAGATTCTGAATCTGCAGTGCTATATCCTTCGGCGGTTGCATGCCCATTTCTCCGCGAGGAATGACACGAGGCTTGTCGTCTTTTTGAATCTGATATTTCTCGTGCGTATACTTTTGCGGGATTGACGCAGCATGTGATTGAAGCTCCTGAATCATCGTCCACTGAGAGTACGGATATATTCGAAAGGGACGGTAGTCAGAACGTGGCACGCGCGAGGCTCCTCGCAATCTTTTAGAGGGTTGAAACTTACACTCATAGAATATCAGCTGTATTTCCTCTTTGGTTGCTGCATCATCTCCTCGACCATCGTTACTAACAGCTCTTCCTTTTCCTTTATCGTAACTGTTGTACAGCGGTCTCGCCTGCCTGTAAATAGCATTCTTCTTGACCACTGTCGCCACAATCTCGCACTTGTCAAAAGGAAACGAGTCGATGATACAGCATTGAATGCCTGAAGAAGAAGTGTGCGATGTCGATGTATTGTTGGAAGATGTGCGCATTCTGCCCTTTCGGACCGCAGGACTGCTCTGCTCTCCAGTCGTTTCATCGATCACTCCCTGTATATCTGCAATTCTCAATGGAGCTATAGATCTACTTGAGCGTAGGAATAGATTGAGCGTCGTTGCTTCAGATGGTGTTAGTGGTGGTAATCTGCTGCTGGATATAGCAGTGCTCTGCCTGTGAGATGACACAGAAGTAGTCGCCTCTATACCGCGGTGGCTGGAGGTGGATGTTGACTTCTTGCACGTCGCCGTAGAGGAAAAGGCGCTTGGACAGTCATGGTTGGGTATAACTTGCTTCGAGGAGGTGAAGGTGGTAGTGATGAGCATGGTTGAACTGTCAAGATAGTCCCTAGCCAGTATGTGTCGTTCAGAGTATCGTCATAGTCCACATATAGTCTTCATCGTTGTTGGGTCTTCCAAGCGTCTCCATGGGCATGATCGTACAGCGAGAGTTGGAGAGAAGGTGAGGTGAGGGCCAGGACATTCAAACGAGGTGTGCAATTGAGTACTATGGCATGTTAGAGATGGGCTGGATTACAGTGTACTAGAAGTCATCGCAATATACGCATGCCATTGTTACTTTCCATTGCTGCACGCCCTCCAGATGAGGTCGCCACCATGCATTTCCGCTCAAGTGGAGCACTGACAATTGGAGTCCGGTAGGCGACCAAGAACTGGAAAGAAGTTTGTATATAGGTCTTGGACCTCACCTCTTGTAGACTGGCTGCTTCACTTCGTTATCCTGCGCAGTCTGGCATTCCAGCTCATTCCCGTGGCCGTCCATTCCGACGACGACGAGGACGCGATCTTGCAGACCACCGTCGACTGCTTTCTCTTATTCGATACAACATAACACCGCACAACTGCTTGGATCTACAATACACTTATCACCTGCAGAGTCATGGCTACTGGGGGCAACTCGACTACTGCTGCCGGCATGCCTGCCTCTGCTGTTCCCATCTCACCCTCGAGCAATGCTGCTCCCCATGGAGCATCCGCGACTTCGACATCGTCAAGAGGTGGTGGTGGTACTGCTTCCCAGCAGCAGCATCGAGCAAGCAATAGCAACAGCACCGTCAATCCAAGCTTAGAAGGTGGTACGCCTACCCGTTTATCACGAGGCAATTCATTCAGGATCCCTCTGCCTCCCAACTCTCCCGCGACGGGTCAAGGTCACGCTCACGGTGCAATCTCACCCTCTTCACCGGGAGGCAATATCAATACCACCCAGCTAGGCACTTCATATGGCAGCAATAACAGTGCAAGTACAGGCTCGAGACTGGGTAACTTTGCTCTTGGTTTCAGACGGAACAGAGGGCAATCTACAAATAGAGGAGAGATCACCTCTCCTCCTGTAGCTATTCCCGCTGGCTACAATAGTAGCAATAACAACAACCCTCCTTCTCCTCCTGCCTTTCCATCGCTACAAGCTTCAACTAGCTTGACTGATTTCGGGATAGCCTCGCCTTATTTCGATGGCACCACTGGGGATTCTCAGCAGCAACAGCAGCAGCATGGAGGCGTACAGGGCGCCACCGCCAATCAAGCTACCTCTCCATCTGGACATGCCCCTTCATCAAGCATAACAGGAAGAGGTTATTTCACCCGTCGTGGTTTTGGAAGAAAGAATACAGGTGGTCTACTCTCCGGTGGGAGAACGCCTACTTCCGAACAGCCTCCTACATCTACCCCTGGCGGACCTACTACTACAAGCTCTGTATTGAACAGATCAAGAAGCTCTTCTCAGCCTAGTTTACCTCTGTCTGTCTCTGCGGGTAGTAGCAATGCTGCTCAAGCTGGTACAAATGCAACCCCTAGCTCTGCCAATGCTGCGACTATGGTATTTAGCGGGACTTCACAGCCTGTTCTTGCAAGTGCTAGTCAGACTGGAAACAACAATGCAAATACTACAGGTGGCTCAAGCTCGAATGATAGTTCCCGAAGACCATCCGGAGAAGCTGCTCGCAGTGCTGCGCCTGCCGCGTCCACTACAAGTGCCGCCGCTACTTCATCAACAATGCATCAACGCACGGCATCTCAAGCTGCGAACGCTACCTCATCGAACAATAGTAATAGCAACAGCGCACCTTCTACCTCCACCTCATCCAGTTCTGAAACACATCATATCCGTCTAGTACCGCACTTAGAATCCACTCGTTCACTGCATTTCGATCCAGTATCTAGAGATATTCAACCCACAATACCATTAAGAATAGGTAGATTCACAGATAGGAATCCCAATCAACCCATTTCATCAATTGATCAGAATAGAATCGCTTTTAAATCTAAAGTAGTCTCTAGAACACATGCTGAAATTTGGTTTGACCCGAATCCTACTCCTGCCAACAATACGAGTGGAGCGGCTGGAAGTGGTGGATGGTTCATTAGAGACTTGAAAAGCTCTAGTGGTACTTTTTTGAATCATATCCGATTGAGTGGCGCCGGAATGGAAAGTAGACCTTTCCCGATTAGAGATGGTGATGTCCTTCAGCTAGGTGTTGATTATCAAGGTGGTACTGAGGAGATTTATAGATGTGTCAAGATGAGGATTGAGTTGAATAGAGGATGGCAAAGGGGTGCCAATAGCTTCAAGTGAGTTAGCACTTTCTACTTTTCCATGGTGGATTTGAAACTGACCATACTGCCCTCATTAATCTATCTCGTCACCGGTCAACCAACAGCACAAATGCCCTTCGACAAATCAGAGCACTCGGCAATGTATCAGATCAACCACCCCAAGGCGCAGGCAGTGAAGCCAACAAGAAGAAGAAGAAAAAGAAGAAGAGTAAGAAATCTAAGAAGGGAGGTGCGATGGCTACTGATGAGAAAGATGAAGAAGAAGGAACGGCCAGTGATGGAATGCAAGTTGATAAGAAGGAAAAGGAGAAGAGTGCAAGTCATGCGCAGCCTAGCGGAGTTACAGACTGCTGTATCTGTGAGTAGTTCTGTTTCAGGGCCTGCTCTCTCAAGGACGAGTGGGGCCGAAGTTGTGAATTGACATACTGACGAAATCATTCTCGCCTGTCTTAACCATGCGCAGGCTTATTCTCGGTCACTGTCTATCAAGCGCTGTTCATCGCTCCATGCAGTCATATCTTCCATTTCAAGTGAGTTCTAATGACTGTGAGCAGATGCTAAGTACACAGTAGCAAGTACTCACATGATCCGTGCCTCTTCCGCAGGTGCATTCGACCACTTCTCATGCAACATCATCCAGGTTTCTCGTGTCCTTTGTGCCGTACATTCGGTGATCTGGAGGCAGACGTGGAGCAAGACGATGTGCCTGAACCAGTCGCCGAAGAAAGTTCTTCCTCTTCGTCTTCAGGCGAAAGCGAATCGGAAGAAGAAGACGATGCGGTGCCAGCATTACCGGACAAAGACCTGCCTCAGAATGCTACTGTCAATACAGCCACAGCATCAGAGAATACAGCTGTACATAACGTCGCTGCACAATCTGGGAGCTCGGATCCCAATATGGACACGCTACGACCAGGAAGGAAGAGCCCCCTTGTACCTTCTGTATCGGAGTTCGGATCCACCTCGACATCTCAGGCTGGTCCTTCTTCATCAAGTGCCAGAGCCTCTCCACGACCTTCGCTGGACGTGGTCAGACCTGCATCACCGCGCGCAACAAGTGGCAACAAGACACCTCCATCACGAGGCAGCAGAGTCGGCTCATCGCGTAGCGTTCCACCTAGTGGAGCTGCAGTAGCCGCTGCTCTCGAGCCGCATACGACACCTCATAACGCGCATCACCATCACCATCATCACTCATCCCATCATAGCGGAAATGGAGATGCTGCATTCTCCCCTCCTTCAGCTGGTGACTTCGACCCTGATATTAGGAGAGGAAGCATATACGTGCATGGCGCGGACGGTCATGCTATGCACATACCCATCACTGGACGATCAAGACCTGGCTCAGTGCATGAAGCTGATTTCTCGTCAGATCATCACCAACATCACCATCACCACCATAACACACATCAAAGCCCGTCCGTGTCAGCCGCTGAAAAGAGTAAAGCTCGCTCCGTAAAGAGCATGCGTATGACAAAGAGCAAAAATAGCATGGGAAGTTTGCGCAACGCTGCTGCTTCGTCGCCTTCGCATGGTCCTTCTACTTCCGCTGGACAGAGACGAAGACCATCGGCTCCTTCTTCCTCGGATGAAGATGATACAAGCCCGATGGACATAGAAGGGCCTCTCACGGCTCGACCAATGCCGGGAGCAGTTTCCGCGCCTGGTCAATATCCTTTCCCCAATGCTGTAGTCGACAGTACGACTCCTACTATGACCAGTCCAAGCGGGACAATGGAGCCGCAAGCTCCACACAGTGAAGATGTAGATATGGAAAGTGAACATGACGTGACTCCTCCAATGTCCAACAAAGAAGATTCGGATGCAGCTGGCTCCAAAGGCAAGGGTAGATCTACGCGAAGCGCTTCTGGCAGTACACACAGAGACAATGCTCGTCAAGGTGGAGCGGATGGCAGCAAGCAAACAAGAGAGGAGGCGAGCGCGTCGGTACATGCGATTGTTTAACGTTTGGACATTGCCCATAGGCGTTGCAGAGTGCAACGTCCACAGCAATAGCATCGATTGCTGTAATCGTCCCGCTGGTCGACTTTCAAATCGGCTAGGCGTAGCGTGCTTTGCTTTATACAATTTACACAACTTTGAACTATTCAAGACAAATCAGGAGGAGTTATCAGGGACCTTGCCTCGAATCGCGCTCGGTCAAATCGCGACTTCCTCTGTGCGAAGCGGTGATGACAAAAATCTGAAGCTATCTGCCTCGTTGCAACCATGCCCTCGAGCTCTTACTTCCGAAGGCTTTAGCAGCGGCCTGAAGAGCTTCATGCATAGCCTTTCGCTGAATTGAAGTCAAGCTTGTATCATCCTTCAGGTTGACGTACCTGGAATCCCATTCGGTGGAGAGCGACAAGAATAATATGGCGTTCGCTGCTGGAATGTCCAGACTCTCAGACCCATGGGAAGGGAAGTTGTGAGCTCCAAACGGTATTAAACCGCTTCCCTTGACGACTCTTCGCACAGTCGGCCGTGCTGTGGTGTCGTGACCACGACCGGGAATAGCTGAAAGCTGCTTTTTCGAGTCTGGGGCAGTGTTCACTTTCTGCTGTCGAGTGAAGTAACTTTCGACTGCCTTTGCAAGACTTCGGTGCGCTATCAAGGCGCGATGCGCTTCAGCTTTAGAAATACTAGGGATTTGCAGATCCGTCAAGGGCCCTGAGCTGAGCACTGCCCGTGTCGTCGCTCCTGGGACTGGACAGTTGGGAAACACCAAATCTTGGTGAACAATGCCGGTACGGACATCCATGGATGGCCTCTTGAGCATTTCGCATTGCCTGAGGGTCTTCTCCGTTACATAGTCATTGACTGTTCGGTCTGACTTTCTGCCTAAAAGTCCAAAACCGGCCCTTCCACTTGCTCTCAGAGTCCTCCAGAACATGTTCATTGGTACTGCAGGGTATGACGGCAGAGGTGACACGAATGGGTTGGCAGAAATAGGATATTGTCAAGCAGATCAACTGCTGGCTGGACAGAGCAAAGATAGAGTATGCCTGCAGCAAGCTTGTGTCGTCTTTGAGGTCTGTCTGTGCTGTGCGTCTGCGGATGTCGACCGGTCCTGCCCAGACTGCAGAGAGCCGCTGGACTTGTATGCAGACCAGACGAGGCGCGATTCTTGTATGCAACTAAACGAGTGTCGCCAGGCAGATGTTAGACACAATCTGCACCACTGCCGGGCGCTGTTGTGACTGCACTATGATCTCGGTTGCGACGCTTATTAACGGCTGACAGCGCAAAATAGATCTGGTTTTGGTTCACAAAATCACGAATCCAGCGGGTGCTAGCAGGCCTGTATTCCCGAAGCTAATACAGGTGAAAAGATAGTACGAGTGTCGGGCCAGACCAACACCTCGGCCCAACCTTCAGTTCCAGGAGAGGAGTCAGACTGGAACCATCATTGCTAGTGCAGAGACGTGGGCGCTAGGCTTACACTGTCGCAGGGGAGACTGAGCAGATTCAAGCGCACCTGGACATCCTTGAGAGCACTGTAAGCTTTAACATGAAACGGCTTGGCTTGTTCGGATAAAGTCAGTCCGGGGCAAAACGTCGTGAAAGTCACGAAGGTAGTTACTAGCAAATGGTCGGGAGGTGTTTCCAGCTTGATAGAGGTGGAACATCCAGACGTAGCGGCAACTCCAGCACGAGAGTGTCCGGTGCCACTGGGCTGCAAGACAGCGACAGACCGCACTCTCCGACCACTTGGCGATTGAGACGAGGCATTGGCTTGTTCGATTGTCTGAATTATATGTGTGTGAAGCTCTTCAATTCGGGCCTCCAGGTTCTGGTCTTCACTTGGTGCGTGGATAGTTTCAATGTGATGTAAGTTCCTGTTCCAATCCCTGGCATCTGACGTCGCTTTTGTAGGGGATGGCTGCTGAGAATCAGCTCTCTTCCAGTACATATGCGGCGCGTGTGCTCTGCACGAAAGTTCAAGGCTTTCTCAACATGCGTTGCCTGGCAATACTCTCGAGCCGACCGCAGAGTCGAATGAGTCACCGCCGGGACGTCGACGTTCATTGTAAAGAGTGGAGCGGCTCAGTAGCGTCGGAGGATTCAGTGTCAAGGGTTGTCTTGTGTTCTCTTAGGAGGTTCTCTGTCTCGTTAAAAGGTGTTCACTTGTGACTTCACTGCGTCTTGAGGCCGCTTTGCAGAAGGCAGAGGAGCAGAGCGGCTGCTTCATCCGCTCAGCACTGGCCGGCATCGCATGCACTGGCAAAGAGCCGAAACCCACTTTGCCACCGGCACTATATAAGATGTGTCGCGCCATGACGCGACAGTCCAGGGACTAAGTGTGCAAGTGAAGAGAGAGAAAGCTCTCTGGTAGAGGGGGGGGGGGGGACTCAATTTACAGTTTGTTGATTTAACCAGAGGACTGTCTTTCGAAAACGGTGAATACACGGGACGGACATTCGTTAACATTGCCCTTTAGCATGTGTACAACTGCTTCTCATGTGCTCAGGCCTATCCGTTCAAGGGGAAGGCTGGGAAGTCTGCCCGTTCAGACCTCCCAATTGTACAAAACATCCGCCTTCCAATGCCCGTCTGCATGCACATAGCGTTCCGATAATGTCTTGCATGGAGAAGCCCAGTATGCCTCTCTATCTCGTGCCCGCACCGCTGCTCTTCTGGCAGTTTTAGCTGGACAATTCCACATGCTTCGCCAACATGTACAATCCGCAATTGCGGGCGCAGGCTGGTCAGTAGTTGTGTTTGCCCGAGCAGGCTGTTCATCTTCATGATGTATAGGCCGTGTTCTTGGGCGGGCCATATTGGCTCCAGTGACATTTGCAGAACCTGCTAATTTCGGCGTCGGTTGGTGCCCGTGGCCGTTCATACTGATTTATAGTCGGATGTGAGTAAGACTAGAACATCATAGCCCTGCAAGCCTGATCAGACCCACCCGAAGCAAAAATGCCTACTTGCTACACGGTGCCTCTGCCGTAGTCAACTGTCAAGTCTGTCAGATGTGCTCAATCCGTTTTGAACGACTGAGTGTAACGCAAGAGATGAACAGTCAGAAAGAGAGAGGGAGAGAGCGGAAGTGCAGACTCGCACAAGCTCTCTTGTCCTCTCGCTTTGTCTTTCCTCGTCAAGGGGTTTCACAGCATTAAGGTGGCGATGCGTGGACGGGAGGCGCGAGTGGAAGGCGATGCACACAAGGTAGACCCTTTCCGAGTCGTATAGGCTACTGAACCGTCCGAGGGTCTGTTCAGTACCAGTGCGATATTGTTGTCCTTCTTCTAGGTGATGTATGCCTCTCGCGCTTTACCTACTCAGAGCTCGTCGTCTTGCAGCAGATGACCTGTTACACAGCTAAAGACAGCGCCTTTGCCACCAAAATCTTTCGGCAGATGGCCTATCAGCGTGCGACTACTTATGGCCACGTGAAGAATAGCAAGCTCACATCTGAAAACTCCGCCGTCAAATGCAAAAGAGATCCTAAATCCTCTCCATCGAGTAGCATCACAGTCCTCTTCGATATATTCTTCATTCCAGGTGCTTTGCTCTTGAATACCTTGAAGACTGTTTCACCTATTTTCTGCTTCCTGTTCAGTTGGGCCGCAACCATCGTCAGTACTTTCCCTGATACCATTACGGCAAGTAAGTTCAATGACAATAGAAGGAATGACGTACTGTTGAGTAAGCTTGAGATGTTTGATCCCCTGTAAAAACTGCTCGACTTCCTTTACGGTTTCTGCGTTTCTTGAAGCCAGTAAAGAAGGTGGATTGGAACCACTCGCGAGTTCGATGATCTCTTTCACGCTCAGCTTGACGAGATCTTCCATGTTCATTTCCTGCGACATGTCAGCATGATAGCGTCGCTTGTTGTCTGATGGACTGGTAGGTGGTAAAGGATGAGTAGAGGTAGTAGGTGAAATAGCTCTGATCACAGCTTCTGTCTTCGCGTGTACTGGAGAATGAGGTGTGTAAAGCTGTCGTATTATACGGATTGCAGTTATCAGCTCCAGGAGTGTAGTATATTGTCCAGTAAAGCGCAATTACTTACCTCAAGCAGTTCTTTCCTATCGTACACTCTAGTAGGTGATTCTGACCCTTTTCTAGCCGGTGCGGCTTGGATTTCCTCACTCGTACCACTGTCGTCCATCTTAGCGTTGCCGTATCGCTCTTCGAATTCCTTATTCAAATAGGACTCTTTCAGAGCCTCGCACTTCAGCTTCAGATGATCCTCCTCGAAAATACACCTCTTGAGCTCTCTTTCAGGAAGTCTTTCGACCAAGAGATTAAGCAATCTTGCCTTTTCACGTTCAGAACGGACTAGTAACTCTTTTTCGTCGGTGGATAGATTGTCCAAGGCTGTTGATAGTAGCTTACGATATTTGCTGATTTGTGCTGGTGTCAATGTGGTAGCGATTGGAGGAGAAGTGGGTGTTGTCTGCTCGATTGACTGTGCAGCGTCGGTTTGAGATCCATCATGTCCTGTCGTAGGGTTCTTGCATTCCCCTTCCTCAGATCGTTGCTCCTCCGTCTTCAATCCTTTGGAGTTCAATCCTTTTTCTACAAATCCTCCAAGTTCGAACACTTTAGCTCTCAAGGGCATTCTCTGCACCCCATCGCTATCAACTTCCTCATAACCAAGTAAATAGTTTCCATTCAGGATCTTTAATGCGAACGAAGCTTGTTCTTTATTTTCGAATGCTACGAAAGCGATGCCCATCGATTTCTTCCTATCTTCATCATATGTTAGAGTTGCTTCCGTTATATTAATATTTGGTTGTTGAGGAGAAGATGATGAGGACGAGGATTTGGATCCGTGGTGCTGGTTGATAGTTTCATTTAGCTCTGTGTATAATGTCGATGCGTCCAATTCGAGAGGAACGTTTTGAATTGTTAATTTAGTTGGGTCGCGTTGAGGAACAGGGTGCGAAACGGAATAGATAACCAACGGAATACCGGGTGATATTTCAAATAGACCGCTTGATGACGGAGGAGGAAAGGGAGAAGAAGGTGATCTAAGTGAAGTAGATCCTTTTCGAAGTGGATCATATGGTTCCGCTGTAGCTGCAGCTGAGAGACCATATGGTTTAGGTCCAACACCACATGTAGCTCTATGGCCCGAAGCGTAATTATATGTTTTCTTCTGTCTATTTCCATTGAAGGATAGCGCAGATGTTCCGTTGAAAAAACTACCAGCACTGAAAGCTCTCCTGCCGCCACCATTACCAATCGTCGAACTGGGATAGTTTGGGTTCTTGAATGTATTCTTCAAGTCGTGCACTGTAGCTTGAGAGACGCTGAGTGCCATTCCATCAATTTCGGTACAGTGCAACTCCATTACTGCTTCTTTGGCTGATTTTGGGTCGTAGTATGTCACACTTGCAGTTCCTTCTCTTGCGCCCATCTCGATGCGATAGACAGGTCCTGGAGACGAGAAGACACAAAGAGAATCAGCTTACACACTAGAGACTCCGTGCGGGATGAACCAAGCTTCTGCATTATGACGGACCGAATGGCTTGAAGAGGTCGTAGAGTGCATCTGTGTTGCAGTGGCTAGCAGGCAATTCCGAAACGGTGAGCTTGGTTCCATCAGGTGGGACCGCATCACTAGTTGGGTCTTCGCTGATGGACAGTGAAAACTGTATAGAGGAGCTGTCTTGCTGGACGGAAGAAGGTACATTGGTGTTCTAAACGGTCGCGTATGCCTTTCGAGCTGAGAGGTCACAAGAGGCTCAATTCAGCAAGCACGTATGAAATGATGTTGATGGTATATGAAGCTCACCAGTCTCTAGCTGTTGAAACTCAATCTGTCTGAAACGAGGCCGTTCTTCACCGTCTGAATCTTGGTGATTGTGAAATCTTGAATAGTCACGGCGACACACGCGTACAAGCGGAGAATAAACGAGAGGAGGACAAGGAACAGTAAAGTCAGTCAAGTGAACCGTACAGTACAGTACATAGCATAGAGAAGGATAAGCCTCACCTGAATGGCACAAACGGCGACAATAGCCTGACCACATCTTGCAGTGTTGGACGTGCATCCGTGGGCTGTAGCTGGATGAAGAGAAACGGCGTCGTCAGAGGATGGAGCACTTGTTCAGCCATTGCTAGATGAGTGAGTCAGCAGTAATCATTGAGGGAGTAAGATGAGAAGAGCAAAAAGAAGAAAAGTGTGTGTCATGGCTGTCTGTCTGTCTTGCACCTCGCTTTGACCTTGTCCATTCTCCTGTTCATCATTGTCGAGTCGTCCAACGGCCCGCCCTGATTGAAGCGTGTTTCCCACATGGGCAAGTTGCGAACCGTCGACGGGTCACGGAAGCAAGAACGCCTCAGAGAACCACTAATTTGAATGGTAAGAAGCAGGTCAAGCTCTTGGTTCTCTCGAAAGCCAGTTATAGCGTTTCGTACAGGTGTCTTTCTCGATCATCCACCGGCACGCCTGCAAGCTTGCCACTGCAGCAGCCTGCATCCTTTTCCTTTTCTCCCTTTTCTTTCTTACGTGCTATTTGATTCACTCCAAGACTTACACAGGCGTCTACTTCTATTCGAGATGGACCCACCAACACCATCATCGACTGACACTTCCACAGGCTCAGTCCATCAACTCGCTGTCGATCATCTGCCGCTGAAGAAGCCGAACACGACTCGCTTCGTATTACTGTCTGATACACATACGCATACATTCCCTGTCCCAGATGGTGATGTACTCTTGCATGCTGGCGATCTGACGGTGAGTCCCTTCAATCCGTTGACTACACCATACACGCGTAAATTGGCCTCTCACTGCATTTTGACGCCACCACCGCTCCACTGCTACTACTTGTAGCAGCATGGCTCAGAGAAAGAGCTGAAGACTACGTTGGACTGGCTATGTTCACTTCCTCACAAGTACAAAATCATAATAGCGGGCAATGTAGGTCCTTCATAATTTCTTTTTTTCCAACCGCAAATGACTCCAAGCTTTGTTTGGGTCGCAATGCTATCATAGCTGAACTGCCCTTTCTTCCATTTTCCCTCTTCGTTATATATCAATTCTGTTTCTTCTCATGACCATGATGCATGTTCACCTCCTATTCTAGCACGACTACTGTCTTGATGGCGAATTCCTCAAAGAGTCTATGCCGGATAAATACAAAATGTACCTCCGATCTGTGGAAATGATTGAAGAAGCCAAGGATTCCGGCCTGATATATATACAAGATTCGTTGGTCGAGATCCCGGTCTTTCGAAATACTTCTGAAACGCAAGATAGTACCAAAGAGAGTGGCAAGACCAGGAAAACTTGGAAGATCTTTGGCTCGCCTTGGTCTGCCGCTTTTTGCTCGATGGCATTTAACATACCTAGAGGCAAAGCGTCAAAAAGTAGGTCCGCGTCTTGGACTGGATCGGATATATTGCCAATAGATCTGAGTGCTTGCATGTGTCCTGCAGAATTATATGCTCAAATACCCGACGATACGGATATACTCCTCACTCACGGTCCTCCGTTCGGAATGCTAGATGTCACAATACATGGCCACAAGAGCGTGGGGTGCGATATGTTGCTAGAACGTATCCAGACTGGTCTACCCGACATGAAGCTTCACATATGGGGTCACATACACGAAGATAGAGGTGTCATAATCGATGAAGAGGGTTTGTATGGCGAGAACGCCCGGAGGTCGATAGAGGGAGACGATGGTGTACGGAGGGGAACCATCTTTGCGAACGCTGCAAATGCGGGGACTTGGGAACGGCCGAAGAGATTATGGGGTGAAGGAAAATACCAGCCTATGGTAGTTGATCTGAATAATGACTGAGACGAGGAAGAGGTGAAGCTTCTAACAAATGGAAAGTGAAGTAATTTTAGAAGGGAGGCAAATTATCAGTATCAGCAGTATCTTCGTGGAGTACCTAGAGGTGGATTCTCTCTCAATTTGAAGTAGCAGTGGGAATCAAATACATTTAGTACCGTTAAGTTCCTCCGTTCAGCTTTTGTACTGTAATAGCGCACTCTTAGGTAGTACAGTCGTCTGGTAATGAGATTCGCCAATTTATTTTAAGTGGATTGTAAAGGACAGACTATACACGCCTTCTTCTCAATCTTATGATACAGAATTTCGCCTCGGCACAGGTCTCCCTTGGACTTCCTACTTCTACGTTGTATGTGTAACACTTGATGTCTATCGATTGATACATCTTGCTGGTAAATTTCTAACATATCACGACTTCGCACTCCGCTTCTTCGCCTCCCGAGATATTCGAACAATGCATGGTTCGAGTCACTTGAGTTACGCAGGCGTACCAGGCGCTCCCATTGGCGTCCCCACTTGTGCACCTTGAGCAGCTGCCATTCTCCTCTTTATAAAGTCCCTAACCGTAATATGACCTTCAGAAGTAACGAAAAATTTCCTCAAAGAAGGAGGGCCTTCCCAAATGACCACATTTAATTGTTTGGCATAATTAAGAACCAATTCATAATCTTGTAAAGTTCTAAAATCTTCATATAAATAACCTTCATCATCTTTAATTCTATTTTTTTCTAATTCCCATAAACGAATTTGATCTACTACAGTAGGAGGTAATAATGGTTGTTGTTTCTTCATTTGTGGATGTGCATGTGTACTTAGATATGAAATTACTTGTGCTGCTGTAATTCCATTTGATAATGCTGATTTTATTGATTCTCGTGTGATCATTCCTATTACTAGATTGGGGAAACGAGATCGTAAGGATAGGAAAAGATTTAATACTGCGATTTGAAGTGGATTGGATGTATACGCGTAGACTTTGTAGTTTGTTTCCAAAACTATGTAGCCTTGTTCGTTTGTAGATTGACCTGCTGTAGCTGCACCGGTTGCTGAAACGATACCATTGGCTTTGGCTGGATCACTGCTGACGAGTGGAGGAGCATTGCTTGTGAGTGTCGTAGCCAGTCGGGTAGGATAGAAGTAGTCTGCGTTCTATCAAGGGGTAAACTACCATCAGCCTTCGTCGACATAGTGTGCATGCGGCCAAGCTCAGTAGATCGTCGACAGCAAACTCACCTTCTTCCAGTAGATCAGCCCGTAGTCCTTCAAATCACTCGCCATCCTCATCTGTGTCTTTGTCAAGTTCGACGTCTCGTATGCTTTGCCTAATTCCATGCTTCCCAGCATGAATAAGAAAGCCAATACTTCGACCGTATCCATCTCTTTGACCTCTGCATCACCCAAATATCTAAGGAGGATATCCCACAATTGAGTGTTCACATCTTCAAGTAAGAATTGAAAGCCTCGACTTGTGATTCTCAAAGCTGGTCCTGCTGAGCCGGTCGTTCTAGCCGTTCCGTACGGCACCATCAATCCTGAAGTTTGAAGCATGGAAAGTACATTTGCGGAAGGTTTGACTGCCAATTCTGATCCAACTAGGAAATGAAGTATACGCTCCCATGATTCTTTAGCGTAATCATCGAGGAATGGTATATCGATGGAAGTTCCGGATTCAGTGAGGTCTTCGTCGAGATGCGTGGATGGATCGACTGGTACACCGAAGGACTTGTGTGATCCTCCACCTGTCAAAGCTCGCTTGAATGATTTACGAAAGTTGGTGTTCAGAGAGAGTTCTTCCATCTCTTGTTCGAGAATGTGCAATCGCTGAAGAGCTTGTAAGGCGACTTCCATTTGTCTGTTAGGATCATCACACGACAAGAGAAGCATACAGTCAGGTCAATGGAACGAGTACGAAGCGAAAAGCAGGACATGGCCAAGAATGCAAGAACAAGATGGGCTGGTGAAAAGAAAGGCTGACCTCTTCCCTTCGCTCCTTCTAGAGAACCACATCTCCAGATCTTTACTGGGTACATCGTCAACCCAGATCAAATTTGTTACGAGATGTCTAGCCGTCATGGGTAGTAGTCTGAATATGGCAAGTGCGCTCGAAGGAGAAGCGAAGAGACGTGCAAGTGTAGAAGCTGGTAATCTATCGAGGTAGGAATAGATTGCTGCTGTAGAGGCTGTCTCGCCGTCTTTGCGGGACCCTTCGAGGGGAGCAGTGAGAGCAACCCATGCCGAGGAGGCCATGATTGCCAAATGATACAGGCTCGTTGCGAGTGTAGTGACTGTGATGGAAACCAAGCAATGATCAGTATGATATGATATGTGAAAGGAGTGTGCCTTTTCGAGCAAATTTCGAGAGAGAACGTGAAGGAAGAGTGAAGAAGGGGGCGCTCAGTCTGACGTGCAATCAGAGGAGTTAATTCTACATCGAGGAGCGAGTCCTCTGCAGAAGTCTAACATGCTATTGTTTTCGGTATAGTGTTTCATCGGTGCGCCGGTGGGTGTTGAATGTGATGATTGATGATGATGGAAGACATGAAGAGAAAAGCTCACCTATGAGTGTGGGAAGTGATTGTAGTATCGCAGCAACAACGGGCTACCGCTGTGCGAGTTGATGTGATGATGGTGATGATGACAATGACATGCTGTAGTTGGATATACTTGCAATGTATCCCACCTCTTCACACCATCTTCGAAGTAAGTGGATGGAGCAGAATCAAGAAGCACTCTTCAAGCTTGAGAAAGGCCGTTTCCTGCTTTCACGACAGGATCGAATCTGAACATAACCCAAGATGGCGACATTCCCAGTTCTGAGGACACAGGACCTCGTCGTGAGCATGGCAGACGTGGGCAGTCCAGTCTCTGCTGAAGATATAGACCGGCCAGTCTCGTCGCGGGTCATTCCACTCTACTTCTTCTTCTGGCAGAGCATGACTGGGATTCAGCTCGAGGAGGTCAAGATGGCGTCTCAGGTCCACATTGAGCGGATGCACGAAGAGGGTGTCCCTCCTGCTGAGGTGGACTCACTCGCTGAGAGCATCCATACTGGTGTTCTATATGAGACGCTGTAAGTACGCCAGTGGACCGATCATCCTCCATCGTGTAACAGTAAACACGCGTTGATGATAGACGATACACGCGCGTGATTCTCGTCAGATTACTGACAATGCTCTTGTCTCATGCAGAAACCAAATGATGAGATGGGCAATGGTCGAAGACTTCACAATGCGCGACCTCCGTGATCCTCAAGCTCCCCGGGTGAGACGTATCCTAAGTGCACTGCTCAACTTCCACCTCTTTCAACAAGAACAAGCGGATCTCATAGACCGTCTGGAAGCAGATTACGACGCAGTAGCTCAAGAACGCTTGAATCTAATTGACGAAGTGGAAGAGATAAAGCTTAGAATAGAAGATAAGAAACGTCAATTGGCATCTGAAGCTGAACAAGTCACGAGACTTTCAAAGGAGAATGCTGATAGACGTAATAGACTCGTAAGAGCCAAAGAAATGGAAGAACCTGCTTTGAATAAGCTCGAACAGGGTAAAAGGGAGAGAACTCTCCTGCAAGAGAAGATTGAGAATTTGACAATGTCAATCAAACAACATGATGCTGAAATCACGAGATTGAGAGGGAGAATCGTGCAGAGTCCGGATAGAGTAAGACAAACGCTGGACGATATGCAGAAGAGCTTGCAGAACTTGAAGGATGAGATTATCGATATAGACAAGAAGAGCAGGGAGCATGAAGCGAGAATACAAGTGGCGAAGAAGTATGAGCAGGTGTGTCTCATTCGCTCTTCGTTAAGTAGATCCCTGCTGATAGTATTCCACTACAGGACATCACATCTGTGATTAAGCTGCTAGATGAATACGAAGCCGAACTAGAACGTTTACATAGCGCTTCAACGCGTTTATACACTCTAAGAGAAGCGCGCGATTCCGCCTCACGAGATCTACAAGAGCTAGAATTAAGATGTCAACAACTAGAACGACGAGCAAGTACGACAAATGAACAAATAACAAGACAAATAGAACAACATAAGATCAAAAAAGATCAAGTTAGAGAGCGAATGATTGTACTACAAGAAAATTATTCAAAATTAATGAATCAGAGAGAAGGATTACAAGCTGAATCTGATTTGAAAATTAAAGAAATTAGAAATTTAGATGATAGTATTGTTGAATTGCTTAAAGGGAATGAGAAGGATGTTAGTATACTTGAGGCTAGCTTTAATGATTTGAAGGATGATGTTGGTGAGTGACCGAATGTCTTGTTCTTGCGCGGCGAGGTTTCAGGACAGTCAATACTGACAAATTTGAATTTCGACCTTACAGTGACATATGCTACCAAGTGAGTGCCATGGCATTATCGCGAGCTTAAGAAGATGCTGACCCTCCCTTTTCCTGCAGACTAAACAAAGCACTGGAGCATCTCAACAGTACAGCCGATGCGCGTCTGAAGCTATGACGAAGCCTTATTTGTGTTTTAATTGTCAGTCAGTCTGAATTTAGTCAGAGAGGAGTCCAACAGTATATTCTGCCATGCAAGATCTCAGTGAAGTAGAATAGTTCATCTAAGTTGTCGTTGTTACTATCGGATACTTGCTTGTAACTTTATGCATGTGTATATCACTCTATGCCATCTATTCACGTACTTCGCTTTTCTTCAATTCCTGAAGCACTGCACATATATCCTTGTTGACTACTCTTAATTCGTTGCATAGATGCATGCTTACTCCTCGCCGATGTCCTCGTTCCACACGTCAGGATAACGCTTGATGAATTCTGCCATCAAAGCTTTGCATTTGTCCGAGTCTGTGAAGGGGGACAGATCAGGATATACAGTGAATGTTTGTCAGATGAGATCATGGACGCACTGAGATTGACTACTTCAATGCCTTTGTTGGCTAGCCAGTCTTCGCCTCCGATGAAGGTATCATTTTCTCCCATTACGAGTCGGGGGACTATGCCAAGTAAGGGCTGTCAGCTCAGCATCGTTATGATCAAAGAGACGTTTGCTTACTATTATATAGGATAACACATCCGGTGCACTGGAAGCAAACTCAAGAAGATCAGTATTGCCTTATCTGAGTGTTCTAGCGGTCTCGGCCAAAAGAAATGAAAGCACAGAAATGGAAGCTCACCATAGTGCAAGGTGATAGAGTCGTATAGATTGTGCAATCTCTGTACACGCTAGCAGGTAGTCTTCCGATGCTTTCAAGACAGTCAGTCTCGCCATGTAGAGTCGCGGATCCTTTTTGAACTCTTTTATTGCGGCCGACACCGAGGATTTCGCCTGTAGAGTTTCGGATGAGGCAGGCTCCGATAGGTACTCCGCCTAGTATTTGAGGAATGATACTTAGCTCCTACTTCAGAATCTTCAAAGCAAGGTAGACGCTCACCCTCCGAAAGACCTAGCTCTGCCTGCTCAATGGCTTTTTGCATTCCAATCTTGTCTTGCTCGCTCCATTCGCCTTGGAAAGGCTTAGTCTTGACTTCGGTGGTGGTGATCATGGTGTAGTCGGTTGACGATGTATCTAGACAGAAAGGTGGAATGCAATGCAGAGAATTGGCAAGAGAAAAAGAGAACCACAAAGAAGCTTATCGCGGTTATCAAGCCTGAAGAAGAGCGATCAGTGCCGGCGGCCGAGTATCGACACGTGACGGCGACTTCTCTTCGAATGCTCAAAGGTGAATGATGGGAGAGGTGTACTGAGTGCATATGGTTACAAGAGTGACTTTCTTCCAGTCTGCCTGAGCAGTGCTGCTCTGGGTCCATCTCTCTCGACCTTGACTTCCCCGATCACCCTCTCGTCGAGGCAATGCAGCCTGCTCTGGTACACATGTCCAAGCTTCTTCTTGTCGACTCACAGCCAGTTCCTTCGTTTCGTCGCCATGCCAGCACCACGGATATGGTCCTCACTACTCGCTTCCTTCCCTCTCGTCGAGTATGACGAGCAACTCGCCCAGCCGAGCGTGGAGTATCCAGCTGCTCCTTCAAAGCCCACGCTGTGGATCTACGGGCCAGGTGTAGGGAACAGCAAGGAGAGCTTCGATTTGCAGTGCTTAAGAGCACAAGCCGAGCTGGCATTCAATGATATCAAGGTGGAGAGGAGGGATATGCAAGTAGCTGAAGGGTCGCCGGGAGGTTAGTTGTGTTGCTTTTCTGATCCTTGGAAGGAGCAAGCTTGCGGGCATGATTGGAAGGCAAGGAGGCTGAATATGGTATTGTCCTCTATACCAGCCACGCTACCTGCTCTTCATCTTCCATCTGGCGACCTCCTCCCGTCAAGCTCCATCTCCAACTTCATCACAAAAGAGAAAGCCTCTCCATCAACATCGTCGTCTTCTGCAGCAGCTAAAGCTTCGTCGACATCGCAGCAGCATGAAGATGACGAAGAGGAGCATGAGCCAAGTGATAAGAGCATTATAGAGCAGAATGCTCAAGTCCAGACCAGGACATATACGAGCTTAGTGGAAGCTAAGCTCCAGCCTGCATTGGTGAGTGTCCTGCTGCTCGAGCAGATCGGTGCATGCATGCAGGAGTACACGAGAGACAGGAAGCTGATGCATGCAATGTGTGTTATTTACGTAGCTATCACATCTCTTCCTCAACCCACGCGTATATTCCAATCTCACAATCCCCTTATATTTCCCACAAACACTAAATCACGGAACAGCTCAACACCCACCTTCTCCTCTCCTGACACGTTACGCCCACGTAGCCTACACTAAATCATACAAGATGGAAATGCAAGCTGAAATATCTCGTATTGTAAATGCTCCCAATGGTCCGGCTAGTAATGCGGCTGCAACTGGTGGTGCTGGATCATCCGCTTGGAATGCTTGGTTGGGTAGAGGTGGGAAAATAGATTTGGAACTGGTACAGAGTGAAGCGGAGGACACGCTGAATATGCTGGAAGGCAAGCTGGATGGAGAGAATGGCTGGTTCTTTGGGACGGAGTAAGTGCTTCTTCTTGTCGAGACTCCGTCTTTACCACTGCCATATGCGGTCTACTCTCAAGTAGTTGCTCGAAACTGATACTGCTTTGTTCTCATCAGGACGCCGACATCATTCGACGCATTGCTATACGCTCATCTATACTTGATCCATTTACTACATGCACCACACCTCGAAGCCTCAAGTCCGCTTCGCCGAAAGCTGGAAAGACTGCCAAAGCTCCTCAATTGGATGAAACGGTTACATCGGGAGTATTTCTAGATTTGGTTACCCATCTCCGGTCGAGGCTATGCAAACGAAACTGCTTCAATAACCTGGCACGTACTTCAAGCAACTACTGGGCATGTGCCAAGCCCCCCGTGTACTGCGTCACGGAGCTCGCAACGGCTAACGACGCTATCCCTGCCAGACGTGACCTGGTCGCACGACTTCCGCCGCTAATTTTGATAATACCGGCTGGTGCTTCTTCAGCGGACCCTCTTCGATGTGCTCGTCTCGTCAAATTTGCTGTGATGGCTAAACAGCTATAGTGAGATTTGATGTTTGCAAAGGAGCAAGGACAAGCCGGGCTTCTAGCCTTAGGCAGCTCGGAGCTTTGGCCCTCACAAGGTTCGAGACGCCTATGCCTCAGGGTTGAATATAATTACGAATCCTTGACTCCCCCGTCGTAGTCAAGCAAGCCACAGTGCAGCAAGCCTCGGAGTTCCCGGACCTGTCGACTGACTCCTCTTCAAGGCAGTCACCAATTACTTGGCTCTCCATTCATTGGCTAGTCTTTCCGCGGCTGTCCAGTCATGCAATGCTCTGCTGCAATAGCAAATTTGGGCCATCAGCAGCAGCTTTGACATTGAATGAGTGCCGAGCTACAGTCTGGTGAGTGGATCGCTCGCTCGCTGCCTACCTATGGTCTAGATCGCAGCGACGTATCAGCAGAAGCATCTAAGTTGTCGCATGATCATGAATATACAGGGCACAGCTTGCACAGCCGACATGCCCTGCCCCGCCATCGTACACAGCTCGCTGTACGCTATGCTTGTGGGATATCCTTACGACTTAAACTCTGCTCTCTGCTTAAGTTCAACCATATCATCAACCCTTTCATTCTTGTTCCGTCTTTCTAGCTCACGGTCGAGACATTGGCTTCGTCAATTCCAATACCGGTATATGCTAATAATTGATCCGTGACGTCGAAATGCCAAGCCAGGACATTGGGTCACAATTCGCAAAGTACGCCAAGCCACGAAGCTCGGCTAGTATCAAGCTAGGTCAGCTCCGGCAACTTGAAACTGCTTTCAAGCGGTGGAAACCCGCGCAAAATAGACTTGTGGTATCACTGCCTAAAGTGAATGCCAGACAAGCAGACGTCCTCAAACAGCAAAGCGACTTCGAGCGTTACAGGGCTGCCAGCCAGAAGGACGAAGAAAATGTTCGGAAGGAATTGATAGTAGCGCTGCAAAGGTTTGTCGCCGGTGATGCGGTCATGAACGACAAAGTGCGAAATTTACAGCAGCGCGCACACAATCAGCTTGCCTTACTACAAGGAAAAGAAGAAGGCAACAAAGCTCTGCGAGAGGGTGCATTGCTGAATGAAATGTTAATCGAAAGTTGCCTGAAGGACTTGACCAAGTTGAAAAATGCTGAAAAGGTCGAAAGTCCTCGAAAGACGGGTGTGAAGAGGTCGGGTACTAACGCCGGAGCTTGGTGGGCCGAGCAATGAACTTGATCATCCTTTTCGCGGGAGATTGCAAATCTTCCATTTAGTTTTCGGAAATCATAGCATGATACGCTGCAATCTCCCATTTAGTTTTCGGAAATCATAGCATGATACGCTCGACAGCTAAGCTAATTTACAGGGAAAAATAACTTGCAGCGTAGCCATCTCCCTCAAGCACGCTCCAAGTCAGCGAGTAAGACAGATTACTTGGCCCTCAAAAGGCTGAAGCATCCTTGGACTACCGTCCTCCGAATCGAATCATCGCCCACGTACAGCCAAAGTGGCACTGCGGCACATCGCCACTTTTTGTGCGACTTTACAAAGGAGACAGAAGTGCACCATCCGCTCACCGTCTCTCTCTTCATCTCTCCTCTGGTACTCGTTACTTTTGCTCCTTTCGCGCTCCCTCCTGCACCTGCTGCTGCGCTTCAATCTCCATAGCCGCTTTTGCTAACATCCTTCACAGGCCTTGGATCAGGCTCACGTACTATACAATCGATATATAGGCTCAAATGGCCTTGGTCCGTCTTGAGCTGGCGCCGTGGACTGAGGAGATGGCCAACTACCTGACCTTGACAGGGTCCCGGCCTACAATGCCAGCAATCCCTCACAATGAGGTGCTGCCGCAAACTGGTACGGCTTTGCAGCTTAAGTGAGTGCCGCAGCTCTGTAGGCTGTGCAGTCGCTGACATTTCTGGTACAGCAAAAGGCGTAAGTCGTCGAGAGGACCCTGGAAGCTGGCTTTGATAGCCTCTAGATCTAACGGTCATCCTTCTCATTCCCCACTGCATTAACAGGCTCTTTGCACAATACGAGCAAGAAGAACGCAGCACCACCTCATCAGTACGTGACAACCCTACTAGCGCTTCCTTTAGTTATTAGCTGACAGCATAGCTCTGATGCTTCCACAGGCCCCGTGAGTATGCAGCTGTCGACGGCGGACTTCTTTTCGTCTGCTGACCGGTCCCTGCTTCTATTCAGCCCTTCTGAATAATGTGGCAATACTGCCACCCCACAATCCACGACAGGATTCCTCTTACCCAATTATCGAACTGAGGTGGCATCTATACTGGGCATGCCTTTGGCTGAAAGCCCTCTTGCCTGGCAACATAAGAGCTGTTTACTACCGAGGCAAGCCAGACCAGCCATTGTAGTGAAATTTCTGCAAGTTCTCCTCAGTGCCTCGAACACGGACCTGGAGATAGAAATTGTGGCCAAGGGGATGCGTGAATACCGGGAACCCCAAGTTGGGAAGCTGTGGGTCAGTACGCGCGTCTGGTCTGACAGCTCTACCGCGTATGATGACTTTTACAAAATTGCACGATTTTACGTCAATAATTCAAACGACATTAATCTGCACAATCTGGCATTGCGTGCTGGAAAAGCTTTGCTGGAGCTACAAACAACATTCGGAAAGCACTACTTGACTGACTTATATAGGGAAGGAGAGAGCCTGTCGTCCATTGGTCGCACCAAGTCTACTGCCACGCGGAAGTCCGACCAAAAGTGCGTTTGCGTGATGTTCCAAGTAGCAGGAAGGGAAGTCCCTGCCACAAAGATGCCCGACTACATCGTCCAATTCTACGGCGGAAGTGCTTGACTGCTTTGGCAGAAGTGACACGTTCTATGCCATCGCGCCGTGATCCGGTGAGTTGTTGCACTTTATCGTCGAATCTATTGTATGTTCTGTTCTAAGGCTACATTTCAAGTCAAAAAACGCAGATTGCGTGCTATGTTCTACTGTTACAAAACTTCGAATGAACTCTCAGAATCAATGTCGCCTTCGTCGTCATCCTCTTCATCCGAAACGGTAGTCGCTTTACTACTAGTCTCTACTTTGTCTTCGACCTTCTCAGCATCCACTGACGTTTGACTGCTGACTGATTCAATCTCGAAAATGGCATGATTGTCTTCTTCTGCGTTTGGCAAGGTGGTCGACTGAGCGAGCTCAACATCACCTGCCTCGTTTGAAGATTTACTTTCCTTGTCTTCTTCGGCTATTGAATTCTCGCGTTCTTCAACCTTGGGTGACTGCTGAGTATCTCGAGCTTCATCTTCTAAAAGCCGAGCCTCGTCTTCTTGAGACGGCGCCTCGTGTGGCTCTGATTCTGTTTCCTCCGTCGGGGCCACTTGCTCGTCGGAGGTAGTGTCGGACTCAGACGTGATCTCGATGGAAACAGGAGGGGAAGTCTTGTCCTCTGACTCTTCGGCTGGAGATGCTTCAGCCTGTGGAGGAGTATCGACTTCTATGCCTTGGGAAGATGGTTCGACTTCGGCTTGAGCTGACGCTGTAGTATCTTCTTCAGTAGTGGTCTTTTCAGCTACGTTTATGGTCGATTCTGTTATTGTGGTGAGAGGACTGTCTTTCTCCACTGAAGAATCGGTGGAGTCAACAGACACGGCGGACGTTTCCTCTGTTACAGTTGGAGTTGCGGTAGATTCGATAGTGGATGGAGCCAGTGCATCGTCTGTAGCTGTAGTAGTGTCATCTTGAGATTTCGCGGCAGGTGCTTTATGTTCACTCTGCTCAACGACTACAGTCGAATCGTGCTCTTCCTTCTCTCCAGTCTTGACTTCTTCAGCAGCCTTAGTATCCTTGACGATTTTCTCCCAAATCTTATTCTTGATAGAATCAATGCGATCAAGTTCACCTTGAATAGCAACAGCTATTTCTTTCCGGTTCCTCTTGACGTTATCAGATCCATTTGATTCGACTGCGTCTACTTGAGTGAGTAGTCGAAGGAGTGTTTCGTCATATTCTTTGATGGAACGATTGGCGGGTGCGAATGCTAGAGGTGGCATGGAGGAATTGTCGGTTTCGGTTTGCTCGAAGATGAGACTGTTGTAGTGGAGGTCAAGCAATGGTCAGCTATGTCCGTATGAATATACGCGTAAATAGTGGAAGACTCACGTTTCAGGCTCGGTGAAAGAGCTTCGAAGCGATTCAAATCGCTTGCTGATACCATCGAGCGTCTTCAAGCTATTCAAAATAGCAGTTTCGTTCCACTCATTCTCCAAAGCAGTCTGAAGTGCCTTTTCTACGATGCTTGTTTGCTTGGAAGCTGCGTTTGCAGATGAAGTAGCTACCGACGGAGTTGAAGATGCTTTCTTTTGCTCGTGGACTACTGCTGGCTTGACTTGAGTCGCTTTAGATGTAGAGGGAGTGGCTGGTGTAGAGGGTCTGACTGGAGAAGCTGCTTTGCTCGTCTGAGGGGTCTTCTTCACATCTTCAGCCGATAGCTTACTGGAAGAGGCGCTCGGATTTGCCGGTGACGCAGTGGGAGTGGCAGTGGCAGTGGCAGTGGCGGAAGCCTGAGTAGGAGGTTGAAGTACTTGAATACCAAATTGAGCAAAGAAAGCTTTCAAGACATCTTCAGGAGATAGTTCCTTTGCAGTGTCTTCCTTCTTTTGCTTGTGCTCAGCAGCTGGCTTGGAAGAACCAGCGCGTTGCTTTCCTTTGTCTTGTTTGAGCTCCGACTTTGTCTTCTCTTCTATCTTGTCCTGAACAGGCTTGACAGATTGAGCTCGTTCATTCTTCCATTCATCAACTAGCTTCTGAGCTGCAGCTTGTTCTTCAGCAAATGACTTAGCTTGCTTCTCCTGCTCTGCTTGCTTTCCCTTCGCCTGTGCTTGAGCTTGTTCCTGAGCTTGAGCTTGAGCCTGCTGTTGTCGCCTGACCTGCTCTAGGAATTGAGCAAAGCATAGAGCTTTCTGTCTTTGCTGTTCTTCAGCTTGTGCTTTCTGTCTAGCTAGAACAATAGCTCTAGCTTTCTCCCGTTCGCGTCTTGCCCGTTCTCGTTCTCGTTCTTCTTCCTCGCGTTGACGTTCAGCTTGTAATTGAGCAATATAAGCAGCTCTCAATCTAGCTTGTTCACGAGCTATAGCTTCCGCTTTCGCTTTTGCTAATGCGATAGCTCTAGCTTCTTCTCTTGCTCTAGCTTCAGCTTCAGCCTGTGCCTGTGCCTGTGCTTGTGCTTGTGCTTTGGCGGCAGCTTGCAGTTTCGCGATGAACAAACGCTCTTCTTCGGCTCTTCGGAGTGCTTGCTTCTCTTCTAGCTCTTGTAATTCTCTAGCTCTTCGTTGTGCATCATATGCTTGATAGGCTTCATATTGCTTCTTGAGCTCGGAGAGGGAGAAGGCAGAGTTGCTTGCGGACGGTAATGATGATAATGAATGAGCGGGCTGCTGACGAGAGTAGAAGTGTGAAGGAGAGACATCGTGTTGATGGTGTGATTGAACACCGCAAGGACGATGGAGTGATGGCTGAGACGGAGTATAGCGATCTTCTACTTCTTCATGGTTACGGAGAGAAGACAGGAAGTCGAGGATGAAAGCTGGAGAAGAGCTTGTTGCTGAAGGAGTGGTGGCGGCGTTGTTCATGTCTTCGTATGAGAATGCTGCTGCCGAAGGATGATGAGCAGAGTGACGATGAGGATGAGGATGCACTTGTTGGAAGTGGGATGGAGTAGTCGAGTATCCGAACATGTTTGGTATGATTATACTTAAAACTGAGTGTGTATTCGGATACTGTGAATACTAGCAGTGGATGGAAGGATTGAGTGGTAAATGGTGAGTGAGAAGAGAGGAGAGAAGGATGAAACGTAAAGATCAGATCTTTTGTAGTTGTGCTTTGCATCAGTAAGCTGGCTAGGCCGCGTCAGTCAGTCAGCGTGGTTCCCATCAACAATTGCTCGAAGTTGGCGATGTCTCCTCGAACTTTCCAGTATTTTCCATGGCTGCTGGGGAGTCAGCGTGATTTCTTGATTGTTCAGCGAGAGGACGCGCAAGCCAGCAGCATCGCATCTAGTGAAGGTCCACGTTGATACACCCTGCTGATTGAGTAATAAGTCAGCAGCGTAAGCCTATGTGAATCGTGTCGATAGCAACAATGGCAACGCTCAGCCGTAACTGTCGATATCGACAGATTGAAGGTGGTGTGTCACTGATCACGTGACCGTTCCTGCAAGTTCGTCGCCGAAAGTACAAGGCAAATGCGAAGTGGAGCATGCAAGTGAATAGCTTCAGAGGGGAAGAGATAGATTTATTGGAACATCTTCTAGGTACATCACGGCTCATGGTTGTTGTGCTGCGTATGGAGATGACAGATGTGGCCCTTCCGTCATACACGATTCCAGTGACATAGGCTTTGCTTGTTCGCGGGCTCAAAGGGCTGTGCGGGTGATTGCAGTACTCGACAAGTCTCTCCTCCAATTCCATCCCATTGACAGCCTGATAAGTTATACCTACTACATATCATTGAACAACCTACATTCTTCGCAGCAACATGGCACTCAGTGTCAGCATGACCCTCCTCGTCCTCG
Source organism: Cystobasidium slooffiae (assembly GCA_019775285.1). NCBI lineage: Eukaryota > Fungi > Basidiomycota > Cystobasidiomycetes > Cystobasidiales > Cystobasidiaceae > Cystobasidium > Cystobasidium slooffiae. The sequence continues at coordinate 576,076 of JACWFZ010000007.1, read as the reverse complement.
TCGTCCTGGCACTATGCGTGGCCAACGGGGCCTATGCCTTCGGAGCAGGCGAGATCCCTGACGTCTCTGCAATGGCAAAGATAGGTGGGTCTCACTACTGCTCGTACTATTACATACGCCATGTATCTCATGCTGATGCCATTCCCTCAATGCATCGACATGTTGCTTGACGCACGTCTCGTCTTGCAGCATACGTGGGTAGTCTCCGATCACCTCAAAAGCACCACTCCAAGAGGGAATACTAATGCTTTCTCGCTCTACTCTGTTTGAACCGTCTAACAGCGCCATGGCACCATCGAGAATGTACTTGAGAACATTGCAAAGTCAGCTTCAAGCAGCGGTCCAGGCGCAGGTCGTCTTATCGCTGGAGTGGCGTACGTCTTCTCTATCAACCTTTGTCTGGCACTCGATGCCTGCGCAGATATACGTGTGTGACAGAGGAGCCATTTCCCGGACCCCTCTGTCACATGTACAATGTGATTGACCAATCTGTGTACTAATATTTGCCTGACTGAACGAACAGAGGCGCACTCCTCAGTGGAAATGCAGGCGGTCTCGCAAATGCAATCACCTCTCGAGGTGGAGAAAAGTTCTCTGGACTGGACATAAAGGTGAGCATGAGCGTTGATTCGGACCAGCTTGTCGGAAACGACCATGTCTGACAAGATTTCTCATCATTGCTGGTCAGCGCGTCTACTTTGGTAATTGGCTACGTGACTACTCCCAAGCTATGGATATCGCAGGTCTAAGCAAGCTCAGTGGCGATAGTATCGTACTTGTAGTCATGTGCCTTGGCTTTATGGCTTTTGGATACGCTACTGAGTAAGTCGGATAGAGCTTCACCAGCTTGTTGGCAATTGCACGCTCCGAATATGGACTTTGACGGCTGATTGTACTTCCTTACTGCGTTTGTAGAGAGTTCGAGGTCACGAAGGAGAAGCTAGGCGTCTATCTCTGCACCGAGGTAAGTATCCACCAGATACTCATTCACCTAGAGCAAAGATACGTGCTCATCATTCGTTTTTCCGCTTTCTTTCTGTCTTTTGTCTGTTCACGTGTACATCCAGCACATCGACAATCCAAAGGGATACAGTTCCGATGCACAACGATACGACATGAGGTTAAGACCACCCGTAATGGATGAAGAATTGGAGATTGATCCTAACAATGGAATGAAGAAGTATATCGCAACTGAAGGACAGGGCTTTGATACTTCTACTTATTGCATTCGAATGCATTTGAGGAAATGCATCGAGCTCGGAAGAAGTAAGCTTAATGCATTTCACGTTCCTTCTCACTTTCATTCGAGAGAGAGTTGACTGACACTTCTAACACCTCGTAGATGGCGGGGAGAAGGAACGATTCGAGGCTTATAGAGAGCTCGGAACGGCTCTGCATACCTTGGAAGATTTCCTTGCTCATTGTGAGTCGTCCTCGCTTGTGAATTGGCACGGTACATTAATATTAACATTGTGACTTTAGCCAACTATCTCGAGCTTGCCCTCAACAAGCTTGGACATCGCAATGTCTTCTGTCACGTCGGTGACAATGTCCGCGTACAGGCTCCGAACGGCCAGAACGTTCCTCCTGTGTAAGCTCTGTCCCTCAGTAAACGTAAGCGACAACATCACAATGACTACTACTCTCTCAAAACAATTACAGTGTTACCGGAACATTCGGAGGATCCGATTTCCTAGTCTCCGTAATGGGAGAAGTAGGTGACAAACTCTCCTCATCTACCGTCAACGATCTCAATGCAAAATTCAACGATGCAAAGAAACAAAATGAACAAAAAGGAAATGGAGTTGAATTGGTTAAAGCTTTGATGAGCAAGATTGGAAGTGGTGGTGATTCAAATGTCGATTCTCAACTTGACAATGTTGAAGAAATTCGCAAGAATGCAGTCAATATTGATCCGTGAGTTACAGTGATGCTATAAAGAAAATGAGAGTGTGCTGACATATTTGCCGCCGATGAAGGAGCAAAATTGCATCGAAGGAGGTACAGAAGATTTTCGTTGATGTGCTCAGGACTCGTGACAGTATCTTCAAGAGTATGTTAAGAGCAACAAAAAGACTTGTCACCGAACTAAGCAAAGTTCTTTCCGGCAGACATCGAACATACTCTCGAACAGCTCGGCTTGGATCAGTACATCGACGAGCTCACCAATGCCCTCTCTATCTTGGTTCTCACGACTCTTGAGCCTTATGTTGCTCCAATCATCAAAACTGTCACGGAAGGCTTGACGGCTGGCTCGAGTGCTATCCTGCAGCAGGAGGATCAACTGCTTGTTTTCAACGATGACAATGCTTCCGAGTAAGTCAACTTGACATATTCAGAAGTGGACAGCTGCTGAATGGAATTCTCGACCGCTCAGTCCTACTCATTCTGTCTTGAGCAAGGATCACTTTGATCTGTGGCTCAATGAACCCGCCGGCTTAGGTAAATGTGGCAGTTATGAAAATATCTGGCCTTCACTAATTGCATTTTAATCTCTGCAGTCGCTATCGAGGTCGTCAAGCACACTGTTCCTCTCATCGTCCAAGCATGGAGTGACAACTCTATCAACGCCGACCAAGTTATCGATGTCATCCTCCAAGCTCTCCATCATCCATACTTTGCACGTGGTGATTCTCAAGTCCAAGGCAAGATGTTGGAGACTGTACGAACCTGGCTGGATGGAATGGACTCCAACCAGAGGAATAAAGTCATCAACAGCTTAAGCAAGGAGTCTGTCAAAGCCGGAAATAATAAGCGAGAAGATGCAGAGAGTTATGGAACCCTTGGACACCAATGTTCTGGTCATGCTCATCACGGTGCTTCGGGAGGTGGTTATGGCGGCCATCAAGGATCCCATCAGCTTGCCACTGGCAACCGTCTTGCTGGCAATCCCGCTCAACATCGCTTTGGCGAGGATGATCGTTCATCTCACGGTGCTTCCGGTCAAGGCATGGGAATTGCTGGCGGTTTCGGCTCCATGCAGCAGAATATCGGTGGAAGAATGGAAGATAGACATAATCGACAAGATCACGATAATCAGGGTTACTCTAGCGGTAGACCTCAAGCCGAGTATGCTGGTAACACACAGAATACAAACCAGTACTCCTCAAATCAGTATGGCTCAAACCAGTACGGCTCTCAACAGCAGCAATTTAGCGGTGGCGGAGGTCGTCGTGATGATGGCGACAGTCATGCTTATGGACAGCATCGCAATGAAGGAGGCTATCAGAGACGTGATGACAATGATGATGACCGAAGATCAGGTCGACACGCTCAGCCATCCTATGAAGATGCTTATGGTGGAAGAAGTGAACACACAGGCTTCCAAGGTAGACGTCCTGAGTATGGCTCGTCTGCGTTCGGTGGGGGCAGGCGCGATGACGACAACGCCTACGGTCAACATTCGGATGAACGTCGCGGCAATCCTTATGGAAGCCATAGTGACAACAACGAGAGGCCTGGCCGACGCTTTGGTGACGGCCACGACCATGATACTCAAGGCGGCTACCAGGGTAGCGCTTATCACCGCGAAGATCATGAAGAACGTGCTCAATATGGACAAAGTCGACATGAACCTGATTACAAGCGTGTTGAGGAGCACCACGCCGAAACACGCTACGGAGGCGAAGACATGGGCTCGCGTTTCGGTGCTATGAACCTCGGCGGAGGAGGAGGACGCGATAGAGATGATAACAATAACAATTATGGCCGTCGCCGTGACGAAGACGAACCTTCTCATCGCCCTGGAGGTTATGGAGGCCGACATGACAATGAAGAGGAGCATTCTCACAGACGAGGCCGCAACAACGACAGCGGAGACGAAGGTGGCAGCTATGGTCAAGGACGCCGAGGACATGGAAACGGCGGAAACGATGGTGTGTCCGAGAATGTTCTGCCCTCTAAGATTGGTGCTAACATGCTTCTCTGCAAGAATGAAGGATCTTCCCAGAAGATCAAGATCAAGGACAAGAAAAGCTCTAAAAGCGATAGTAGTGATGATGACAAGAAGCAAAAGAAGTATAAGAAGCAGAGTAGTCCCGATAGTGACGACGAGAAACGATACAAGAAGAAGCAAGACTCTGGAGATAGCGATGATGAAGAGAAGCGATATAAGAAGGAATTGAAAAAGGCGGAGAAGAAGGGAAAGAAGGAAAAGAAGGAGTATGATTCATCTGACGACGATAGTGACGACAAGAAGAAGCAGAAGAAGTATGGCAAGAAGTACTGATCCAGCGGTAGCGACCCACCTTTCTTAAAACACAAACTGAGCTGGCGCCATATTTGTCAATGAAGTTCGCGAATCAGTTTTCGGCAGCAAGGAAGTGAAGAGAAAGGTCCATGCCTTCCTTCGCTGTACACCAGCTGACGAGGGGCTGTCCATGTACACGGTCATGGAATATTTTCGGACATATATCGACAGAGCGGCACGCCTCAGGCACAGAGCGTGCCCCGGACCGATCGACGATTTGTGTCCGGCATCCAAAACCCCGTCTAACCGGCTGATGCAATGTACTAAGGCTGTTCATCCTACATTAGCAGGACGATACAAGCCTTATGATTGCGACTGCCTCCTGGTATACAGCCAGACTAGGTCGGATAGAAGGGACAAGTTCTGGGAAAGTATGGTGCTCTGCGGGGCGCCGCTCACGCTGCGTTGATCCGGGGCTTTCTGATCTTCCAGAGTCAGCTGCCGAAATCTTCGGCACATGGTCTCATATGTATCGGCATCAGAATTCTCGGCAGGCTCTGTCAGGTTCTGCAGATGAATGGGCGCGCAAAGCACGCCTTTAGTGCTCCTACTGACTTGACTACCGCACATACACCATCACAGACCATTCTCCAAGTCTACATCTCCAGAGACTTTGCGGAGCCCGGCACGTTGACATGCGGATACACTCGACTTCCGCCCCAGACGATGCATTTGGCGACGATTGCCCTACAGTCCTGCCGAGTCCAGTGGAAGAGCATTCAATAGACGAGATGAACAGGGCTTTCGACAGACACTTTGCATCGACTTCTGCGACACCGACTGTGGAGAAGACCAATCAAATCAGCTCAAAAGACGCGCTTAGTGGTGAGGACCAGTTAACAGAAAAGCAGCAAGCTGTGCTCGAAAAGGGAAAGGCCCCAATAAGTGGTGGAAGCAGCACGAAGACTAGCAGTACAGCTGTCTTCGAAGGCGAAGGAACAGACGAATCACCGTATATAGTCGACTGGACGGAGAACGACCCTGAAAATCCACTGAGATGGGTAAGAGGCTCCCTGTCCTGCTTTCTCTCTGCTTCGATCGTCGTCATGTCTAACGTTAGCTTTCCGCTCTCAGCACATTGCAAAGAAAGTGAGCATCGTTGGCATCTCGGGGGTCTCAACATTATGCGTAGCATACAGCTCGTCTGCCTTTGCTGGCGGGATACCTCCAATGCTTGACTACTTTAAAGGTGGGTGGAAGATCCGTGCTTCGGGTGCGTAAGCGTCACTGATCACCAGGCCCCACTCACAGTCTCGCAAGTCGTCTTAACCTTGGGAATTACGTTCTTTTTGTAAGCAGAATACGTCTACCTGACGCTGTATATCTCGTGGTGTTAATCCCATACGAATTTTAGGGTCGGTTTCGCTGTTGGACCGATGTTCTGGGCACCTCTGTCGGAGATTTTTGGTACGTGCCGGTAAAGCGGTCTTCCAGCATGGCAGGACTGCGTGCTGATTATCTCGTTTGATCTTCTGCAGGCCGAAGACCTGTATTTCTTGCTGCCTACACGCCTTTCGTTCTCTTCTCGATGGGCTGCGCATTGTCGAAGAACATCGAGACTCTCCTGATACTACGTCTGCTGGCAGGTCAGTCTAAGCAGTCTCTGGTGATAGCCCTTATTCATTACTAATTGATAATGTCACAGGCACTTTCGGAGCGTGTCCTGTCACAAACTCTGGTGGTGTTACAGCGGATCTCTTCTCCGCTAGATATCGAGGGTTGGCGATGTCTCTCTTTGCGATAGCCCCCTTTATGGGTCCTGCGCTGGGTATGTCTGCCTTCAGAACAACTTCAATTTTACGTTACTTACACATTCGCCATAGGTCCGATAATCAGCGGTTTTCTGTCCACTTCAAGTCTAGGCTGGCGGTCTAGTTTCTGGCTCATGACGATCTATGCTGGAGTCTGTCTCATCGCAAACTTCTTCTTCGTTCCCGAGACATATGCGCCAGCGCTGTTACGCAAGAGAGCAAAGAAGCTCAGCAAGGAGACAGGCCATAAGTACATATCAGCTTTAGATGCCGGCAAGCCCAAGCAAACGGCCAAAGAGCGCTTCCGCAAATCCATCTTTCGACCATTCCAGCTCCTCTTTACCGAGTCAATTGTGGCAGCCTTCTCCATCTATATGGCATACATCTAGTGAGCTTCAATGATGGGAGGTTCGAAGTGAGAAACAAAAAGCTGATGCAGACTCGTCCCAGTGCCATGTTGTATGCAACGTTTGCATCCTATCCCATTGTCTTTGGCGAGATGCGAGGCTGGAGTATCAGCATGGTAGGGCTTGCCTTCATAGGCATGCTCGTCGGATCAATACTCGGCAACATTATGTATGTCTTCGAGAACAGACGTTATGTCCGCATGCTCGACGCAAATGGCGGCCAACCTCTGGCACCTGAGACAAGACTGCCTTTTACGATCTTCGGCGCGGCTTGCATACCTATATCACAATTCATCTTCGCCTTTACATCATACCCTAACGTGCACTGGAGTGCGCAGGTCATCGCTGGCATACCTTTTGGCCTGGGTCAGTTCTGTATCGCCCTCGCGGCTTCAACCTACATGATCGACACCTATCTGGCACATGCAGCGTCAGCTTTGGCGGCTAATGCAATCCTTCGAGCTATTCTAGGATCTGTGTTTCCTCTCTTTGTGAGTCACTCATAGACTCAATTCAGCGACACTGGCAACAAGCGATACTTACACACCCTGTTATTTCAGATTGGAAAGCTATACCACGCAATGGGCAATGTTTACGCCTCGCTTCTCATGGCCTGTCTTGCGCTCGCAGGAACCCCGATACCTTTCATTTTCTGGAAGTACGGCCCATATATTCGACGTAATTCAAAGTATGCACCAGGGCATGCGCCTGCAGATGTGCCAGATGAAGCTCAGGAAGACGCGGATATTCGGTTGCAATTAGAGCGACAGGAGTCTATACGCGAGACCGAAGAGGCGAGACAACAGAGAGAGACTGCGGATCCTCAGCATAAAGTTTAAGTCAAAAAAGGGCGTGTATATTTAAGGAAGTTGAGGTCTGTCAATAGACATGTAATGCATTGTAGCAATAGTGACATCAACAAATACCTTACAAACACAAGGAGGACAGCGGCAATGGCTTCCTGTAATTGAAGTGGTTCCTGTTTCTGGACGCCTTTACTCGGCAACACTCATTCTGCGAGCCGACACAGTCGCATCAGTCACACTGACCGAACCAGAGCGCGTGCGGGCAGTCCATGTGGACGAGGCTTCAGGCACAGAGGGTGCAGAAACACTTCTTGCTCTGCCGAGTATGGTAGCAGCGCTGAACCAGCTTCGAGTAGGCTCAGAGACTGACCAAGTCGAGCTGCGTTTGCGGACAGTTTGGACTGCAGGTTGAGGCAGAACAGAGCCTTCATATCTCGGGTCTTTTGGCAGGTCAAGCTTGCTTTTGAGGGAACAGAAAGCGAGTATGGTAATGTATGTAATTAAGATAGTCTTGTAAGCCAATTGTCTTTCGCAAACCCGCTCTTTGAACAGTGTCGTCAGCTGTCCGGCAGCGTGTTTGAAGAAGTCGAATTGAGCAGGTTGCGAAAGGAGGGTGAAAGCTTGAGCTGACATTTTGGTTTCGGAGACGTTGTGTCGATGACAGGAGAAGAAAGAGCGTCAGTTGAGAGTGAGCAAGTACAAGGGCCGGACTCTGTATCTGTAGAGCAGATTTAAGTGGGCTATACCGTGTACATCGCCCGAGGCCTGGCAGTGCATGTAAGTACTGCCCATATGTGGTGGCGAGCCGGAAGAATAACCAGGATGTCCATGACTGGCTTAGATCATGCAGAAACAGAACGTGTTACTTTGCTACAAGGTATGTAAGGCGATATAATGTGGATGTTCGTAGAAATGCGAGGAGTTTCGGTAGCGGTTTATGGTTTGGCGGGAGGTTGCCAGGAAATTGGGAAGACTTCGTGTATAGAGGGTGATCTAAGTACATTTTACAGGTACTTTCGAAAGATGTTGTTATCTGAAAACTGTATATTGCTTGTTTGGAGCATCTAGAAGTCAAAGACGTCACTCTTCCAGGTAGCATCGCCATCCTCCGCATTTCGCTGAGCTGAAGCGGTGGCCTGAGCATCTGCAAACTCCTCTTGTACGATATTTCTCAACTGATCAGTATCTCTCTTGGCTCTGTTGATCTCCTGTCCAGAAGGCAGGTTCTTGTTGACCTTCTTGTTGACTTCATTGGCTGCGTTGTTGGCCTTGCGAGCTGCTCTGTCCAAGCTGCTCTTGGGGCCAGAGTGGCCAGGCAAGAGCTGCTCGCCACCAATGGCGATTTGAGCGTCGTGAGGACCACGGTCATCGCGAATGAGACCCTTCTTGGTTGCGTGTAGGCCAGATAGAGGATGCTCAGTGCTGGCTGAGGGTGCGGGCTCGCTGATAGCTCGGAAGTAGGCTTGCTGAGCGGGGTAGCCTTGAGTCTGATATCGAACAGCACGTCGTCGAACATCATATGCTCGCCTGAAAGCATCAACCAGCATCAGTATGGGCAATCATTCATTGTGTCTGTTGATTGAAGGACTTACCAGTCCAAGAACTCGAATGACTCTGCAATCTTGGCCGAAAGTACTGATTCCAAGCTCAGTTTAAGAGCAGCCTTCAAAAGAGGAGTAAAGATAGCCGAAAGGATATAATGATAATTATCATGAATCTTGATGTTCAGATTCTTCAAGTTGACCTTGCTCTTCAATACCTTGAAGTAAGTTTCATCATCACTATCTTCATCGGCCAAAGCTAGGCTGATATCACCGCTTAAACCTGATCCAGTCAAGCTGAAATCTAGAAGACCGCGCTCTTCAGAGAGAATAATAGCACCTGGTCGTCGGACCCAGAAGGAAACATCCTTGGCTGCGAATCGGAGACCGTCGAAGCGGACTCGAGTGTTGGAATCGATGCCGGCGGAAGCGTCGGATCTACCGATTCGGCGAGCTGCGAACTCGGAGTGATTGGTGATGACCAAGTTGTCGGGTACGAAGGAGAGAGAGGTGATAGTGAGGTTGTCAATGACGAACTCGACTTCTGGGCTCTTGTATTCGGTTCTGTGATTCAAATGACGAGGTCAGTATGTGAATGGCAGAGATGCACGAAAAGGGGAATGAAGTGCAATGCTCACCTTGGGATAGGAACCTCCTTCAATAGACTGAGTACTCGAGGCAGGACGACATTGACTGCATCTCTATAGAAAGCGCCAGCTTGTCCTTTGAACATATTAATGCCGACTTTAGCAGTCTTTGCCATATCATTGCCCAATTTCTGCAGTGAAGCAGCAAGTTCTTTGCCCTGTTTATCATCAGCAATAGCTTTACCGAATCCTTCTAGCTCTTTCACGAGGTCATTCGAATGTTCTTTCCATTCTGCATTCTCCTTGAGTAGATCCTGTGCTCGATCATAGAGTTTACCAGCATCGCGCTTGGGTGCTTTCGAAGTTGCGTAGCCTGCGTCGTCGACTAGTGTGTTAAGGAAACGTTCGACGTCTTCAACCCATTTAGAGAGTCGTTCATCCTTCTTTATATCTTCAATGACGAGTTTCGTCTTCTCTTCGATTGGCTCTGTTGATTTACCATCTGCAAAGTTGGAGAGCAACTTCTTGAAGAGGTCAAGAGCCCGTTGGGTTTCTTCGTTGGTTTCAAACTTGCCATTTGCTTTGACATCAGCACTTGAAGCTTCGATAGCTTGTTCAGTGCGATGATAGTATTTCTGAAGGAGACCAAAGAGTTGCTTGAAGGCCTTCTTGTAAGCTGGATCTTCTTGAATCTTGTTGGCGACTTGGATGAGTCGATCGACGGCTTTGTCTTTGATTTCGGCAGCTTTGTCTTGAGCAGGAGCAGACTCCTTCTCCAGACGAGCTTTACCTTTATCTGCCTCTTCCTTTGCTTTATCCTGGACTTGTTTACCCTTGTTCTTCAAGTCTTCCTTGGTGGGTACTTTGCCCTGTTCACCTTCCTCAGGACGGATATCCTTGCTTGCTGCATCGGCGAGTGTTGCTACTTCTTCAGCTGCATCAGCGAGGAGGTCTCGAGCGAGTAGGATGATCTCTCCGGAGAGTGAGAAGCCGGTGTCTTTGGCTTCCGAGGAGAGTACCTTGGTCTGCTGGAGGACGAGCTTGCCGAGGGATTGGAAGGTGCCAGCGAGGTTGTTCAGGTCTTGCTTGACCTCTTCCTTTGAAGCAGGTGCTTTGGCGTCTGACAAGTGTGACATACATTATGCATTTGCACACAAAAGGGTGAAATGGTGGAAACGGTGGTGGCGAGCAAAGCAGAGAGAGCGTACGTCAGTATGAGGGTGTGTCTGCGGGGCCGGGAAACGGCGAGAGCGAAGACTCACCAACATCCACCTTGACATCGAGATCAGCATCAACCGAAGCTTGCTTGATCTGGAAGCAGAGTTCTTGCAGCACGTCTCCCTGGTTCTTCGCTTCGCCCCAGGCTTTCAGCTTGATGAGGACATCCCTGATGTCGGCCAGGATCGTCTGGCCATTAGCCGAGAGTTTGCCCTCGCCTTTTCGCCTGTCAGGGCTGAGGACGGAGGTCTTGCTGGTGAGGATATCGATGATCTGACCCAGCTGTGCATTCGAGGGCAGCTTGCCAGCTTGCAGTGCTCCGACGACTTTTGCAGCATGAAGGAGGTCCGGGTAGACTTGCTGCGCGACCTCTTGTGCGTCACTCAGCAGGGGAGTGCGCTCGTTGGCGGGCATCTTAGACTGGGAGGGAGTGGGAAGTAGGTGCGATGCGAGTGATATGAATGCACACAGCTGACAGTGTGGGTGAAAGCAAGAAGCAGAAAGAGCACAGCTTGAATCCCTTGTCTTGAAATCCAGCACTCTGCAATGACGCGACAAGTCCGATCACTCGCATGTCACGAAATGGTGGCGACATCAAGCGCATGATATATGACAGTGGAAATGGGAGGTGGGTTTATGATACAAGCTGGACGGCCAAATTGTGAGGTTCGGTGACGGACTTGAGGAGTGAAGGCTGTTGACAAGCTTGAAAGCGGGCAATAGCTTCGGTCTCGTCAACAGCCTTCCGACTGGCGTATTCTGTCACGTCGTCCTAATCGCATCATTCGCTGCCAAGCTGCAAAGAACAGACAGCCGGAAGGAGGTACATATACCACCATATGACAAGCTCCTTACTCTTGTTTCCGCTTTCTCTCATCGAGCTTTTGCTGCAAGCCCGTCCGGGCTGTCACTTTAGTTCGGTCAGGGTAAGTATGCATATTCAAAGAAGGCTGTTCGGTCGAAGGGGTAGCGAACAACATGCTCTAGAGGACCTTGGAAGCAGTCTCATCAGCGGTGCTCACAACTTCGCAAAGGTTTGACGAAAGATGAACTGAAGGAGAACATTGTCTATGTCCGAAGTGAGGTAGTTAGATGGTATGATTCTATCGCTTGGGTAGATGATACTTGCCATCCAAGTGTCAAAAGGATTATCACCATGCCTGGGACATTCGACGTCGTCGCTGTACCGCATCCAGTCGTGAGTGGCCGCATATCGATCCGTCATCGATGGGACCAAGCTAACGCCGAATGAGCTGTCTCCTCTTGCTTCTTGTTGTGACTAGGAGCATATGACGGAGCTACTGGATTTAGTTGATGGCTGCATTAACGATGGAAACGCTCTCGCTATTCAGGTAGCGCTTGAGACGTTTCTCTCTCACCTGTCCTCTGCAGCGTGCTGTATCGTGCGCAGCACTTCAGTCTGGGCAGAGGTAATGTTTCACTACTGCTGCGTCTTCGCTATGCTATGCGACAGTATCCATCCTTCTCTTAGTATTGTATTCGACGAGGTTTCTCGAACAGCTGAGACCCAACTCAAGATCAGACGAATGGGTAATCTGGCCAAGCGCAGTCTTGAGATCTTCCAGTCGCTGATGATGTCAGAAAGTGAGATACCATGGTCACAAGAAGAGATTCGGCTTGAACTAGATGCTCTTAATGCTTCTTCCATAAGCGAGCGTGTAGTTTTCACGCGGCAAAGCTTGTCGAGGTCCACTACTAAATCTGAATCTTGTCTCCTTCTGTCCGATGCTGATCTCTACTTGTAATGTAGCATGAAAGCAAGCTACGTCTTTTTGACCAAAGTTCAGCTGGCTGCTTGTATCGTTTGCGTGCCTCGCCGTAATGAACGAGTCGATACTGAGCGAACACGAGCAGCTGAGAAATATCTGCTTTTGGCTGAGAACAGGCCCACTGGCTGCCTGCCAATCAGTCCGTAGCAGACACTTCAAGATAGCACAGGCGATACGACCACTTACATCATCCACAGTATGCGACATGCATGATCAAACACTGCAAGCCATAGACACACACTTTCCTGGCTCGATCACCCTCGTTTTCAAGATACTGCTATGTCTGTCAACTCTGCTGGCACCGAACACCACTGTCTGGGCGAGGGCTCATCATTCAGTGTGCTGTGCTACCAATTGCTAATTGCCTGTCTACCGGCATCTGCCATCACAGGTGCTGTGGCCGCCCCTGCTATCACATGATGGCGGCGTCGCGTGCGGTGCCTACTTCTGCAATGATTGATGCAGGCCGCTTGCAGAATATGGTATATCATGGCAAGTCTGTGTGGAGATTCGTGAGTGTGCGTACTTCTGGTCGATAGCCACGGTTCCTGACACACGCTTCTGACAAGCGAAACGAACCCTTCCGCAGTTCTCGCTTCACCAACTTCTTGACAAGTGAAGGCTGTCGAATCGCAACAAAAGGCAGACTTCTTCTGGGTTCTTTGTTCGCGGGATCATGTCTCACTAATTCCAGCGGGACTTATGGCATACGGTACCGGTATCATACCAGCACATGTTTATTCTCCCGCTTAAGACCTGGTGCCCCGTAATTCAGCTTTTACAGTTGAAGCGGTCACTTGTTCAATTGCTCACGTGCTGAGTCTGGATTCCCTGCCAATCCCGCATAATCAATATCCCGGTGCCCCGCCCTTTTATTCGCCGGAGCCCCCCTTGGCACTCGTAAGCGAGATTCTTGCCCGTATCACACGCAGGCACACAGGTCATCACAAGATTCACGACGCGCCAGGTGAAGCTTGTCTGGCTGGACTCTTGAACAAGGCTAAGACAAAAACTTACTTTGCTGAAGAGCCTTCTGCAATACGTTTCTCCCGTACGGTTCGATTTGATCCTGAGGAAGAGAGTGGGAGCTTTCCACAAATTTGAAGTCTGCTCTCTGCGTCCTTTTCTCCTCGTTGCTTCTTCTTCGTTCCATCCAACAACTCCATATCTGATTCGGACGGCAAGATCGGCAATCTCAAAATCAGTCCGATTGCATAGTGCTTCGACTGCGACTACTGCCTCTCTCTCTTCAAGATATATCGAAGGGCCGCATCAAGAGCTGAGTGATCATGGCAGACCTCAATTTTCTAGGTGCAAATGACAAGCCTGATGTCTATCTCGGAGACAAAGCAAGCACTCCTGAAGAAGCTTCAGCGCCTCTCTCTACACACTTGAGCGATCATGAAGAGAAGGTGCTCTCGAAAGCCTACCGCAAGCTTGACTTTTACTTCCTCACGTCCATTACCATTATCTACTGGCTCAATTTCCTCGGTAAGTGATTTTTGATGTGACATCGGAACGAATGTAACAATGCTGAAGTACATGTTTCTATCAGACCGAGCCAACATTGGAAATGCTCGTGCAGCAGGTGAGTCGGGTCGCTGTCGGTCGACCCGAAAGGGCAGCAGAGCTGATCTTGACCATGTATTTCTGTCATGCAGGAATGCAAACCCAGCTGGGACTTACGAACACCGAATACTCTCTGTGCCTGACTATCACCTACATCTCCTTCATCTTCGCCGAATGGCCTTCCGTCATGTTCTGCAAGAAATTGTAAGTTCGGCTAACGAGATCTTTCTGAACGTGATCGTCACTAACGCATTGCATTGTTGATTTATAGCGGCTTCAACTTTGGTCTTCCAGCTCTCTGCATTGCCTGGGGACTTGTCTGTACCTTCCAGGGCTTCGTAACCAGTTATGGCGGACTCATTGCTGCTCGTGAGTGCTTAACAGGATCACGGTCTGTAATCCCGCCACATCCCGCTGACCCCGCTTTTTTTCCCTGGGCAAATAGGCTTCTTCTTGGGAGCATGTGAAGGTGCTATCCTACCAGTAGGTCACCTACCTTATATCATTCTGTCTAGGTTTAGGACTGATACTGAGCTTCTGATACACAGGGAAGCGTCGCCTACCTTTCAGAATTCTACAGACGAAAGAGCTCCGGTATCCGTACCTCGTTCTTCTTCAGTGCTATCGCTCTAGCAGGAGCCTTTTCAGGTCTGCTTGCAGTGCGTATATTGGGCTCTTTAGACAGTGACTAAAGCGGTCTCCTGCTAAGCAATGATCAATTTCAGGCCGCAATTGTCAACATGGACGGACTCGGTGGCAAGGCCGGCTGGGTGAGTACCTTGATCTCCCTGTATACGATCTCATACTCACCTCACTTGGCTTCTGTTATTCCAGCGCTGGATCTTCTTCATGTAGGCTTGCCAAGCTCACCGTCTCGCTAGTGATGGATACTAAGTGTTGAAACAATCACAGTGAAGGTGCATTAACGGTCGTCCTCGGAGTCGTAAGCAACAAATCTCCTTGAAGTCTACAGAATGCTATCTAACGCCGTTCTTAACCCTGCAGTTCTTCCTCTTCGTCCTGCCCAAGAACATCCAGACCTGCAGATACCTCAGCGAAGAACAGAAGACAGTCGTCGCAAAGGCATTAGCAGCTGAAGGTTTCGCAAACGAAGCTGATGTAAGTGGGCTGTCGAAAGCCGTATATAGTGAAGGTTTCTGACTAGACATCTTTTGATTCGTAGGAGAAATTCTCTTGGGCTGCTGCCAAGGAAGCCATGCTTGCCCCACAAGTCTGGTTCATGACTCTCATCTTCTTCCCTGCCGGTGCAACCCTCTTCGCTATTGCCTACTTCGCCCCTAGTAGGTCGTTTAACATCCTATAGCGCCGGAACACAGCTAACCTGTCTCTTACGTTCGCAGCCGTTGTTGCCTCACTTGGCTATACCGGCACTACCATTCAGCTCATGTCTGTTCCTCCCTACGCATGCGCCTTCGTCTGCTCCCTCATCACAAGTTACATCAGTGACAAGTGCAGAGCACGTGGTCCATTCGCTCTATTCTGGAGTGTCATCGCCGTTATCGGCTATGGCATGTGGCTCGCTACCACCAACACCAAGGTTCTATACGGCGCTCTCGTCTTACAAGTCACCGGTATCTATGCCACAGCTGGTCTTTTCGGTGCATGGAATGGTGAGGGCATACTGCAGCTGTTTGACGGCAATGCTTTGCTGACCCTGCGCCTTGTTCAGCCAACAACATCTCGCCTTCTTACAAGAGAGCGACTGGTATCGTCTCTGGGTGAGCAGAAACACCATGTATCGTTCCGTCAGCAGACTATGCTAACCTCAGACTATGCAGCTTCATCACAACCAATTTGGGCGGTATCCTTTCAACCTGGCTCTTCCCAACAACCGAGGTGAGACTTACATTGGTCCGAATCTTCTGTCGCAAGCCACTAACGGTAATTGTACAATCAGCGACCTCGCTACCTCCGAGGAACACGCACCCTGCTCGCGCTGGCGTGCGTCATGGCCGGCCTTATCGTCTGCAACATTCTGTACCTCTCCTGGATGAACAAGAGAAAGGCAAAGGCGATCAGAGATGGACATGATGATGAACACATGGGCAAGGGTGACAAGAGATTGACCTTCAAGTATATGATCTAAATTATGTATCCTGGAAATAGGTTCAATCTGTTCGGCGTGCAATTCAAGGACAGGTGGCTAATTGCTAAACTGATTGTGCTCTGTGTATCGTGCATTCTGGAACTGCTATAGTATTGAATCACCTCCCTTGTCATGCAGGATTTGAACGCGACACACTTACGTGAGCTGTGGCGAACTATGAGCTCTACAGCCGTCGCTACCCGACAAGAAAGATCCGTGGAATGCAATCAGCCTGAAAACTGTGTATATAGTATATACTACTATATATGTAATATGGTCTTCTTGTTCTTTCCAACAGTAATGCCTTCGCTTGATCCAAATGCATGCGCAGCTTTTCAAGCCTCGTGAGGGTAGCTGCGAAACCAGACAAGCAAAAGAGCCGGAACCAATCTTCAAGTTCGTTACGACGCGGCGTTCGCGTCCGACAGTCTCCACAAAAACCATCGTTGAGATGGCATCTTTCTCCATAGCAGATGAGCAACGCCCCGTCCGCTTTGCAAGAGCACGTCTTGCGGCGCACGGCGCATCAGCTACGCACCGACCAGCTGATTGACTGGGTTGCAAGGCCAGCATCCGAATATCGGCACATATGCATGACCGCGATGCAAGGCGATGTCTGGATCCATCTGCTGTCCTCGCACAACTAGACATCCTCCTCTTTTCCGCTGTATCCTTTCCTTTTCCTTTTCCTTTCCGTCTATACAAACTCATAACACCGACCGTCAGTAACGCACAGTAGAGCTGGACTCACACTAATCACTGATAGGAAAACATCTCTTGCATTATAAACGTGATCACCTCAAGATGACAAGCAATTTCTTGAAAAAGCTACTGCCAGGACCATTTAGGGGTGAGGGACACCAATCAGGCGGTCATGGTGGGTATGCAAAGCTTGAAAAGGGCAAATCGTCGAAATCCGCTGGAGACAATCAGACCCAACACTCTTCAGGGCACCCTCGGCCGGCCATGACACCAAAGAGCAGCCAGACGGATCTAACATCACTGACAGTCAAGCCTTGCACGCACGATGGTAAGCCTTGCCGGCCCGGAGCCTGGGAGGGCAACCCTTCGGCGGCTGTTCAAGACTTGAACGAGATTCTATGTGGCATTGACGCAGACCGCGCTACACGGATGGTGCAAGCCCATTACAACGCTGCAGCGGCCAAGGATAAGATCTTCGAGGACTACAAAAATGCCGCCAGCAGAAAGAGACGACCAGCCGAGAAGAACATCAAGTCTTCCTACGATCAGCATTTGAGGGCCTACTACGAGTGGACACACTACAATGACGACCGTCACGGGCTTCGCCAGAATAGAGCTGCCCAGGCAGGGGTCTCATGCTTTAGATGCATACACCACGACGAAGATCGCAAACAGATTGAGCAGAGGAAAGGCGCTCATGCATTGCTCAAGTCAGCTAACGAGGATTTGAAGGCTATCAGAGCCGACCTCACGGCGGATATAGAGGCAATCAAACGAATTATGGCCATCTGGGAGGAGACGCACGAGGCAAAGGTCAAAACTTTTGAAAGATTCGCCCTCATCCCGATTAAGCCCGCGGATTGGCAAAAGGGCACTAAAAGGAAAGATTTGGAGAAGACGCTGTATGATGAATGCTGGACAGGACTTACTGTGTGCTTGAGTCAAAAAAAGCAATCATTGAAGGGTTATTAACCGGCGCCAGGTATCCATAAGACCCGTGTAAGGTGCAAGGTCGATCGGGCTGACTCCAACAATAAGGACCGCCGACAATAGGGCAACAATGAGGAAAGTCAGTGTATGTTAGTTGCAGTCAGTTGTAGTCAGTTAGTGTTGGCTTTGGACCAGAAGCAATATAGTCAAGCTTCAAGTCATTTACTTCATTGCACCTTCCAAAGACTTATTTACAACAACGCCACTTCCGCTTCGAACAGAGCGACTCCTCCCGCTCGTGCGTCCGCCTAAGTCCCTTCGTGACCTGTCGGTACTACGGGACTTTGGCTCCCTCCTCACGGTCGTCGTCGCTCGCCAGCTCGTCTGGTCGTGACAACCCGCCTGAGGCGCAAAGAACCTTTACTTATGGCCACATTGTGCAGCATACGCCTTCGCAGCTTTGATTCATAGCAGATGTTATAGAAGTTGTATAGCAGATATCCTTAATTTGTTTATGTGATTCTTTTGTACTGACATTGCAGGTTTTGCTATTTGACGCAGTCCACGTACACAACACGAGAATTTTCGCATCATTACGTGATACCTGCGAGCAATGTGTGAAGGGAGCGAGGTCTCTGATGAAACACAACTGACTATGTGGGTACTCTGTGTACCCGTTGCAACGCAAGGTGCGCAAGGTGCGGTACGTTTGGTGCTCCTGCAGCCATTCAGGCAAGCACAGTGAAAGGCAGCATAACGGCAGCAGGCTATGCCGTGTCATTTTCAGAAGGCACAGATGGTGATGGAACATGAGTACCGGACACGGGCCAAATGGACGCTGTACATTCCCATGACAGGTGACGAAATGTCAGTATGCCGATTCGTCCGCCGCTTCGATAGGGCATGCACGTTGCATTGAAACACTTTCGCAAGTGCAGGTGTCCTATAATTCCGCAATTTCTTTTCGCTACAACTGAATTTTACTTGTTTGGCTTCTTGAATACCTGCTCCGGTTCTGCAGTTGTTTTCACTTCTTTCCGACTTCGAACTCTTTCTGGTCTCCTTCAATTCTTCTTGGATCCCGATCCAGCAACTCCCTTCTGACCATGCTCATGTTCCTCATACAACTGTTTGGACTCATCAGGCATTCCCTCCCATTTAGTAGTTCCATCTTCAACGTCGATAGCTCGTTGAGCATAGAAGATATGCTTGTCTGGGAGGAAGGGGGCTCTGTCTTCCTTCTTGTCGAAGTTCCAAGTCGATGGGTACCTGTATTTCCAGTAAAAAAAAACAAAGTAGGATGAGTGTATAAGGAGAGAAATCAACCAAAAATCAGATAAAACACTGCGATGTCGATCTCCACATCTGGAAAAAAGTCGCCACTCACATCAACATCATATTCCTGCCCTCATCCGCAATTGGACTGTGGCATCTAGCACAGGATATCTTGCAAGGAGGGATATGCTCTGTCTTTTGATCTTCTGTTCGATAAAATGAGAGCTTGTCTGGGCTGCAGGTGAAGAGTACTTCGTTTTTAGGGATGACGACGGACCCTGCAAGAACATCATTTGCAGCTCAATCAGTATTGAGGCCTGACAGGGGGTAGTTCAATGAACTACAAGTGCATGCTCACAGTGAGTAGCACTGCCGTGTAGCTTCTGGCAGACGTCGCAGCTGCAAGGTTAAAGGTAATAAATGACGATGATCGGCAAGAATAGAAGCGATGATCAGCTCAGCTCAGCTCAGTAGCGATATAGCAAAGATGAAAGAAGGACAGGAAACGCACTGGCAGAAGTGGGCACCTTTGGGCTTGTCGACGTAGATCTCGAATGTCACATCATGGCAGTGGCAGTTTCCTTTGAAGACGGCCTTCTTGGGCTTATTGGGATCTTCAGGTGCATACGGAGGCTGCTTCTTCCAGTCGTCCTTGCTCTCGTGTTCCTTGTCGTGCTCGTCCTTCTCATTCGATTCACGAGGTCGCTTCTTGTCGTTGTTGTTGTTGTCTGATGATGGAGCCATGATTGATATAGATGTGCTTAGTTGGCGTGAAGAAGAGAAGGAAGACAGAGGAATAGACGGTCTCGATATCGATGCGAATGTTCTGGTGCTGTAACTTCCGGCTAATGGGGCACCGCGAAGAGCGAGGATGGATCTGCTTGAACGGGTACAGACAGTCCTGAGCATGGAGTGGGTGGATGGATGGGAGTAGGAGAGCAAGAAAGAAGCCATTCATTCATACTCTTACTCATTCTATTCCATCCATATTAGCCACTTCTTCATCAAGTAAACTTCATCGAGGATCGACACGCCCTATGCGTCATGGGCAATCTCATGTCACGTGACTGTTTTACTGGTACAGATGGATTCAGAGGATCTTTTCTCTTTTGCTTTATTTCATCGTATACACGATGTGGATTACTTCTTCTCCTTCTTTGGAGCTGATTCTACAACGACTGCCCGGTATTCACTTCCTCACTCTCTTACGTCGACCAGTCTTCACCTCCCCATGAAAGCTATTCACAGCAAATTATTCGCATTTCCAAGGAATAGCCCCTTGCATACCCAGTCAAACACTCAAAACTGCTGGAGCCATCTTCTTGTGATCATGCAGTTGCATTAGGTCCAGGCGATGAAGTACCCTCGAGCACTTCGAGGAGTCCTTGTGTCCTGCTCTTGTTCGGTCCAGCGCCTTTATTGACACAGAAGACAAAGTAAATCACTTCAGTTTGACCATGCCCGACACAGAGAAATACAAAATGAGTGAGTTAGTTGACTCACGCTTAAGCACATATTCCTTCAATCCTTCCCTCAAATCCGGTTGTTTAGTAACGACTTCCTTAATCTGTTCCCTGGGTAATTGTAAAATAGCACCAAAGCTATTAGGAGCGATAACTTTAGCGCATCTAATAAAACCTTGCCATAATTGAGGCATAGTCCATATTTTCTTAGTGATTAATCTTGAAAGTAAAGTATTTGAAACATAAGGTTGGAGTGATTTATATGTTGTAACTGCTTGAATGACTGTTCTCATAAATAATGTTGGCAAGGTAGCTTCATCGACTATTTGCTGCATGAAGGCTCCCAATACTTCAGGTCTGAATGCTTCTGTCATGCTGAAACAGATACCAACAGCTTCAATGGATTGTTTGATACCAATTTCTTTCTCCGATAAATGGATGAGAACCAGTAACTCGACAGGTGTAAGGAGCTCAGATTGTCTCACTCGTACGACATTCGTAGAGACATGTCCGAAGGATTGAGGTGGTGTAGTGACTACAGATTGTAGTACTGATCTAATCAATTCCTTCTCACTCTGTTTGCCATTTAATAACGATAATATCCGTGGTAAATGCTTCAAAATTTCATTCTTGTCCAGATCGGCAATGATAGGAATAACGAATCTAGGTTTGAGTTCCCCGCCTTCTTGTGAGATGGACTTGATGAGTGCTGTAAGTGATGGTGGTAGTTTACCATTTTCGCCAGTGAAGATGTTCAACATTCTTAATGCGAGCTCTTCTGAGCCTTCGGGGTATTCACGGATGAGAGAGGTTACTTTTGGATGTGATGGACCTAAATGACGTATGAGAGGTGTGAAGAGTGTCTTGATAGTTTCTTGCGTAGACGGCGACATGCGTGGGTACGCCTTGAAGAGTCTTGCAGCGGCACAGACAGTTAGTCGACGTCAGCACGCGTCAAGTAAAGAAGAACAGGGTCCGTCCGTCCAACTCACTCGTCTAATAGATCAGGAGCCTTGCTGACCAGTCCAAGAAGTAGTTCAATATGTTGAGCAACCTGAGCTTCCGTTTTCGGAATCGGCAATCCACCAACGACTTTCCCATTCTCCACGATAGCGACAATACTCGTTCCTTCTTTCTTGTCCTCATTTTCGTTCCCCAATTCGATGCCATCCATTGAAGGTTTCGATTCTTCTTCGGTGCTTGTAGCGGCTAGAGGGACAGCACTCTCTCCCCGCGGCGGCTGAGAACCTGCATCTGGCATCGTTGAACCTTGTCTCGAGGCTTCGGGCGTAGGTAGCGTCTTCAATCGTTCTAATAAATGAAGAGCGAATGCTTGTCCCATACTTGCCAGTGGCTCTACATCAGGCACCCATTTCTTGATTGTCAAAATGGCGATGTTGCGCGTAGGTTTATCTGAGTCGAGGGCAAGTGGTCAGGAAGACTAGTCGAGATACACGAGCAAAGCTATATAATAGCTTACCGGCATGCGTTGTCAAAGACAGTAAGACATCCATTGCACTTTGACGAAGTGGCGGGCGGAGTAGCGCCAGGTCTCTCAATGTCGCAAAGCCAATCTTGACCCTGCCAAAGGTAGACGTTGATATTGTCAGTACCAGGACTTACTTAAGGCAAGCGCAGTATAGAAAGGCAGAAATGTCGAAGACGCACCCAGTCGAATCAGTACACATCTTAGCCAATCTTCCAATTTCAGCTTTTGGAATCTCAGGTAAATCAACTAAGAATTGAGTGAAAGCAGCTCCTTTCTGTTTGTCCATCGATCTTGTCGTTATAAAATCGAGGATTTGATGTAGCCAGTGTTCGTATGGTGACGGTGTACTTGATGTACTTGCTTCGGCCGAGTCGGCTGATTCTTCTGCTCCATTCGTTGACGGCTTCCTTTCAGTGAACCATTCTTCGTTCAACCATAGACGAGCGAGTTCGATTCTATGCAATCCAAAGTCAGTACGTAATGACGTAGCTGAGAGAATGTTGCAGAGTCCGACTTACCGCTCGCCCATATCCGCCGTGACGAAATCAAACATTTGTTTCCTGATGGCATCCTTCTCTGCCTTTATGCTTCCTTCTTCAGCACTCCCCGCAGCGACAGTATCACCATCCAGTCCTCTCGTCACCAATCTCGTGATGAGCTGGATCCACAGATCCTGGTCGCCTCCTGACGCTCTGACAGATGCCGTAGTTGAAATACCAACTGCACATATCCTTCCGACTGCGCCATGTAATAGCTTCTTCTTCACTTTAATTGGCAATAAAGTAGGTTGGGCAGGTTCAGGCGTTGCAGTCCTTTGCATTTGTTGTGCTGATTCACTCTCGTTTCGTATCCGATCTGCCGCGGCGGCGGTAGTCGTAGATGATGAAGAGGCAGTAGCTTCAACTTCAGCTTCTGCAGCTGCTAATTCCGCTTTATCTTGTTTTTCACGTGCAGCGGCATCTCGAGCTCGTCCTTCTAGATCATCTTCGTCTAATTCCATGTTCAGCGGATCGAGCGCTACTGCTTCTACTTCTTCTTCTTTCACGATGTTAGTCTCTAGCTGCTGTTCTTCAACTTGTTGCGATGCTTGCCGCGGCACAGCAGCTGCTGGTATAGTTGAAGGGCCTGCTGTGTCATCGTTCGTCCATCTACATGCCGCTTCTATCGACCGTGTTATTGGATTTGAGCTGTCCGCAAGGTTTGCTCGTGCGGCCTGAAAGAATGTTAACAATAGTCATCAGCCATATCCTGCGCCACGAATGTATGCCCTGGACATACCTCAACTGCCATCTGCACACGCTCAGGAGTCATCACTTGCAAATTCGCGATGATAAGCTCGAGCACAAGTTCCGCTTTCAGTGACTTGATGTCGAAGTCCGCAAGACCTGCCGTCGTCACAGCCTGGCTAGATGACGGCGGCGGCGTGGCTGATACTTCCGGTCCATCATGTAGTTTTCTCCGCTTCGCAGCTGTATAGTCTTGTTGGCCTGCGTAACCACCTGGTCCAGCAGGCGGTGGCATCGCTGACGTCGAAGGACCACCATAGCCATATCCGTAGGCTCCGGCACCAGCATCATCTGCAATTCTCTGTCTCTTCAGCGACGCTTCCTCTTCTTTTCTTCTCCGTTCAAGATCTGCAGCATGACGCATCCGTTGTTCTTGTCTATGTAGACATTCATTGATCTGAGAAGCGAATGCATTCACTTGTCCACTTCGTAACAGATGAATGAGTGCCAGTCGTAAAGTCTTCTCTACGCTCCGTATTTGGGTGTATGAACAAGTTGAAATACTGCTTGGAGCCCAATTGTTCAGAGCTGCGAGAATGGTGGAAGCTAACGTTGGGCGAGCTTTGACGAGCATAGAGAAGGTATTGATGACGGATGAGATGATGTCGGGAGTACTGGCGGTAAGTGGATGAAGAATTAGCTATGTTGATAGGACTACAGCTGCGCCAAAGAAAGCCTACTTGGAAGTGTAGAGTAAGGTGATTGCCTCGGTCAAAAGCTTATTCGCTTCGTCTTCGAGCTGAGGGGGTTTCATGAATGGATGATGAGAAGGGCACATAGCCAGGTTGACATCACCACGGTTTTGTAGCTGTCCAAAACGAAAGCAAGGCATCATTCAGCATAAGCTCATCGAAGAGCAAGAGACAGAGGAGAGTATAGCTCACCCTCGGATCTTGCGATCCTCTAGTCTGCGACTGGATAACCTTCTGAACAACCTTCATAGCTGCTATCCGAATACCAGTATGACCCGTTCTCCAAGCTAGTAAAGCTATTGATTTCGCACGTGAAGCTTTCTCCCATAGTCTAGGATCTGAACCTGAACCGCAGCTGCGAGAGTATAAGAACAAGCCATTGTCAGCAACGACGTTGGCTTGATAAGGGAAGAATACCAATCAACTCACGCATGTCGGAAGATCAGAGGGTAGGCAGTTGCGAAACATTGTATGCCCAGCTTGAGAGTAGCCAGATCTTCCTGAGTTTCGAGGAATACGAGGATAGCGTCGATAGATTGGATAGTGACTGTGAAATGGTATGCAGATGGGATGAGGATGACAGGTGATGGCCGTACAGCAGCGTGCAGTGTGGTAGTTGCGTAGCATGCGTGTAGATAGATGCCCATAGCCGGAGAAGCGAGAGAAACCAGAATGTCAGTGATGGCTCCTTGTCTAGTCTGAACGACACAGTGTGCAGTAGTAGATGGTGTCTAATGCAGCATGTTGCTTGCTCGTTCGTGTATATGTGTATGCTAATCTCGACACTTTGTGAAGCTTCTTCATGTATCTTCGTCCACCTTTCTTTCTCCATGTAGCATAATGGACACTTCCACCAGTATAACCCAGACAGCACAGCACAAGCACACACACAGAGACACACAACCTCATATACACACGACAACTACAGCCTTTCAGACGGAAAGAGAAGATTAACCCACGATGAGCGCGCTGTTCCTGCGATATAGGACTCGGCAGTACTGCAAGTCTAGCGACTGTGAATTCGACGATATCTGCAATCCATCTCTTGAGTAGAGGGCCAGCTCTTCCAGCTACTGATAGTATAGTCGAGTATAACACAGGTAGGAAAGAAGGTTCTGCTTCTATTGCTTGTTTCACTTCTGTCAAGATGTTCGCTTGCTGCTCGCTCTCTGCAGGCGATGAGAGTGCCTGCGAGAAGAGGATGAGAACCTCGTTCGCTGTTGAAGGTGGCATATCTCTCTCTCTCTCTGCTACTGCTCCACCTCTTGAGCCCAGCTTCTCCTGTTATCCTGTCTCTTGTTGCTTCACTGTATGCTTTGAATAGGAAAGAAGAAGAACCAGCTGCTCGACACGAGCGTGGAGTGTCCCTTGGTTCTGCTTCATTCCCGTCTACACAGGATCGACTAGATACAGACATAGAGAACAGTAGTTGATATCTACGTACTACTTAAATCACGATGGTATGCTGTTATACATTGTCCGCAGTCCTCGTTCAATCATACTGACAGTCGCCGCTCCGGTGTCACGCAGGCCGCCAACACGCAAGTCGATGACCGCTATCTGAACGGACCGGGATACACAAAGGACGGCAACAGCTAATACATCTCCCATATGTCCACACAGTGCTGGCATCCAGACACTCCTTGACGCCGAGAAGGAGGCTGCAAAGATAGTAGCAAAGGCCAGAGAGTGTGCGTCAACTCTGTCTCATCAGGAGCTGCGTGGAGACTGGGCTATGCTGGGACATCCCGCGAGGCAGGACCGATGTTGAATCAAGCATTCTCTTATCTATAGACCGCACACAACGCGTCAAGGATGCTCGTGGTGAAGCTGCTAAGGAAATAGAGGCCTACAAGGCGAAGCAAGAAGCTGAGTTCCAGGCATTCGAGAAGGAGGTGAGCAATAAGTCACGACTATCGGGTTATACGAGGACATCAACCTGATGATTGAGTACCTCTTCGTAACGACGTTTACTGCGATAGCACACTGGCGACAACGATGCCCTAGCTGCTGAATCAGACAAGCAGACCGACGCTCAACTCGATGAGATCAGATCCCAATTCGGCAGTAATAAGCAAGCTGTAGTCGATAAGCTGTTAGAGAGAGTTATTGATGTAAGTCTCATCACATCTATTGTGTGGACTATTCTCTTACGAGACTAAAACTGCCGCTTTATCTAGGTCCAACCTGCGCTACATCGCAACTACAAGAAGCCGTCATAAGCAGCTAGAACCGGAGCTCAAGCTGATTTTTGCTCAGCTGAGATTTGACATCCCATACCTTCGATGAAGTACTAGAGAGACTACACATGTACTACTTAGTATCACCAATGTAACGCTTGCTATACCATTTCATGCCACTTGTGTCACCGATCAGCTTCTTTGTCTGCTGACAGGAAGAAAGACCTGGAAAATGTTTGGACGAGCAGTGAGCTGACATACAGTTGAAGCCTCGGTGCGCAGTGAGAATTGAGTAAAGCAGCCGCATGCTTCGTCTTTGACGAGATGACATGCCTACTTGTCGAAAAACGTGACCCAGAGATTCCGATCACCACTTTTCTTGACCATCAGCATGTCGACTTCTCTTGCTTCTCATACACGACTGCCATACAGTACTTCAGCGCATACACGCTCTCTTGGAAGAATTCTCGTAGCTGGATCTGCTCACTATGGCTCTGCGCCCGTCTCTGCTGCACAATGCCGACAATACACCACTGTCCCTAACGAGCCGAATGACCTTCTCAACGACAAGACCAGCTCGTTCCTATGCTAAACAAGAAGCCGATTCCGAAGATTCTACCAGTTCAATACCCTACGTAACGGATATCTTATCCTATTCAAACTTTTATATAGCTGTCAATACAGAAAATATAATCAAATTCCTACATAAAGAAACATTGAAGACTCTTCGTGAAATTAGGATTGGAAATGATACTATTATTCGAAGTATTGCTAAGATTGATGGACCTGAGGAAGGTTTGATGGTCACGCTTGAAAATGGATCTGTGGCTATTTATGACGTGAGAGATCCGAGCACTACGCCTAGGATGGTACTGAAAGGTAGGTCTCAGTATCTTTCCGATATTGCTTAACGCGAAACGACTGACGATAACCTTGCATCTTAGGCCCACAACCTGCTCCCTGCCTTTGTGCGAGCTCAAGTAAGAGCAGTACCTACATTGCCAGCGGTACCGAGCTGTATCACCACGAGGCGACGATCCGAATCCAGTGTGTTCATGGTTTCACATATGAATGCAATCACCGCATCCGTAGTCTAATATCAATCATTGCAATCTGTCTTTTCCAGCGACACACGACAACCCTCTCAAGCCCTGCATGTATATTCCGAAACCCACTCCGACGATATTTCCTCCCTGTCTTTCCATCCAGAAGAGGATCATCTCCTATTAAGCGGCGCAATGGACGGCCTAATCTCAACAATAGACGTACGGATACAAGATGAAGATGATGCTATACTACACACTGCAAATGTCGGAGCTAGCTTGTCGAAAATCGGTTGGATGCCTTTACCTACTTCGCCGGCGAGCGCGCCTTGGAGTGGTGTTTTTGGATTGACGAATATGGAGACGCTGTCGATATACGATGCAGGCGACGAGGTGGGTTCATTTGACTAAAACGTAAGATGCTGGGAAGGAATCCTGATTGACTCGCACTGTGTTATCATCTGATAGCTCTCGGTCGTGAAGGAGTACGGCGATGTGAGGGAGATGGAACATCCGCAATGGCAGACCCACTACGTTATAGACTGTCAAGGTCTACCAGGCGGACTGGCACTGACATCAGGAACAAGAGAGTAAGTCTGTCCTTATTTTTATTGCTGATCTCCGGACACTGACTCAGTCACATACTTTATGTCTACAATCAATAGAGGAGGACTAGCAATAATGCAAGTACCACTACAAGGCGACTGGACACTCGAGCAGATACTACGAGAAGGCCATTCAGATATAGTCCGTTCGTGTAGGCTTGATCTCACGAGTGGAAGTGCAGTGACGTGCGGCGAAGATGGCGAGGTCTGCCTGTGGAGTGCAAGTGCGAGCAGTTCGAGTAATGCAGTTGGTAATGGGGACGTGCCAATGCAGACCGGTGCTTCATTGAAGGTGGGTCTTGAATGTAGTAATAGCGTATACTAAGATCTGCCACTGATTGCTATGTCTGCTTTTACAGGCTTCGAACGAGCGAGAAAGCAAGTCTTCGCGGTATGCACCGTATTGATGACCTTTAAAACTTAGAACGTAGTGTCAGTCTATACGAATATTGTATTTCTTCAATAGCGAGTTTCGCCACCGTTAAGAATGATGTAGGCGTTGACAGTATGGCAAATGCTAGAACAAAACAAGCACTCCATCAACGATAGACCGGGACTTGAGCAAGACGTGATTGTGTCAGTAGTGTGATGAGAGTGTGCTCACGATATGCTGTCTTGCCTGCTTTGCTCGTATCTGAATAATCGCCTCGTCATGTCGTCGATATGCAAGCTTGACAATCAATCTTGAACTTCTTCAACCTCACCCCGACACCATCTAGCAAGCAAGAGAATCGTAGGATTGCAGCAGTATCATTGCATCCTGATCTGACTATCATCAATACTATCAAGACACTCTTTACCTACCCGCTTTTTCATTTGACTTGATACCATCGATTGAGACGAATTCATCATGGCGTCGCCTACCTCTACAAAGTGAGTGCAATGAGATATGGCAAACGACAGCAGAAGCGGAGCTGACTTGCTTGTGTTGTTCTATAGAGCATCCCAAGTAGGATGGATGTTCGTGCCTCAGGTGTGTCTCTGCTCCTTGTCTTTCATTCATCCTCGCCCTCCTCCGTGATCTCCATCCATCATGCTTACTCTGCACACATCTACAGTATTACACCTTCGTCAACAAGGACCCTGCAAGACTACACTGCTTCTACACCAAGAAGTCCACCCTCATCCATGGTGTTGAAGGCGAAGACTCCCAGCCATGCTATGGTCAGCAGGTGCGTCGCTTCTCTCACTTCTTTCGTCTTCCATTCAAATTTGGGGATGGGTGGATCATGCATACGACTAAGGCACATAGATCGAAGACAACTGAACTAATTTCTTGTATTATGTCGTGTGTAGGACATTCACGAGAAGATCATGTCCCTCGGATTCGAAGATTGCAAAGTATTCGTCAGCACCGTCGATAGCCAGTCCTCAGCCGAGGGAGGCATCATCATCCAAGTCGTCGGAGAGCTCTCAAATCGAGGTGGTCCATGGAGAAAGTTCGCTCAGACGTTCTTCCTAGCTGAGCAGCCCAATGGCTATTTTGTTCTCAATGACATCTTCCGCTATATCAAGGAGGAGTCCGATGAGGATGAGACCGCCGCTGTCTCTGAAGAAGCTGCTGCTCCTTCTTCCACTTCCCAGCAAGGTGGTTCTTCTATCACCAACAACCAGCAGGAAGTAACCTATGACCAGCTCAACAACGCCTCCATTGTCGGTGGACAACAGCAACAATCATCCTCTTCGTCATCCGCTGCACCAGCTGCTGCTCACCAAGACTTTGAGCTTGCTCAACAGCATGGCGCTCCTGCTGATGCTGCTGGCGTCACCGTCGCTCCTCCTACCGAAGCACACCAGGAAGATGCACGGGCTAACTTGGAAGAGCTAGCTAGCGGACAAGCTGAACAGCAGCAGGTAGTAGAGCTGCACGAGGATCTCACTCAGGAACAGCTTGATTCCTCCGCCGCTGCTCAACAACAGCAATCTTCTTCTTCTTCTGCTCAAGTTAATGGCGATCATACTGAAGCTGAGGCATCCACAAGTGCTGCTGAACCCGCTGAGACTGCTGAAGAGCCTCAAGCTACCAAGGAAGAATCACCAGCTGCTACTCCCGAAGCCTCCACTCCTGCTCCAGCTGCTGCTGCACCCGCACCAGCTGCCGCCGCTCCTCCTGCCCGTCAAGAACCACCCAAGCCATCCGCACCTAAAACATGGGCAAGTCTAGCTGCTACCGGACAGAGCAAATGGAGACCTCAAGTCATGGCTGCTACTTCTGGTGTTACATCATCTCTTGCTACTTCATCCGCTGGTGCCTCACGCTCTTCCACACCCGCTGGTCCTTCCGATAATAACAACAAAGCATCATCAGGTGAACCTTCCAGCCAAAGTCCGAAGAACGACCAAGGTTTCCAAACGCAAACCGCACGAGGACAGAACAAGCAACAACAACAATCGCAACAACAGAACAACAACGAACCACGCAAATTCACAAATACCGAAACACCTTGGAGTATCATCCTTGAGAATGTGACTGAAGATGTTTCGCATGGTATGCTACGTTCACGTCTAGGCGAAGCATTCGCACATTCAACAGGTACAGGATCACGTAAGGAGCATGCCAAGATCGCCTATCTCGACATTGACAGGCGCAATTCAGTCGCATATGTTGACTTTGAGAAACAAGAAGCTCAAACGAAGGCCGTTCAAGATGGTGTCTTGAGGATTAACGACTTGGAAATTACAATTACTGAAGGAAAAGGAAACAGAAGAAATGCTGCGGGACTAGGTACTGGTAAGATGGGCCCCGGGGCTGGTCAGGGAGGTAAAGGAAGAGGTCAAGGTGGACCCAACAGAGGCGGACCAAGAGAAGGCGCTCCTCAAAGAAGTCAAAGAGGCGGTCGTGGGGGAGGTGCTGTCGCTAAGCAGTGAAGCGCACCTCGAATCTTCATTTCTCGCACTTCTTGAAGGATAGATCTGACTTCCTCAGTTCGTGCTCCTCACCAGCAGTTGTCTTGGGTACCCATCCATTGCAAAGAAGTGAAAGTCGGCAATCAGCATGGCTCTCGCAGCTCTTTGCACTTGGCAATGCTGCGCATCGAAGCATTCGCCAGATGCCTTGTATCCGGGCGCGCATATGTTGCTGAATTTCGGACGTTGTTTTGGCGCGGCATTTTGAACAGGTCTTACACTATCTGAATTTATTTGCCTATGGCTTCAAGTCAGCTTAGGGGCGTGCTTCCTGTGGAACGCAAATGCGCTGGATTTGTTCACTACTCAGCTAAAGGCAAACCGCAGGGAAGTGGAGCCTTTGTTGACGGTGTCGCGGTCAATGGCGACGGACTGACCGAGCTGAGAGCGGGGTGTTCAGCCGAATACTTGTGTGGCTGACTCGTCGAGTCATGCTGAGCGATGCATTCGGCAGACTGGCGTAACGGAGACTACACTTATATAAAGGGAGAAGACATTTTGCTACACTCAGCTAATTCGCAATTAGCTAATTCGTGGCAGCGCAAGCTTCAGTACATCGTGAAGGAGACTAAACGAAGCAAAGTACATACTAAAGTACGGTACAGAGAGAAATGAAAGCAAATTACGTCTAGTGGTGAAGCTCACTGCAATGGTCAGCCTTCTTTTCTACCGTCGACCTCTAAAGGAAGGCCCTGGACTGCCGTTCCTACCAGCGTCGAAAACCCTTGTTCCGTGCTTCTTATGTTTGGGACACTTGCATCCTAGGCAGGCTTCTTCCATCTCTTGTAGTTGCTCGAGAAAATTGTATGGAGGCTGAGCATTTATCCCTGCTTTCAATCCCATTGACAAGTTATATTTCGCCTTATCAACTAGCGTTGGAAGTCTGCGCTTAGTCTCGGCTAACTCCTTCCATTTGACATAATCTGGAATGTCGCGTACATCAGACTCGAATTGGGATGGAATGTCGCTTGGGCGAAGGGGAGCCCGTCCAGCTTGAGCAAAGATGCGCCGATACTCCGGATTTTGTAGGAAAGCCGCCTCTGTGATTTTAAGCTCGTCATCGAGAGCTTCTTCCTTGCGTCTTACCAGTATTTCCGTACAATAACTCAGTGTCGAAAGCGTATCGACGGCCGTCTTGCGCAACTGAACGATCGTTTTGTCGCACACTACATACGTTATGCCGAAAATCTGCATGGGCCTTGGCTGCGTATCGGGTGCCGCGGGGATTAAGCCCTGGTCTATCAAAATTTGGAAAGCTCTAGTCGCATTAGATAGAAGAGTACCGCTTAGTACGCAGAAACGAGACAGCTTGTCGTGTGCAGCTGTGATAGCAGCGTGGTCCTTCTGTATAGATCTTGATGTAGGCTTCCGCAGCCTGGTTAGTCTTGACTACTTGGTGGTGGGCATTTACGCATGCAGCGTCGACACGCGTGAATTCTTGCAGGAGGGCGGAAATCCTCTCATCCTGACACGGCAGTTTTACGGCACGATAATTTAAGTAGGCATGTGTTCCACTAGTCCATCTGATGTACTGCTGATACGCTAGTGCCAGTCTCATTTTGCGGATATCCCCGATAACGCAGTTATAAAGGCTCTGTATGTTGACAGCAGTGGTGTGCGCGGCTTTGTAGTCAGGAGGAGGTATGCTCTTGCGCTTAGAGCCGGTCGATCTCTGCGGGTCCCCCTGAGATCCGCTGCCCGGCATGTTACTGTCTGTTGCAGGCTTACTAGCACGCAGGATTGGATCGAGCAAATATGGCTATGACAGCTGTGAAAGGATTTAGGAATGGTGTGCAAAGTCTGAAACCAAGAGGGAAGCCAGATGAACAAGCCGCCTTTCGTGAACGTGTATTGATCCTTTGCTGCTGCGATGCATGCAGTGTTTGCGGTGTACTGCTGTGCTCTCAAGGGATGAGGGATGATCTAGACCTTTTCGCAAGAGGTCAGCAGGTGTTATCACCTCGTCGGAGGCGATCCCTAGGCAGGATGAAAGGCCAGATGACCAAGTTTGCAGTCACCCGCCTCTCGCGCTGTTGAAGGCAGCATAAGACCCTCGAACGGGTGAGCGAGCGCGCCAGATGATAGTGGCCTTGTCCTAGTCTGATCCTAACCGCTTGCTTTACCCTCGACGGTTATGATAGAAAGCAAATGCTGATACCTATATCGAATATATAACAAACTGCATATGTTAGCATTGGTAAAATTCGTAGAGTGACCACTTCATCCAGCATGCATTGCCAGGGGTACTCCCAGAGGCGTGATCGCAAGCGACAACGATAGACACATACCATTTAGTCCCTCTTGCTCCATGTTGTGTATTCAATGGCAAGACCTCTGCAGTGATATGACGAGCTATGATATGCTAGGCACAGTACTGCATTGGGCGCAGTAAACGAGGGGTGATGGTGGGAAGGCTCGCCCTCTGTCCAGCTGACCGATCACCTCCGCTCAAGCGTCAAGGAAAGCAATCTTACTGACTTGTTTTCGTGTCGATAGCGCTCTGAATACTCACGTATGCATGCTCTGCTCTCTCCACACAAACCTATTATAGCTGGTCTCGTCGACTATCAGATTCAGGGGATTATGAGTCGAACTTGAACTCCCACCAAAGCTCGCCGAGAACAACTTCCACTGCCAGAAATCACCCTTCAAGCACTATGCCCTAGGCAGTTGCAACGCCTGTAACGGATCTATTGCTGCCAACGCCTCAACAGACATGCGATCTGGATCTCCTGTCAAGTTCTCATAAGTCCAAAGTATCTCTACTCCTGCAATACTAGCCAATCCAATCAAGCTTTGTTTGGAAGTGTATATGTACCTCATGAACAGCCGGAGGAAGCGTGCATTCCCCTTGCAGAATGGAAGGAGTCTTTCCGCGACACTGACTACTCCATAGTAGAGATCGACTCGCATAGCATCGTTGGTCTTGAGATCCCGTATGATGCTGCATTCCCACGGTCTGAGTACGTCGGGAATCATCGCAATGATCCCATTCACGGCGCGATAACAATGCTCGATGTTCATCTCTCTGAGAGTGTCGCACACAAGATCGAAGATGCCCTGAGATGGAGGAGGTGTAGAACTGTCAGCCTCTGCCCAGAAAACTGGCTGGAGATCCTCTGAGTGCACTGCAACACGGTGCGTACAAGTGTAAATGCCTTACAGCGACTTCCCGAAACTCGGCTTTATCCGAGACCCACGCAAGCGATTCATACCATCTGATGATCTCACATTTGATGTACAGGATGTTTTCAAGTACTTCTGCAGGCGAATCACCTGCCTTCGGAAAGCAGCCGCCGGTTGGCTCGTATTCGGGCGCATATATCTTGGTGGCTTTTAGCTCCCTCTTGCTCAGCATCTTGAACTGGTCCTTCGTCATTGATGGATAGTTTGTGTGAATCGGATTAGGCTGGCGTACGTACGTAGATTGGTCACTTTGCAAGGTGAGTCCATCTGAATCCGTGCGAAGGTGAAAAGAGCCGCAGCGGAACCGTGCCCTTGTTCAACGCGCAGGCAGCTCACCACGTCAGACTGACATATGTTCAATTGAACGTCTGAAGTGGTTGGCACCTTGCCACCGGGTTGGAGGCCATATTACCCTCGTATAGCGAGAGCTGGACCAATGGTTGTCTCCGCTGCCAGCATAGCTGATTGATAACGGCCTTTCTCCCAAAAAGATTGCCCGTGAATCGACGCTCAAAATGAATGTGAACGGTTTGTGCTTAAGCACTTGTTATCATTTCACGTTCGTAAGACGTCACGAACGCTTGTCTCGTTCTGGCTGTTAAACACATAGCGCAAACAGGATTCAATTGCAGCGTTATAGCACGTCAAGGTGGTGATTGGGCGGACTACGTAGACCAAAAGGGGTCTTCAACTGACTAGGTGGCGTTCCAAATTCACGGAATGCACACCTATTCTACACGTAGATCTAAGCGAAGCGACCAGCCTACACACCAGCAATGCTATCATATAGAGGGGCTACTCATCGTCCAAAGCATCGGTCAAGTATTTTGCTGATCTGGCGGCTTCGACTATGTCGGGAGCCTCATCGAGTAATTTCATTACGTTGAAGACGCTATTCGCCTGCTCCACGAGCTTTCTGATCATGATCCCTGAGTCTTTATGGACTACTGTGCCAAGCGTCTCCTCCTTCAAGTTTGCAGCATGTACGCTATGTTTCGTTCTTCGATTAAGGCTTGTTTGGACAACAACTCCCGGACATTTCGAAAGCTGCACTAGCACGCATCCCTCCATAGCTAGGAGCTTCTTCAGCATTTTTTCAAAGAACGTCGTAACTGTTGCTTCAGGTATGTAAGGAATCTGCCCATTCAACTCCGGCCATGATGCGAGCGATGATGGAATGCCGTAACTCGCCGAGGACCTAAGCTTTAGCTTTGAAAGCGCTTTCAATTTAATATTCGAGCTCCAGCAATTGTCCTTAGGCTTGACCACTCCATGCTTCAATGTAGTGTCCCGCTCTCGTTCGAAGGTTTCCCATAGGCTGTTCAGCCTCAGCCTTGCCATAAAGTCAGATTCTGTCTTGGGTCCATTCAAGTAGCGATTGTATGCTAAAGCGGGATTACAGACGGCCTGAAGTCGGTCACACACTTGTCCGACCTTCTCGTAGTCTTCGAGGAGAAGGCCCAATAAGGCGCGCTTAGGTGAAGTTCGTGGTGTGGCTTTACTGGCCTGAGCACCTCCTCGGGTGCTGATCCTCATTTCCAGGCTTTCGATCCTTTTCGTGATGATGAGCATGGAAAGCAAGGTCATGAGTATCCGAGCTCGTATCAAGTCAGGTTCGAAATACACTAGGAATGACGGTGGGTCAAGTCCAGATTCTGGACTAATGTTATTAGGTGGATTAGGACTTGGTGCTGTCCTACTTGGACGTTCCGTCTGACCACCGGACGGATCTGTCTGTGTATTCTGGCCTCGCGTCCCTCTTGTAGATGACGGCATGTTTGCTCTCTCAAGCGGTTCCTCAGCTTAATTGATGTCGATGTGGACGGCGGGCAGCGGAGGTTCGCAAATTGGAGTAGAGAGAGAGAGAAGAGGGGCAAGGAGGCCTGTTTTATAGTGGACAAACCTACATATTCACATGCTACAGGCTATGCTTGCTGTGAATGCTATGCTCGCGGTGCATCTTGTGTTGCAGTGTTTGCGGTGCTTGCGGTGTAGTGCTGTGTATACAGTGGAAGTCTAGACCATTCGAAAGAGGTCAGCAGGTCTCATCTCCCCTTCACGCGCGATGTGAAGTAAGTAATCATGGTGTCAAAGTCAAGATGGCGGCTTCAGCAGGCACTTGTCTTCCGCGTCTTCAAAACAACACATGTTGCAAGTACCTCTGTGTGCTCTGAAGCGTAGATAGCTACGAGACAAGCATTGCACATGTCTCGAGCGGAAGTCTTGCGATGTCTTGCGAGGCAGCATGGCCACCTTTCGAAAGCAGGCTGCCAGTACTAGTGGAGGGAAGGTGTTTAGAGCGTCGATGAAAGAGTGGTCGCGTCATAGCCATTGAAGCCACCTTCGACAGTCAGGAAGAAAGCAAATGCCACTAGCTGTGTTACATAGGACAGAGTGCATATGTCAGCATTGGTAGAAATGGCATGGTGGAGTGACCAGTTCATCCAGCATGTACTGCCAGAATGCACACTGAGGCATGATGCCAATTGATAACAATAGACACGTACCATCTACAGTTACACCTTCTCTATACTATCTCTCCCTGACAAGACTTCTGCTTGCAGTCTTCCCTGCCTTGAGTCTGATAGATCCCAACGAATCGAAAGTCTGCACTGAAGGGCTGATCTCGTCGATGAGGTCGCTGCCAGCTTTGTGCTTTCTTCTCCTGACTTGAAAAGGTCCATTCAGTAATGCTCGCTAGCTGATGAGTAGGGAACCACTCAGATACCCCTCAGCTCGTGTCACCGCTGAGCAGCATGTTTGATGACATGTTGCATTCGCTGTTGCGCTGTTCCACACTGAAGCGCGACAAAGCACTTTCGCAAATCCCATTTCCGTAGGACGGCGACAGTGTATTGGCTTTTGCAATCTTGCAGGTGTACTAGGCCTTAAGACTGTTAGGTCTACCAGTCAGTCGAAAACTACATGAGAAGCAGTCAGCTCGATTGTTGCTGGAAGACTCGCCTCTGGTCCAGCTAATCGATCATTGCCGTCGTGGGCCTCGGACGTTTTGAGGGAGGCATCTCTTTGACTCGATATACGAGATCACACAAGCACTTTCACGATTAAACGATTGACAAAGGTGGTACTGCATTGCAAACACTCTGAAACGGGCAACAAAAAGTCATTTCAAAGCGAGGTATTGTCTACTGGACCGTGCCACTTGACATTCTAACATAGCAGGAAGTCGTATCAAGGCGTTCCCTCCGTGCATGGCTAATGTCAGAGATTCTTCAGACCGTCCAGACGCTTCAATATATTGTGTAATTCTTGCTTGTTCCATTGTGAGGGTGCTCCCGACGAAGGCTGCAAGTCGCCAAATATGCCTTCAGAGTTAGCTTGAATGTAGAGTTCGAGGTTATGAGCTTCCTTCATGCGTTGCAGGCAAGCAGCCACTTTCAGTGAATACACTACTTCCTCATTGTGGCTTACTGGGCTACAATCTTGCCGCTTCGTTCCGTTAGTCGTACTCGCTGCCTGTCGTTTGTCCTCTTTGTTGGCTTTCTTAGCAGCAAGGACAGAACTACGTCGCAGGAAGGCCCGACAGTGTTCGTCGCAACGATTGAAAGCGCCGGAAAGCACAGCATCAGACTGCTTGTCGAGGAACTCGCTTAGATCGCGTGCAGAGTCCCTTCCTTTGCGATTTAATATATTCCTCGATAGCAAATTCAAGATCGAAATGGTAACTGCCTGCTGAGCATGCAATCTCTGTAAGACATCCATCATCGTCTGTAATAGAGTAGCACTGTCAGAGCGATGCCCCGATGCCCACTTGCGAAGTGCACGCTCAACCCTGGACGTGCTTGCTTTACGCAAGTTGTTGATTTCTTCGAAGAGCGTGTCCGGGTTACAGTACTTTTTCCAAGCTTGCAAACTCTGCCAGTCTGGTGTTTGAGATTGTTTCGCGGCGTCTAGACACGACTTGAAGCTCTCAACAGCCTGCGCAGCCGCTGTCAATACCGCATGAATGCTTCTAGCTCGTTCCGTCCAGAAGCTCAATTCTTCTTCGAAGACGCAGCCGACCTCGTAGGTTGAAGATAGCAATAGCACGAGATCATCGTCCTCAATGCAGAATCCAGACTTCGTCTGACCTGGATCTCGCAATCGGGTCTCCGGTAGGTTCAACCGCGTTTGAAGATAGCACGCAAGCAGGTAATCGGCCAAAAATGCCTTTATGTACAGAGCCAGATGCAGGTACTGCTCATGCTTTTCCTGCTCCGCTACAAATACGTTATAGAACTCGCTGTATGCCTCTAACCTCTGGGCCCGAGGCTCAGCGGCAGTCGTCTGTGCTTTGGACGTGGCTGGCATATTATCACTGTGGTCCTTGTCGCTCCACGAGGGTTCGACGTAGGTGGGTGTACAGCGAAAGGATCCTGCTTGGAAGAAAGACAAGAGAATGAAAGCCAAATGTGCTTGCTTTTATAGTGCTGAGTGTGCTGGCTAAGCTGTGTTTGCGGTGTCTGCTATGAAGTCGGCGGAGCAGGCAGCAACCGCGAGTGGGATGCTTGCTAGAGCAAGCTCACGATTGCTGATGGCTTGCAGTGTCAAGCAAGGGTGCCTACAGTGAACGTGTGAGCGATAAGGGGCGTTTGCGCTGTTACTCACACCCAAAAAAGTGACAAAATCAAGCA
The DNA here is from genome assembly GCA_019775285.1 of Cystobasidium slooffiae. NCBI lineage: Eukaryota > Fungi > Basidiomycota > Cystobasidiomycetes > Cystobasidiales > Cystobasidiaceae > Cystobasidium > Cystobasidium slooffiae. Next base: position 537,659 of record JACWFZ010000007.1, on the reverse strand, counting down.
CCTTCGGCTTTGCAGGCAGTCGCCTACTACAGTATTACCGAGCCAAGGAGCGACAACCTGAACTGCACAATGGTAACCTAGTAGAAATGTCGAATCGCTTGAGGCGTGTGAGCGTGATTCGCAAGCATGCCTTGAAAGTCGACGGTTTGTGCATAGACTGTCGAAAAGGTTGTAGTATCGTATAGCCAAGTTCTACAAGAGGAGGTGACGGACTGCACAGCATAGTCACGACGGGAGAGTCTGCCCTGCAAAAGTGTATAACGCTTCGTTCAGAAGGGACAGAGGAGTAGAAGCTTCTTGGTGGCAGTCTTGAGGATGCCTTTCGAGTCTTTGTTGCTTCTTTGCATCTTCCTTCTAGTTGCTATTCCGTCTTCTTGCAGAGCGCAGCAAAAGCAAAGCTCACACTTCCTCTAAACGTCCACACTCCTTTCAGACACCATTCTTCCTTCGATTTCACCCTTCGTGTCCCTCTTCACCTCTTCTTCAGCTTTCTTCCAACATCCGGTAGTTGGTGCAGGAGAGACAGCGAAGAAGACCGAAATCCACGCTCTCTCTTCCACTCCATCAACATCACCCTCAATCAGCACCAAGATGGAGCACGCTCATTCAGACAGCAGACCGCCTCCACCGGCGTATAACAGGGTAGTCAACAAGGTCACAAGAGGCAGGAATCTTCGTCCTGTTGTGAGTCCCGCTGCCACCGCATTCATATCTTGAAGTATAGCGTTTGACAGGACTGACACACCGATTTTCTTCTCGTGGCTTGCAGGTGCTACTATGTACTCTCCTCATGTAAGCTTGATAGGACTATGCAAAGCCCTTCACACATACTTACTGGCTTGTCCTCCAGCTTCATCTGGTGTCTCATCGTTGGAGTAGCCAATATCAAGGCAATGATGCATGACGGAGTCTCCGGGAAGCTTATGGCGGCATACATCATCCAAGCAGCTCTCTATCTCGCACTCTGTCTGTTATCACTGGTCGTCTTCTATGCTGGCTGGACTGTGAGCATGCCATCCAAATCACCCTCAAAGCTGCTTGCTGCGACGTGGCAGTGCAGGAAGACGGCTGCAGAGCAAGAAGCAAGTTTTGGAGGTTGAAGCTGAGACTTTTACCATTGCACAGTCTAAGATCAAAGCTGGTAAAGCCGGAGTCCTGTGTGTCTACATCGGCACCCTCATCCTCGTAGCTGCGCATGTCTGCCAAATCGCACTCCACTTTGCCTTCAAGAAAGACATCAAGAATGCATGCGAAGTCGACGAGCGAGAGGACTACCCTGGCTCGTCAACAACCGAGATTGCAGACTGGTGCGACTCTGATTGGCGTAATGATATCTGGTGAGCAAGCTCCTTCAATATTCGACATTTCAGGCATTACCCTCTTCTTGAAGGAAGCGCACCTGTCAAAGATGTGGCGAATAAAGCTTGGCTCGACTAACCATGTTCTCTACAACATTTCGTGCTCACACAATATAGGCGTCAAATAGCATGGGCAATCTTCTGCTTCATCTGCGCTGGTCTCATGGTCCTTGTCACGCGGTCATTCTATCATCAAATCCTAGATCCAAACCACGGCCGAACCCAATCAACCGGCTATGCCGCTTCACACGCCTACAGAATGGGAGGCATGAACAATCAACCACCTCCACCATCGTCGGATATGCCCTATGGAGGACCACCACCATCACACATGCAACCTCTTACAAATCCATTCGCTCATGGTGCCCCAGCTCCGGAATACAACGCCCCTCCTATGTATGTCGCTCCTGAGAAAGGAAGCCCATACGAAACCTTCAATGGAAGCGGCAACAACGATAGAAAAGACTCGATGGTCGACGTAAGGATGGACGATCCTTCGAATGCGCCCCACGATAGAGACCTGGCAGGTCAGACGGAAGCGTTGACGAGTAGTCGAAGAAGCAATGACAGTGACGACACGATACAGGGTAGAAGAGGCGAAGGGCGTATATAAGCGGACTTTCGACACCTTGACCAAGACAGAAAGAGCAAATCTGGACTCTGTCAAATTGGCTTAGACAATCCTCTTCTCAGTTGTTTACATAATTCAGTAATAGTGCAAATTTTGTAGCTCTCCCTGTAACATGTTCTGCTATACTTCCTTCATCTAGCTACTAATCTGCTTCATGAGGGGCTTGCAAAATCATCCAAGTAAGTCTTTCCTTGTCCGCTTTGTAGACAAGAACACGTCGCTGACAGGTGTCTCCTCATATACAGCTCCGAATACACGAAGACTCGGACACTGACAGGAAGCTAATTATACTTCCTCATCTTCCCAGCGGCCTTAACTATGTTCTTCCCTTCCAGTCCGGATTGGAATGCGCGCCATCTACTCGTACCTTCGCCACATCTTCGAAGCTATCGGCAAAGGAACAAGGCACATGACGAACCAGCCGGTCGAGATGAAGATGGCTTGCCTGAAGCACTATGAAGTCTCACCAGTATAATGAATTTGCGCTTTACTATACTCCAATTGAAGAAACTCCGCCGCTGCGAAACGACATCCAGATACTTACACGTCTTGACGCGCAAAGCGAGTATATTAGGTCTATCACGACGACAGCGCAGGCAAGAGCCAATCCACCGCTCAGCGCACAGTCATGTCAGCTCAAGAGACCAACAACGCTTCCGAAGAGACTCTTCACGCACCTTCCCATCGAAACGCCGTCAACGATCCCTCTGGTACAACGATCAAAGCCTACGATGCGGAGCAAGATGCTGGAACGACACCTCTTCGTACCCCACTGGTTGCTAGGGAATCCGAAGCTTCCTCTGCTCGAACAATCAGAGACGAGACGGCCGGTCTAGACAAGGAGAAAGGTGGTCACGGCAACAATGGTGGTGAGGGAGACAAGCCTAAACGTCGCCCTGGGCTCTTGGAGAGAACGACTTCGGGACATACGAGAATCGAGAAGCGAGAGGATGGCAAGGTTGAGCTTAAGGAGAAGGCTGTTTATGATCAACTTGGTTTCAGCTGGTCAAACTCGAAGAAATGGTGGATACTCAGCGTGAGTCTTTGCTTATTGTTTTGCCACCATTGCCTCAGCTCGTCAACTAACGCAGTGACATGCTTCCTAGATCATTTTCCTCGTGCAATTATCGATGAACATGAACGCAAGCATCTATGGAAGTGCACTTGAACAGTTCGAAGATCATTTCAATGTCGTCCCTCAAGTCGCTCGTCTCGGTCAAGGCCTCTTCCTCATTTGCTATGCATTCGGTTGCGAACTCTGGGCGCCTTTCTCCGAGGAGTAAGCTTCGAATCTTCCGGACTGCGCTGCTCCTCTCTGATCTTCATCATATCACAGACTCGGTCGTAAACCAGTGCTTCAAGCATCGCTCTTTCTTGTCAATGGTACGTTTCCAGCTTAGTCTCCCAAGCTGTATTTGCGTACTCTAACACATCTTGCGCATTTCAGTCTGGGCTCTCGCTTGTGCTCTTGCGCCGAACTTCCCAGCTCTGGTTGTCTTCCGTGTCCTCCAAGGTTTCTCCAGCGCTGGTGGCAGTGTCACCCTTGGTATGGTCGCAGATATGTTCGAGCCTGAGCGTCAAGGCAATGCAGTAGCTTGTAAGTGACTCTCCGCCCTTCAGCCCTATCAGCCCAGTCATTAATGATTTTCCCTGTCTCACCTCACAGTCATCGTGTTCTCATCCGTCGCCGGAAGTGTCCTTGGTCCTATCGTCGGCGGCTTCCAGGCTCGCTATCTGTCTTGGCATTGGAATGTGCGTGTATTCACTTGCTCGATCTGACAGGGCCTCGCCTGACGCATCTACTCCTTCCCCTTCCTCAGTTCTGGCTTCAATTGATCTTCGGGGGCGCTGTCCAACTTCTGCACCTGTTGGTTCCAGAGACGAAAGCATCCATCTTGACAACGCGCATCGCAAAGGAGAAGCGAGCCAAGGGCGAGGAGGTGTACTCAACGCACGAGCTCGAGCAGCACAAATGGGAGATCAAGGCAATACTTCAGATTATGTCTCGGCCAGTAAGCCTCGAATGCACAGAATCCCATGAAAAGCAGAATGCTGACAGCCTTTCGTACTTTGTTCGCAGTTCATCATGTTCGCGACCGAGCCGATTGTCCTCTGCCTTTCGCTTCTTTCCGGATTCTCCGATGCCCTCATCTTCACTTTCCTCGAGAGCTTCGGCCCTATTTTCCGCCAATGGAACTTCGGTACTGTAGCACTCGGGTTGGCCTTCATCCCTCTCTTGGTCGGCTACTGCATCAGTTACCTCAGCTTCATACCCTTCATCAAGCGCGACGAGAAGACGCAAGCGGACCGACCTGATGACTTTCAGCCGGAACAGAAGCTCTACTGGGTAAGTGGAACACTAGCATACGAATGTGGAGGTAAGCCTGCTGACTTTGTTCTTCCCAGCTATTGTATACAGCGCCCTTGTTGTCGATTGGCTTGTTCGCATTCGCATGGACGTCACAGGGTGAGCATTGCACTACAGCGGACCGAGACAAGTAACTGACCCGTCAATGCCTCAGGTCCAGCCATCAATCCTTGGATTGTTCCCCTGATCTTTAGCGCTCTCATTGGAATCGCTAATTATGCTATATAGTAAGCAGTCTCCTTCTCTTGTCGCTCGGCTTGTACTTACCCACATTCCTCAGCTTTGCTACTGTCGATTACATGATTCACGCCTATGGCCCGTATTCCGCTTCGGCAACAGGCGGAAACGGGTTCGCCAGAGATTTCCTGGCTGGTATTGCTACGTTCTACTCCACTCCTCGTAAGCCATCCTCGTGTTTGTGAGTCGTGTCAGTCGACGTACTGCTAACATCGCCTCTTTCGCCATCTGTAGTCTATCACAATATTGGCAACTCCCACCAATTCGCCTTTGGTTCTACAGTTCTTGGAGGTCTCGCCATTGCAGTTACGATTCCGATATACATATTCTACATCTATGGTCCCAAGATCCGTTCACGGTCGAAGTTTGCTCAAGTCTTGAAGGGTGACCGGGACGCCTCGAAGTCTGATGAGCCAAGTGGCGGGGAGGCATAAACATCAAACAGTGATTGCAATGCACCTGCTGTATGTAATGAGCGATTCAACGCGGTATACTGCGGCCGAAAAGGCGCGGTGTGATAGCAGAGATAGGGTACCTCATGCTCGAACATGGCTGCTAGCGCAAGGCTGCGTGGCTCGACTCCATGTCCGAAGCGTAATCCGAATATTTCACATCTTGATATTTCAGGCTGATCATGATCCCGATCAAAAGAGTTCAATGGCCATGCTGCTCACGTCTTAGAGCCGGTATCTGTCTGGCAGGGCCGGGCAGAACGTCCTGCGAGTGTCTATCTCCGCCTCAAAGGAAGCTGACCGGCATTGCCCCCAAGCTGATGCAAAGAAAGCAGCTGCTCAGGCTCAGGCAGGCTTGCCTTCGTACATCTTAAAGCCAATTTTCACGTACACCTCAGATTTGTCCAGCAAGCCCACTCACAATGCGACCTGCGGGCATCATACTCATGACGTCTATCTTAGGCGCCTTTACAGCAATGGCTCAGTTCGAGAGTTTCTCCCCAGACAAATGCAGAGAGCAGAAGCCGTGTACACCGGAAACTTGGAAGAACTATCCCCCTGACATGATGTAAGCCTGAGTATGCAAGTGCCTGCATGCCGGGTCAGGAGTAACTTACATTTCTCTTTCATCACCTGGTGAAGGTTCTGCGGCTGTGGCCCGGAACCCCACATCTGGCTTTGCACCGATAAAGGATACGTCCGAGATGCCAACAAGCTTTGCAAGGTAAGTACTAGTGCTTCCGCCATCTAGCTGAATCTTCAGCTTTACTTACGATGCAATCTCGCAGGACCATTGCAAAGCCACTCACATGGTTGCTGGTAGCACAGCTCACAATTGCGTAAATCACGACCCAGAGCACGCCGTCGAATCGTGATGATGCGGAAGACTGGAAAGTGGCACGCAAGTATTCACCAGCTAGCGCCAGGATCGTCTGGCCTTCCGCTCTATCCTTTCCGTCGATGGAACTGAATTTCAGCTGATATCGCATCAGCCACGTTGTCACATTTAGTTTCGCTAACCTCGTCTTGCTAGACCTACTCACGTCTCGTACCATTATTTTCGGATAACGCACATCGACGAAGCCCAAATATGAGCCAAATCGTTCTAACACGCTAGAACGCACTGACGTATGTGCGCTGAAAGGACTCGACCCTACACCGCCAGTGTCATCACCGTCCGCGTATGGCGCTCTAAAATGCGAGATGTACAGGCCTATTTGGTGCTTTATGAGCTACGCTAGTCAGCAATTGGAGATCTTGCCGCTGAGTGTGATGTGTTAAAGACAGACGAAGAAAGCGTGCGGAAGCCGTGTCACTCGTAAAAGTGATATAAGTCATCCTTGCTATGTGTCATAAATGTCAAAAGCATACCTCCGGCAGCTGGCTAATTCCGAAAGGAGGGGGGCCGATAGCTAGGATTGGGTCCGTTGTGCTTAAATCTGTCGGTCCTACTGGGAGCGTGGGCTATCTGACCACCTTGTCTTTTGCTCGACTTCATCTCTAAGGCGCAACACAACCATCCGATTGCCTATCATTCCAAGCTCATCATGATCTGGACACAAGCACCTACACTGGCGCTCATCATCACTACAGCAGCATCAACCTGTCTGGCAGAATCTATACCACCTCCATGTACTTCGATGCCGGCGGCCTGCCCTATCAAGCAAGACAATGTAGCAGACTTCGTTTACTAGTGAGTCGCAGATTGTCGTGACTTCGCTGACTTGAAAGTTAGCATTTAGTACTATCTGCTGACTATTACTATAGTCGCTGTGGCTGTGACCACAAGACTGTAATGAGCTGTACAAAGGATGCACCCAAGTGGGTAGCGACCAAGCACAAGTGTGAGGTAAGGTCACAGTCACCAGTGCTGCATTACCCCTCCCCCGCAAAGTCGGCTGAAACACTTTGCGCCGCCCTAGTTTGGCGTGGGCGAAGACTTTTGCATGGATCTTCTGCAGACTTCCAGCGATGTGAACTGCCTTGACTATCCCCCGAATACAGGCTCTGAGAAGAAAGAGGCCGAGGCTAAATTGACAAATCGTCGATAGTCGCTATTCGATCATCATGTCTCTTAGATCCATACATACTGTGCGGTGTTGGGTCACTCGCTGGCTGCGCTAGCTCGCTCCATACAGCATCACCTGTAATGAACGACCTGTTGCAACGACTGTGACCGATTTCAAAAAAATTGATTGCCCTGGAAATTCAGCAGCCTGGCCTCGGAGACCACGGCATGCTCTAAGGGAACAGGGGCTGCCGCACATTCACGAGTATTTGAAGGAATCAAGTTTGACGAGAGCTCCAATGTGACGAAGTTGGCCAGCGAGGTGTGCAGTATGCGATTGTTACTAGCACCATGGACAGATTTTGCAATGCTGATCTATTTGTTCTGGCTCTTGCCATCGCGCAACCTCTGAAGTAGTACATTGATACACGATGCAAGCGCTTGCACTTCATCGACAGACCGCGTATCGCCTGATGTTAAGGCAGACGCGGCATCCTCTGTCACCCTTTGAGCAGATGAAACTGCCGCCCAACGAATCTTGGCATTCTCATCGACCAAGTAAATGTAGCCGGGGTGCTTGTTGCTCATGCCCATCGGCTAAACAAGGAACGGTCTTGTTAGCTGGCCAGCCATGTGTGCAGCGTATCTGCTGTATAACGACTTACTTCTTTCAGGTACTCTAGACTTTGCGTTGAGACTAAGTATGTTGAGCGGTATTCTTCTGGTATTGACCGCCGCAGAGATGATAGGAACAAGCTCAACAGAGCCCACTTCAGTTTGTTCTCTTGCATGTTTATCTGTACGAATTGGAAGAGTGGCTCGTCTTTGAAGTTCCCAAGTATGTCACGTGTATATGTTTCAATGTGAGCCTGGATATAGGAGAGAGGGAAGCAGTTTAGCTAATGAAGTCGCTTCTGCGTCATAGTTGCTGCATTATATGGACCCACCTCTGATATTCGTGTGCTGAGCATAGCTACCAGACTGATCTTCCCTTTCAGCAGTTCGCTCGTGTGCACTTCTGTTTCTTTCGAGCCTGGAGGCGGCACCAGTCGATTCCCTTCGATTTCAGGAAAGTAGCGTGCGGCCTGCATTCATATACGAAGATGAGTATGAGTGACAAATGTGGTATTATAATGACATACCTTCTCCAATATAAGCGTCTTGGGCGCTACCCACAGCTTTCCACCTTCGTGCCGCAGTTTGTTGTAGTCTTCGAAGTATCCTGTAGAGGCCTCTTTGACGCTGACAGGACAGAAAGACAGCGTTAGCACCTTATATATCTTACCGATCTTAGACTGAAAAAGCTTACATATGCTTTCGTTCCGCTATTCTTGCGTCTTTGTCCATCATGTATTCCGCACGTTGTCTCAGCGTAGGCTTGGTGTGCCTGCTAGGTGCTTGCGTGACACCCAACGGACGCGGCAGCGAAGGGGGGCTCTTCGTCTTTCCTGATGGGGGTTTAGGTTTTGACGTGCTTGAAGCCGATGCCGTTGATGAGCTTGATGTCGAAGCTTCACTGCTTGATGCTGCTGAGCTTGTACTGAAACACGACGAAGGAAAAGCCGAGCCAGCTAGAGACGGCGCATATCTCCTGGACGTTGAGCCGCAGAGACACGCTGTACACCGCTGTAGTGCCATATTGACTGGTCTTTGAGTAGTATACTTGAGGTGTTGGTCATGAAGTACTCCATTCACAATTCAAAAGTCCGCTGGTCTCTCTCTGTCCGATCACCCTCATAATCGACACGCACAACCATGCAGCTCAGTAGCAGCGCTGCAAGGACAGCAAGAGCAGCTGGAGTGTCACTATACGCCTGTACATGTGGCTTGAAGACTGGCTATGCATCTTCCAGCTTGGTTCGTCAAAATCCGAGAAGATACTTCAGTCAGGCCGATGAATCCTCCTCAGCTGGACCTTCTTCCCAAGCATACAATGCAGAAGACTATCATGATCCTGCTCACGCGCAGATGCTCACTGCTCGACTGGCAAAGACGAAGAAGAGAATGGTTAAGAGGGTGCGTCCTGACTTTTTACGGGAACAATGCCATACTTTCATGCTTATGCTTTCTTACAGGGTCAAGACTTTGTGGACAAATTGACAATACAGGTCAAAGCTGGTAAGCGGCAATTGAAGAAGGTCAGTCAAGTTCCAGTTTGCTGACAACTTTGTGATTCTTCAGGCAAAGGAGGTGAGAGGTTCTTGCCGCTACGGTCCATATACCAATCTAACGGAATTGCTATGTAGGCGATGGTGGCGTGGCTTTTCATAGAGAGAAGTTCGTCGAGCGTGGCCCTCGTGAGTGATATTTGCAAAGTCATCTTCATCTCTTCCGATAGCTAAAGGATGATTCTTTGCCAGCCTCCGGAGGCAATGGTGGACACGGAGGAAACGTATATATCAAGCCTGTACCGCACTATTCCTCCCTTTCGCATATCAAGAAGACCATGCTGGCACATAACGGACAAGCAGGTGCTGGATCATGGCTACACGGTAGAAGAGGGAATGACTTGGTCATAGAAGTGCCATATGGGACTGTCATACGCGAAATCCGTCAATCTCAGCTAAGCCAGCAAGGCGAGGACTCAGATAGTGTGTTCCATCCAGAAGACGAAGAAGACGCATCTACTGAAACTTGGTCACAATGGCGTAAGAGATTGAAAGAAGAGAAGACTACAAACCCAGAAGCGACGAAAGAGCGAAGAGCGAAAATGTTCGTGCTTTATCCGACACTGGATGAAGATATCGATTTGCTGGATAACAAGATCATAGATGAACTAGAGTTCTCCTTTCTAGAGGAGGAAAGAAGAGAAGGATTGACCAGATTGAGTAAACCTCCAGTCGAGATTGACTTTGATGAAAAACCTTCTTCGCAAATTGAGAGTCTAGAAATGGACGATATGCCAACTTCGGCTGATAAGATAGCTCCGAAACAAGATGAGAAGATTTTACTGCTCAGAGGCGGAAGAGGCGGTTTTGGCAATCCATACTTCACACAACCTAACTCGAGGAGATCACCCAAATTGGCGACGAGAGGAAGACCGGGCGAGAGCATGAGACTTGAGCTGGAGCTGAAGACACTCGCCGATATCGGTCTGGTTGGCTTTCCGAACGCTGGTAAAAGGTGAGCTTTACCGACTTGGAACGTCGCATGCGCCCTATCACAGCGTTCAAAAAGGAGCAAGAGTGCATACTGAACAATACCTCTCTTCACAGTACTGTGCTTCAAGCACTTACGCACAGCCGGAGCACCATAGCACCCTATGCCTTCACTACGATGACGCCTCAAATAGGCACTTTGATAATATACGACGATGCAACATATTCCACGACCACTTCGTCGAACCTTATCGAAGAGACAGCCTCTCGGTCGTCTTTGCCTGCTGGAAGTAACAGGACTAGGCTAGCACGACCAGCAGACAAATACGCAAGGCAAGAAAGACTTCGTCTTACGATTGCGGATTGCCCTGGTCTGTTACCCAACGCAGCCGATGATGTCGGACTGGGACATGATTTCCTTCGGCACATCGAGAGGTCCAAAGTGCTCGTATACGTCGTCGATTTATCCGGCAAAGATCCCGTCAAGGACTTACTTGTACTGAAGCAGGAACTGGAGGAATACAAGCCTGGTTTGAGTGAACGAGCTAGGATTATAGTAGCCAACAAGGCTGATAGAGTGGACGAGCACGACGAGGACTCAGTACAAGCCATGAAAGCGAAGCTGGATGGAATCAGAGCACTGGCGAAAGAATGGCAGGAAGTTGACGGTACGGAGAGGATCGTCATTCCGATGTCGGCCATGATGCGTGGAAATGTCGATGCTTTCGTCAATACCATGGTGACAGTCTTGGAGGAAAGTACACGATGACAGTTGCGAAGGCAATGTAGTGGAAGAGCTATTCCGTAGCTCCGTAGCAATACATTCTTCTGCTACAACAATTGGAGCTATTATAGTGCGGCAGAAATGGCTGCAGTTGCCACCCTTGTAGACGTGGTTATCGCCCCTCCGCCTGTTCACCAGCTTGAGAGTGCTAACGTTTGCAGCTACCACAGAGTTGGCTTCAAAGGGGGAATACAGCTCAAGAATCAGCAAAGAAAGACCTCATCCATAGCTTCCAACGCGACAGTATGGAGCGCTCAAGTCATGGCTGTCGCGTACTGCGTGCGCTCTCAAGATGGTTTCTGCCTCTCGATCATCTATCTACTGTAACCGAGCTTCCAGGACATCTGCAGCTTGTCGACGATAGATGGGCGATAGGCCAACGATCTCAACCATGCCGCACAGCGCTCCTGTCATGTGAGAACTCCGATGCACAAGCTGCGATGGCAGGCTATCATACCGACATGCCTGAGGAGCTTCCTCACAACAAAGGCGCCGGGAACGGTTCCGACGACCTTCTGTACAGATTCTGGACAGTCTCGGAAGCTATCAAAGAACAAGATGTATTTCCCATTGACTTCTTCGATGGGCAAACTGATGTTTATTGACGATGAAACTGCCAAACGAATGCTCCTATCAGCTGTGGTACGGCAGCAGAGTCGCCTGCCTCTGACATTCTTGGCTTCCGACTGATGCGCTCGTCTCAAGATTGACGCCGCTGCTCGTACCGTCTTTCGTTCATTAGGTTCACTGTAGAACGACCAAGCTACAATGGACGGACTGGAGCTTACTCTCATCGACAAGACTGGAATGCTTATTGGTGAGCCTTCACATTGGGCCCCGTTGTTACTGGGTTTGAAACTGATGCTGCGTACGCATCAGGTTCTTGGTTGACTAGTCTCAGCTATGGCATTCTGCTCTTGCAGATCGTGTTGTATATTCAGTCCAAGGCGGCAGATCCGTAAGTCAAACCCCAGTGGCTGTATTATGCAAACGTCGAAAGTACGCTAAGCAACTTGAAACGACAGACTTCTGCTGCGAGCGACAGTCGGTTTGCTCTTCTGCTTGGACACAACATGGAACATTCTTCTCCTGGTGTCAACCTATCGCCAGCTTATCACTGTGTCCTCGACCTCCTTTGACGTCTACCTGCCTCGTGAGCATCGCTACCTGTTCTTCAGAGCGGTGGGGACTGCTGACTATCTGTCCTTCGTGTACTTTAGCTCTCACTTTCGTTTGCATACCCTTTCTCGCTGCGCTGGTTCTCCTCGGAGTCAATGTGTTTATGGTCTGGCGCTACCAAAAATTGACCAAGAGATCTTGGCTCTGGTGAGCACTATCTTGTATGAATGGCGGCTTTTCTGGAGAATAAAAGCTAATCATAAGACCGATGTTCGTCAATTTTTGTTGCGGATAGCTACGGCCTTTATATGGTCTCTATCGTGACTTTCATCAGCTACATGTGGTCAATCTCACTCAGTATCAAGTTGCGAAACTTTGACATGGTGGATATCCGGCGTTACATCGAAGACTACAAGATCGCGGCGAAAGTGAGCAAGGCAGGATTGATCATGGAGTTGGTCATGGTATTTACTGTGAGTGTCCGCCAAGCCTGCATGCAGTGCTCAAATCCCCTGCGTAGATTCTTTCATGAGATAGACTGACGAGGAGACGTCTTCTCGCCCCGGCGACCTGTAGATCTGGATTCTGCTTCTGGTAGCGCTGCTTGGCTATTTGCGCAAGGAAATGCTGGGCGCCAGACGGTAGATACAAGATTACGGACCAACCTTCATTGACATTACACTGACCTGTATCATCACTTGCCCAGCATCGTCACACGCTTGCTCGTGATCACTGCAGAGACTGGTACAATCGCTACTGTCAGTTGCATTACGCAGTTGATATACTACTTCAAGCATCCTTCTTCGTCGAATGTCATCGTTATAGTGCGTGTATTCCTGTATTGACAGGAAAAGGGCTGCAAAACCTGAGGGCTCGGTACTGATGCTGGTTTTCTTTCACTCTAATCAGGCGGCATTCACAGCTCGTGTGTACTACATGGGCATGCTTCTAGCTCTCAATATGCGCGGGAATGGAGGTCAAGTCATGCAAGACGGGTCGAATAGCCGGATATCGGGAGCTTTCGGCGGCTCGAATGCCCTTCCGTTATCTCACATCAGGTCCACTGGAGGCACCACCTCCAACCATTTCCACAAAGTTATTCATGTATCTCAGGATATTGCGATGCACTCGGACAAGGTGAGTTTCCCGCGATTGGGAAGTCTTCAGCCTACCTCTTTCGAGCGGTCGAGAGAGTAGCTTTAACTCGACTGTCGCCCTGATATCGAAACTCCTTACCTAGCAGGAAGAGAGTGACGGATTGGGGAACGACAAATCTGTATCCTTCCGGTAGCGACGGCTTGAGGTCAGATTGGAGTATAGCAAGGAATGTGATAACAAAAGTCCTAATAGCCAGATATGGTGGCTACGAGTCTCGACGCAGCTTTGTCCTCGCATGGAGGACACGCTATCGAGCAGGATGTGACAATTAATATCAACGACCAGCATAGCTTGTACACCAATTAATGTCTAAACACTGAGGCACCTTGATTATATAATACGGCTAGTCTAGTCGAGTCCGATCACGTCGTTGAATTCGCTTTTTCCGCAACTCTGTCGCTGCCTTATATCATATCGCGATCTCACCATACGATGCTGTAATGGGCTTCTAATGCCCTTTCCCTTCTCTTCTCACGACCTCGTGAGAACAAAACGCGCTCCATCCATCAGGGCGACGCGCTCAAGGCCCACTGAATTTCGATGCAGAGCACTCGCGCAGCCGACCCGAAAGCCACGGCTCGATGAGCGTGTGAGCTCCGAGCAGTGGGTGACGGAAGTCTCATGGCAGACAGCCGCATGTCACGATGATGCTATGGCCTCCGCGCCTGTCACACTGTGCGGCACTCTTCACATCCCGAGCTTTCCGTGATACGCAGAACTCGCATACTTCCACTGCAATGGGCGTGTGAACCGGCCGGGCAAAACGAGGTCACCTCTGCGAAAAGCTTGCATGCCCTGAACACGAACAGGACTAAGGGGAACGGCGATAAGCTTCTTGTGGGAGCATCGTGCTGTCTTACAGGTACTGTACCCGGACAATGCTCAACGATCTGGGTGATCTTTTCTCGAAGTGTATTCGGCAGGCAGACTGAGCCTTATCTCGCTTACATACTCCGCTGCTGCTGCTTCTCTCCTGGAACTGCGCATACCGAACCGTGACAGGCAGCTCATTGCTTACAGCTTTTGCAGGCATCGTCTCGTCTTTATAGGGAAAGCAACAAAAGCACCATCTGCCTGAACGGCTGGCTCATACGGCGGAGATCACGCTATGGACACCTCTGTTCTCGGTCTCGATGGCCTCAAGCTTACTTTTGTAGACAAGTCTGGCATGGTTGTTGGTGAGCTAGCTAGACTGTCACGACTCTTTGAAGCTTTTCACTCAAGCTTGCTGCTACCATATTCAGGATTATGGTTCACTGGTATCAGCTATGGCATCCTACTCCTTCAACTCGCGTTTTACATTCGCGCAAAAGCAGCCGACCCGTAAGTCTAAACCGCACGTGCAAATAGAGTATGTAGTCCGCACGACGCGACTGACCTATTATTCATCATCTTAACGATTGGATGACACAGGATACTGCTCAAACTGGCCGTCGGATTCTTCTTTTGTTGCGATACTACATGGAATTCTCTCTTCATGGCAGCAGTTTACCATCAACTGGTAGAAGTGCAGCCGGGCACACTAGAGGCATACATACCATATGCCTATCTCATCAGAGCTAAGTTCTCCCGAGATACTGATGCTCAAGCCAAACCTTGTCAATGTCCGCAACAGCTCTTTCTTTTGTGTGCATACCTCTGGTTACTCCCTTCAACGTAGCAGGAGTGAACAGCTTCCTGATATTTCGCTATATGAGACTCACCAGAAGGCGATTACTCTGGTGAGTTATATTCGCTGCCACTGTAACCAACTACTTGCTATGCAATACGCCGACTCTTTGTGTCAATTTTGCTAATGTTTCCCCCAAACTCCAGCTACGCCTTGTACTTTGTGGTGGTTGCCACCTTGATATGCCATCTTTGGTCGGCTTCGTTATCCATCAAGCTACGGAACTTCGATATTACAAACCTTGCAGGCTTTAAGAAACAGTTCGAAATGGCTGGTACCGTTGCTAAAGCTGGCTTGATTACAGAGGTCATCATGGTTTGCTTGGTGAGTCTTTCAACACGACGCGAAGCAGTATCTTCGTATCTGAATCTGGTGATGAATGCTTACTGACACGCGATATGAATGCTTGGATCGTCAAATAGACCTGGGCATTATTGCTCGTAGCTTTGCTCAGCTATTTGCAGCAAGAGATTATGGGAACAAGACTGTATGTCACACATCTGCAGCTCACACCGCGACAAGTGGAGTCATTGCCGAAAAGGAACATCTAGGCTGACCATCGCTGACTTCTGACCTTGCAGTATAGTTAAAAAGCTCTTGCTCATGACTTTGGAGAGCGGCACAGCTGCCACTGCTGTCTCTGTAGCCTTGCTAGTATACTATCTCCGACATCCAGACTCGTCGAATTTGATTATCTTGGTGAGTCGAGATAATTGAATCAACGGCAACCGACCTGGTCGATATGTTGAATCGTGAGCTGACCCACGACTATACCCGCTGGCATCCATTTCAGGCTGCATTCATGTCGCGTATCTATTTCATGGGAATGGTAAGCCGCAGCAAGCTATTCCGTCCACAATGAAAAGGTTGAGTCTGAGCCCTCCGTGATCTTGATGACAGCTCTTCAATCTCAATATGCGCGGAAGCGGTGGTCAACTTATGCGCGATAGTTCGCCAAGTCACCTATCTCAAGCTTATGGCACCTCAAACAGTCTCGCACTTTCCAACATTCGTTCAGGGACAAGCTCACGTTATCAACATAAAGTCATTCGTGTCAGTCAGCATGTTGAGACCGAAGCAGACAAGGTACGCATTCATTCCCCTCCAATAGTCACCGTTTCCCTCGTAAGCGTCTGCTGACCTCATCGCTGTTCATGCTCTTTTAAGCCCCAGATTCCTAGTAAAGTCTACCAGCTCGGTGACGACGAGCCCTCTGAATATGGACGATCAACGACTGAAAAGGAACGCATGGAGCATCAGCACGTCTGATTAGACCTCTTCGGTTATATGTCCGTTATTATATTTATGGGCCCGTATGAAAGTACACGGCCAGTATCGCTGCCATCTGTTTTAATTCTAACATCATCTACAACAACAGGGTATAAGATCTATTAAAACAACAACTGCGTTTCACTCGCTGCTTTGCATAGCATACCAATGTCGTTCTTTTCGTACCCATGCTACAATTGATTTCCACTGCTGCATCTTCTCTCAACGTCCCCGCGATTTGCTTCCGTTGACTTTTGACCTTACTCCATCTTAGGACGTTTAGATTGATCACCGCCTCGAATACTCTGTCCAAGAGCATCGAACTGTCAGTCGATTGTCGACAGAAAAGCTCATACTGGCATCTCCCGGTGGCACTTACCGAAATCAAGAAACCCAAGAAGCGATCGCCATATTCTTTCGGAGGAACAGCTGAGATACGATGCTGGGGAAACGGACGAAGAAGGCGATTAGCTGATGTGCGTATGTAATGGCGGCTGGCCGGTGCTTACCTTGTCGTATTGCATGCTTCTCCAGAAATGCTCTATGCGCTTCTTCCAATTATACGGTGTAAGAATATCGATAACACCAAGATAGTAGATCTTGTTTTCGTTCTGGTCATACTGGTCCGTAGCGCGTATACCTCCTTCGTCTTGATAGAAGACAAAGTATCGTCGTTCCGACTTGTCCTTCTGCGGCAGCTGATACGTCCCGTTTGACAAGACTTGAGGATCGGCTCTCTGGACTGCCTTTCGCAGCTCGGCTGCTGTATGCTCTCGCTCTAGATCGCCTCGATGCGTAGGACGTCGTCTGAGTTTACCGCCTTGCCCACCTTCCGGCTAGGGAACACAGCAACATTGTCAGCCCCATGTCACATGGCTTCGCTAGAAGGATATAGACTCACAGAAAAGACAGTCAGCATACCATCGCGGAGATTCTCTTTGTTACCTCTGCCCATGTCGTGTATACCGATAAGCAGGGAGTAATCCATTATATTCAAGCGTTGGAGCAATTCCACATCCCTATGAAGTTGTTCCTCGAAAAGATGGCGTTTATATGGTCCAAAGTCAATCTGTCGATGTCGATGTATCCAATTCAAGTCCTTCAGAGTAGCTCTTGGTTTCTTAGCGGCCAATTCTTCAGGATATTCTCTTCCAACAGATGATCCTTTTAAATCAAAAGTTTCATGAACATCACGATGAGGAGGGAATAGATTATTCATGATAACGAAATGAATCTTGCGACCATGAGGTAATTTCACTCTATGTAAACCATAAAATCTTGAGATTAAAGTATTAGGATTATCCAAGACATGTTTATGATAGTCTTTCAAAATTTTGCGGAAGAATTTGTGCTCTGTATGTGAGATTGTCTTGATGATGAAACGATAATCTCTTGAGAAATAGAAGAAAGATCCTGATTTACCAGGTGATCCCAATTCGGAAAGGATATATTTTGCTGTCAAAGAAAGGAGATAGTCGGCTGGATCGAGGTGGAAGTGGGCTCTTAGCTCGCGGAATACCCAAGGTGCGTAGTCTTTGAACTTGAAGTCGTATCTTGCTGAAGGAGTAAGTTCATTGCCAACAATATCGAATGAGAATTTATGTTGAGCAGTATAATCTGCATCTGTGAGCGGACGGTGGTTCTTGGCTTCGCATCGGGAGACCTGATGACGAAAAGAAAATCTGAAAATCAGCAAGCCTGTTCAGACATTCAGTCCTCCGTGCTTCCACTTACGCCTATTCTGATGCCAGTAAGCATGTTGTACATCAAGACGTAATTGACATGATCTTCTCCGATCAAATTACCAACAAGAACTCTCTCAGGTTCTGGTTCCGTCTTTTCTTTCGTATTATAGACCACTGCTTTTTCCGATAGCGCAGGATCTGGGCCGCGCAAGACCGCCTTCTCACCCGCTACAGGTGACGAGGACCATAATTGCTTATGTACGCTAACTGGAGAAGTAGGTGAAGCATCTCCAGCCGTCGTATGCGCAGTAGACGCCGTATCTCCCCTTTCACGTTCTTTGCCTTTCGTAGGATTAGCAGCAGACGCTAAAGGACTAGGTAAACCATCCCTTCCAGGTGGTGAACCGCTCAAAAGCGCAGAAGCACCTGTATCCTCTCCTCTTGTCTTCCTAGCTTGATCTTCTTCCCTCAATGAAGCTAGAGCTTTCTCATGTGCACGCTGCGTCTCTATACGCTTACTTAGGCGCTCTTGTCGTATTTGTTCAGCTTGTCGTGCGATAGTTTCATCTAATTGATCTGCCTGCCGCCTTTGCTCAACTTGTTCCTCTATACTCATCGGTTCATCGTACAATACACCACCGGGCGTAGGTAGAGCTGTCCCTGAACCACCGCCTCGAAAAGAGAGCGCTCGTCTAGGAGACATTGATCTTTTACGTAACGCTGCATCGCTATTGAAGTTGATTGCAGTGGAGGTGGTGATGGGAGGTAGTAACGATAGTCGTCGAGGAGGCTGGCTGCTACCGAGGTTTGGCGTGGCTAGAGGCGGTCCGGTAGCGATTGACCCGCTCCCCGATGAAACTGAACTTCGATGGGGCGCAGTAGCGACTTGGTAGGATTGTGATCTTTTATGAGAGGGTGATGTTTTACGTATGGATTCGGGAGATAGATATAGAGGTGGTTGTGAGGGAGATGAAGGTGAAGAAGGTGTCCTAGGACTTTTAGGTGACGACGGAACGACACGGGAAACTCTCATCGGTTGTTGCAGCGATTGCTGCTTCTGAGATGTACTGCTGGATGCAGTGGTCTCAGTGTCATTATCGATTGAAGTATCTGCTTGTTGTTGAAAGCTAGCTGATGTAGAAGCGGTAGGAGGTGTAGGAGGGATCACATTCGCTTGTGGCAGGAATTGCAAAGCCGTCAAAGGCGGAGGTATTGGCTTAGACGACGATAATGATGATGATGTGTCTTGTCTTGTCGTTGCAGTGGACGGTTTAACGTATAACACAGGATGTTCCCTTTCTGCTGTCGATGTGTTGCTGAAAGGAAATCCTTCTATCGTGGGCTGATCTTTCGAAGTTGCAGCAGCAGCGCTCTGTGCTTGTCCATTTGGAGAAGTAGATGCAGATGCATCCTCCGCTTTAAGCTCCGACTCAATCTCCTCTGTCGGGGTATGGAACTCTCCTCGCAGAGATGGCGAAGGTGTCGATGCAAGCCTGTCTGCCGGAGTGCCGTATCTCGAAGGCGGGGCATACGTGACAGCAGGGCTATCCGATGATTGAACAGACTCCTCTTCCGGCAGGATCAAGGGTGACGACTTGGCAGATATCGTACGTGATGCTCGCTTGTCGTCAGACGGTGTTGCGATATGCCCGTTCTCCTTGCTCCCTGTTGTCGGCGTGTTGTTCGAGGTGTCGACTTCGTTGTTATCATCAACAAGAACACCATTGCTTTGACGACTCGTATGGCCATTTGCCTTGCCGTTCACCATGCCTACAGGATGCATGCAAGTGTTCTCCTTGGGCACCCTTGCACCGTGTATCGCATGTCCATCATCCAGCCTGCTCGTATCGCCCACATCCAGTCTGGCAGCAACAGCAGCGTACTCTTCATCTGTGAATTCGCGGTCGAGCATGCCACCTTGCAACGCAGTGTCGCTTGACTTGCTGGTGGTCAATCTGCCCAGTAGCTTGTCCTTGAAGTATCCACCTTGTCGTTTGCTGCTGTTGTTATCCGCAGTGCTGCAGTCGCCTATTGCTGTTGATCCAGCTACATCTTTGCGCCTCCAGTGGACTCCATCATCCGACACTCGAGCAATGTGCAGCTGCTTGTCGGCCAGCTGCTGACTGTACGCTGCTATAGGGTTGATGAGCACCTTGGTAGACGGCAGCGGTGCTGGATGTGATGCAAATTGCTCCTCATCGTCTGCGATACCCTGTTTCTCGTTGATAACCAAGTCCTCTTGTTGTCTTGAACGAGGCAGACTCGCTGCAGCGAGGGCCATTTGAGGAGGTGGTGTATGGTCACACTGCTATCGAATGGGTAGCATCTTCACTCTCCGTATGCTGTTTTGCTTTGTTGTCGCAAGAGCAAGCCTTTTTCAAATCATCACTCAATCGAATACACCATCAAACCATGCGTAGGACCATTTCACCAATATTTTCCACTTGGCTCGTTTCATCATATCCCAGATTACGGTCTAGTTCAGCATAGCATGATTGACTATGCTCTAGAATGCTACATTGTTCATGCGCTACTCTCCTATCCAATTCTGGCCCGGCTGCATTCACTTGCCTGATTAAGTCATCAGCGTAAATTGCTTGATGATGGAACCCGACGTGCTGTTTCATGCTCGACGGTGAGTGTGCTACTACCGCCTCCAGTGACGTTGGTTCGGGGTACTATCCTGCCTAAGTGTATGCTTGCCCAGAAAGAGAAGCTTTTCAAATTAGAAGTCGCATAGTCTTCTTCAGGAGGTGGTGGCGGAAGTACCGGCGCGTCTGTAGAAGTCACGTTATTCTTCATTTTATCACCCTCTTCTGCTTTAACGGTCTTCTTCTTATTCTTGTTGATGGCTTCAGACACGAGTGCATCCTCCGCTGTATACGTATAAGTGACATAAAGCGGCACTCTGACATCTCCACTTTTTGCCTCCCTCCCAATCGCCAAGTCAAGCTGGACAACAGTCTTGTTTCCCTTCTTGGCAAGTACGCCAACTCCATATTTACGCCGCGTTCGCGAGACTCCATCGGTATCTAGTCCTGCTGCTTCGTTGTTATCATCATCATCCTCGTCTTCATACTCCCATTCTTCCGCTGTGGCATTGATGCCGAAACTTGGTCCTGGCATACTGACATTCCATTGCGGACGTGCACTAGGTGTATCATCGATACCTGTCGGACTAACGTCTCCTCCAGTGATCATGCGCTTGTCTGCATCTTTCCCAGTTGCAGATGCAGTATCTTCCGCTTCTTCCTCTTCGTCTCCGGGGTCCAACACTTCCACTAGCACTTCAACAGCTTCATAGAGTGGATTCGTAAATGTCAATTGGAAGGAGAAATTTCGACCTGGTCTCAATGGTTCTGCAACATCTTGCGGACTTCCAATGGCAATAAGTGTCTCAACTGCAGAAGGTGCTGCATTTCCTGCTCCACTGGTCGAAACACGACCTCTTCGCGAGGCAGATGAAGCTGCAGATCCGCTTGAAGTGGCGCCGACGGCTGACAGACGTGAGCCAAGTGAGGGTGGTACTCGCCGATGTACATCCTGTATAGAAGAATGAGATACATCAGCTCGACTTTCAGTGTGCGCTGGGAACAAGCTTGCGAGAAAGGGGAGACTTACAATCTGCGGCAGATAAGCACTAGCTACGACACGCATCTTGTACTTTGTAGAACCAGCTTTTGTATCCGGTTTTATGAGTATACATCTACAAGTAGGGCATCTTTTCGTTTTCTTAGACCGTAAAGGTACCCGAAGTGGATGTAATTTATCCATTGTCAGAGGTTGATCTGATGATACAGACCATTTCTGATCTATTTTCGCCATTTCTTCAACTGATTGTATCGTTTTAGATTCCCGTACTTTGTTCAATTCAAAGTCTGCTAGACTCGTTGTCTTTTGCTTTAGTTTGGATTTGTAATTGACTAATTCATCGACTTGATTCGCTGCTTCTCTAGCGTCTGCTTTACTTAATCCACTCCGTAAGGAACTAATCCGATGCATAGCAGCTAAGTTATGAAGTGAATTAAAGCGAGACGCAGAAGCGATTGAGGAAGGTATATTACGGGACATTGTCGAATTGGAATGTGAAAGGGCACGAGCAGCAGCTGCTATTGCATTCGTTGGACGATGAGCAGAATGACGACTCGCACTTGATTTGGATTGATTGTGGTGGTGAGCATGGGTAGCTGCTAGTGTCGCTGCTGCTTGTTCGGCTGCTACACCCGCTTTGAGCCAGGGCTCGAGATGCTCTCGTATGCTGTCGTATTGTGTTACTGCTGGTGAGTGCTCTTCTACTTTCTGTATTTGTGCTGAAAGGATAGTAAGCAGGTGTCGGCAATTAGCAACATTCAAACAACAAGTGTATCAATGCAAGCTTACCCGCTAGACCAGTTGGCTTATCGAATGTAATGCCAACAACTTTACTGTCCCATTTACATGCTAAACAAGAGAGAAAGTATGGAGGTTCCCCCATGCTAGCCTGTGGACTGATAGGATTCGCAGCTATCGATGGATCTGCTGGATCACTCGACACCACAGCGAGGGTGTTTGAGCAGCAAGGGCACAGAAAGCAGTTCCTTGCGCATCTATAGCACACACCCATTCATTAGCTTGTTCTCGGTCAGACAGAGAAGAGAACAAGGTAATACTATGGACCCACCTGTTCTTTTCGGCTCGTACACTTGCAGAGGGTACCTCGAAGAGGCAGTTCGGACAATAGTAGGAGGAGACCTCTTCAAGTACACATTCTGGACATTGTATACTATCGCAGTCTACACAGAAGTAGAGCGACGGTAGCTTGTGATAGGACGTCGATGCTGCTGGAGTCTCGCATGGACAGTGATACAATGTCGCGCCTGTGTTGCTTGTGGATGTCCAGCTCATGTTATGCTATGCTGGCCGGCGTCACACAACAGAGTATAGCGATATCTTGATGGCAGTGCCCGGCGAATCTCGTCATGAGGTGTGTCTGGATGAGATGTGCATATTCAGCTTGGTAGTGGTTGCTAGAAAGCAGAGAAGAGGTAACAGCCTTTGTGATGTTGGTATTCCTATTCTCCGATCACCCTCTTGTAGGAATAGCATGCTGTTGATCCTGCAACTATGCTTTAGTCCATGCAATCATCCACATGACATGACAGGACTGTAGCATCCACTGACTGCATGTAGCAGCTACCATCATCAAGAATGGCCACCTACGACCTCGACAGATGGAGCAAGTCCCTGCGGAAGCGCCATCACGGCGAGGCAAGCTTGACGCTGCACCTCCATCCGCACCACTGTCGCTTCGAGCATCAGAACGGCGTGTTCCTCTATGATTCTCCCATCAGAAGCCTGCTGGAGAGCATAAGAGACGCAAGACTGCCCGTGGAATTGCTCGACTTGCTCGATGCTACGGCTGTCAAGTACTTTGAGGGATGTCTCGTAGTCGAAGTCATCGATCATAGAGGCGTCGTCGCTGATGGTGGTGAAGCTGGAAGCAATCAGATTGAGAATGGCAGTCTACCTGGAGGAGCTGGTATAGATGGCTCCGCAAGTGGATCACACAGTCGCTCAGCTTCCTTAGCTGGAAACTTGGACACGCGGCGAGGTAGTAGATCAATAGCAAATGCAAGAGGTGCAGATGGCAGTATACTCAAACCATCACTGTCGCTATCAATGAACGATTCAAACGATCCAAATGCAGCAGCTTTCCACAAGAAGTTTATGATTTCGTACAAACGCTTCGAGATAGCGCTACAGGAAGCAGCTGGCTTGAAAGCAAACCAGCTGTTACGCGACAAGAGAGCTGAAGAGCAACGGAAGCAACAGCAGCAGCAGCAGCAGTCTCAATCACAAGCTCAGAATGCAAATGCTGCTACTGATAGCCAGGAAGCTGGTCAAAATAAGGAGAATGAAGGGATGAACAACTCGTCGATCCATTCGGCCATCGCAGCAGCGGTAGCTACTGCAACAACCATGAACACCGCCAACGGAGATGTATCGAATGAAGAAGATGCTCTGGCACGCACGCGGCCTCTTGTGTATCGGATAGTGTTGGGTCCGGATATTGAGACGGTCTGGACGGACTTGCTTGCGATGCGGGAAGAAAAGCGAGCTAGATGGTCAGAGGAAGAAATGATAGCCATGGAGTCACGCATATTGGTATGTACTTTCACGTGTATAAGATGTGCGATCCCACTTCTGACAAGGTCACCTGACATTGTCGACAGGCTCTGACGACTGCACCTCTGTGTCTTTCGCCGGACATGCAAGTCTCACGGATAGCCAATAGCTTACTCGACGCGACCTCACTTCCCGTCACGCCTGCAATACCTACTCGCAAGCGTGAAGCACCATTACAACCTATCAAAGCTTTACCGAAGTCCGAGAAGCGTTCCAAGAAGGGTGTCGACAAAGCCGAGAAAGAAGCAGCCGAGAAACAAGAACAGGAGGAAGAACAGCGTGCAAAGGTTGAAGCACTAGAAGCCGCAGAAAGGGAAGAGGAAGAAGCATGGATGAGAGTGATGGATGAATCGCATGCTAGTCGTTTAGCATTCCAGCCTTCCTTTTCCCGACTTGCCTTCGTTCAGAATTGGAGAGAGAAGAAATCAGCGGAAGAAGAACGTGTCAGAAGGATGGCCGCAGAGGCCGCTGCTGCTCAAGCACAAGCTGAGCTCGAAGCTAGAGAAGCGGCCAAAGCTGCTCGTATCGCTTCGAAGAATAACAGTCGTCAAGGATCAGTGTCGCAATCGCGGCAAGGCTCTGTTATTGATATTCCAGTCAATGCTCCTACGCCAGCTGGTAACAATACAAGCTTTTCCGCATCGAAGACCGAAGACGTTTCGATGGAGATGCAACAGCAGCAAGCTCAGCAGCAGATACTACCTAAAAAGAAGAAGACCAACAAGAATAAAGATAAGAACGCAACGGGACGAGCTGGATCACCTTCTAATTCTAACAATACATCGACCAATGATCTGAATGTATCTACTTCGTCAGCTCCTGTCAGTCTGAAATTCACACTACCGGGCAAGAAGAAAAAGGATAAGAATGCAAGCAAGGCTGGCAGTCCGGACATTGCGGTCAACCCATCTCCACCTCCTTCTGCTAGCACGCCGATATATGTGAACACAATAGGCGCGACTACATCAACGCCGACGGCTGCCCAGCAAGCTATCATGCGCAAGACAGCAGCTTTACCGAAGGCCAAGCTGAAGAGTGACATTAAAGCTCAAGCGCAGGCGCAAGCAGCTGCTCAAGCGCAGGTTCAGCAACAAATGCAAAATATATCGGCGGGTCAACAAAACAATCAGCTCAATGGAAGTCCAGTGTCACAGCAAGGCACGCCTCAAATGCAGAATCAAGTCCATCAAATGAATCAGCAACCTATACGGCCTTCGAGCACTAATCCACAGATGAACCTGCCTATCCAGCCACAGAGAAACTTCGTTTCTCCCGCGCAAGGCAATCAACCGAACATGAATCAATTCAATGGAGCTCAGCAAGGTAATTCAATGGCCGGCATTCAGCCAGGCCAACCTATGAATGTAGAGCAAACTCAAGAATACGTCAATCAGCTTCAAGCTCAGATTGCGTCGTATCAACAAGCTCAGCAGCAGGCGAATCAAGGCAACCGGAATAACAACATGAGCTTCAATAACCTGTCTGGATCGCCTTACCCTCAGAACATGCAAATACAAAATCAGCAGCAGCAGCATGGCATGCAACAGAATCAATTTCCGACGCAGCCTCCTCAAAGCGGGAACACAGGTCCTCTGCCTCAGAACTTCGCCAATATACATCGTTCACCTGTTTATGGAAATGCTGCACTTCCTCAACAACAGCAGCCAGGCATGCAAACTCCCCAATCGCAACATCAATTCATTCCATATAGCAACAATAACAACAACACGACGGGCTCACCCGCGAACGTAGGAGCTATGTCTCAACAAGGTCAATTCACGGCACAACAAGCTTTCCAGCTCCAACAACTGCAACAATCACAACAGAATATGTTTTCACAACATACTCAAAACCTAGCTAATTTCGGACAGCAAAATACAAATAATAACAATAATAATGGTAATAACAACAACATGCAACAGCAACCGAATATGAACTTCAATATGGGAGCATATAACCCACAACAGGGACAACAACCTTTTGGGCAACAAGCTATGCAGAACATGTCTAACATGCCGAATATAAATCTGCAAAATATGCAGATGAATACGCAGTTCAACCCTGCGCTATTATCGCAGCTACAGATGCAGCAGCAGTCACAGCAGGCTCCGATGGGTGGCATGCAGGGCTATAACCAGATGCAGAATCAGTGGCAGGGGCAGCAGTGATAGAAATATGTCTTGTATGGATAGTTTATATGAAGTCGCTGCTGAGAGTTGACAAATAGTCCTCAGCTGTTGTTGTAATACTAGGCTGGGCGTGTCAGGTAAAACTAGTCTTTTCATTGGACGAAACAAGTCCACATACATGGACTTCAATCAAGACGTCATCATCGTACGAAGCTCGCTATCGCGCTGGTAAAGTGCATCTTGTATTTGCATCACGTGAGAATTCAGTCTGCTATCTAAATTGGCTACATGTAATACTGCAATACCCATATACTCCTCTCGAAGCTTCAACGCTTGCTTGAAGCGTTCTGTACCTTCTCAGTCGCTTTCTTCGTCTGTTTCTCCGGTCCAAGCAGTGCAAAAGTCGCCAGTAACACGACCAACGTCATGACACCCAGCACAGCTTGACCGGGTGTACTGTCGGCTAAGCTGAACTTGCGCGAATAAGAAGGCTTATCTGAGTATGCTGGAGGTTGAATAGGTGGTTGATACGTGCTCTGATTCTTGTCTTTGAGTAGATATGCAGGAATAAGCCAGAGTAGTCCCAAGCCGCAGATGACCAAGATTAAACCGTTCAGACGGTCGTCCCTTGGTACGCCTTTTTCTTTCGCTACCCTATATGGTCTTAGTTTATCCTTCGATATAGGTTCATCGACGCCTGTTGCGCTCGTGCTTGCTGCTGTTGTTGTTGAAGCTGCGTGTCCTGCACGACTTGTTGGGCTTCCCAGCAGACTCTTGACGTGATCAACACCAATAAGCAGAGCACCTCCGACGACGATAAGAGCGATGGCCAGCAGGATAAGACCAATGAATGCTCCCACTGTGTTTCATCCCTCAGCTGTGTACTTCAGTGTCACCGAACAAACTCACAAGACTCAAAGAGCGTCCCCAATCCGCCAGCTAAATACTCGAAGGGCGTCATCATCCTCGCCTGGTCGTACATGGGCACTATTGCTATCCCGATGAACAGAAGGATCAGCAGTACCCAGTCTGGAAGCATGCAATGATGTGCATGCAATGGTATCGCAGGAAGGAGTTGGAGGAAATCAAAAGGTGCATTACAGAGTTGCCACCAGTGATATCAGCGTGATGATCAGCTAACACGTGTCACTCATGTTACGCAGCCATTTCACTCATGACGCGAGACAGCGACATGGCATATCTGATTGAGAAAGCGTAGAATAGAATACAACAGATATAGGCTTCACCGCCTTGTCGGCCTTCACGCTTCCGGCTTCTAATTCTCAGAGAGGCTTTGTGCCTAGTAGTACACATGCGGAAAGCAGTCGACATCAAATAGCAGCGGAGTCAGGCAGTATGGGGCATGCCTCCATTAAGACTACACGCACGCCAAGCATCCAAGATACCCATAGCATGACCATAGCATGCGCTCAAACCAAATCAATGTCCGAAGACTCCTCTCTGACTGAAGGACCTCTCCATCCATTGCCATCCTCCGACGTTTTCGAAGCTGGCATTCCCCATCCATCATCTGAATTTGTACTTGAATTTGCAGGTTCATTGTCTTCCCATCCTGTACCTGTCGTCTTCTTGGTAGGAGGAGTTGGGTCATCCCATCCGTTTCCGGTACTAGCAGGCGCAGCATCTCTGCCTGTGTCGGTACCTGAGCTACTACTACTGCCGTGTGCTGGATGTGGAGTTGGCGATTTGCTAGCGAACATTGAGGCAAGTGGCGTCTTTCCTCCTTCTCTATCGGTGACATTTGCTGCTGCGGCTGCTGCCCTTGCAGGGTTGCTCGTAGTCAGACCGTTCTCAGGTGATAAGCGGAAGGCAGGATCATTGCTCGTTTTGTGTGGGCGATGGACGATTTTCGGATCTACATGCGTCGTGTCAAGAAGGAATTTGTCTGCAAAAACGCCGCTGCGGAGAGAAGGGTGTGTAAGTCAGCTTTGCATCCCATTCATTCTAGTGTGCAATACTACGGTTCATGCTTACTTCGTTTGCTGAATCGCCATGTCTGCATCGTCTTTGCTTTCGTATTCGATATAGACTGTCATAGTAGGTGGACAGCGTTCAATCACTTCGACGAGCTTGATTCTTCCAAAGTCGGCAAAAGTAGTCTGACGAACCATGGTGTAGGTCAGCGGTCAGCTAGGTATACAAATGTACATATTCAACAAGTGGCGACTCACATTGATGTCTGCGAGTGTGCAATCTGATGCGATGTTCTTGACTAGGATTGCGGCGACTGGATCTTCTGGAACGGGCGTGAAGAAAGGTCTCCGCCGCTCTACAGGAAGGCTGCAAGGAGACAAAGACATAAGCTACAAATTGCCCATAAACCAGAACGTAAACCCTAGTCACTCACACTGGGTAGCTTCCCACATTCGTCTTGCTATCTGGATTGTACTTTGGGTAGAAGCCGTCCCTCCCTCTCGGACGGAAGCCGTTGCTTTGGAAAGATCCGTTACTTCTGAAGGAATTTGATGAGTTAGGACGTGCGTAAGGAGGTTGGTTGTAAGATCGATTTGACATTCTAGAATTGGGTCTTGAAAAGTTGTCTCCACCAAAACCGCCTCTTCCACTACCACTATTGAAGGAAGTAGAGGGATCTGATCTCGTGAGGTCTGGCATAGGTGAAGAATTGTTTGACATTCTATCGTTTAGATTCATTGCTCCTACTCTGTCTATCAATGGTTGTTTGTGATGAGGGTGATTGCTGCGATATTGCGGCGGTAGTGGGTTTCCTTGATGAAAGCCATGATTGTGACCCCCGCCATTGAATGGATTGTATTCCATCCCAGAACTTGACGCGACTGAGCTGGCCCGACGTCTCATGTGATCTGAGCTTGGCCTAGATAAGCCTTCTCGCACAGGTCCACTTGCGCTTGCAACGTATGTTCCGTGTGAAGAAGCCGCAGAGAGGGGTCGGCTGAGGTCTCCGATTTCGACGTTGATAGTCTGGCCATTTGGATGCACGACTTGCAAGGTGAAAGCGCCTGGCATATCAGAGCCACCTATGCGGACGCCAGGCTGTATGGCAGATCCATGGCTCAGTCTCGTGAGCCAGTCTTTCTCTAGGCTACTTGTCCGTCGACTCACATAAATTGGCTGGGCCGGCATACCCAGCTCCATCCCCGGCATTGGCGTCAAGCCGCCGCGGTTGTAGCTCATGAGAGCCAGCTTTACCGAACAACCAAGGTGTTGTTTACGCAGGAAGCAACCTGATAAACGCTCCGACAGAATGTGACATGGGATAGAATCACTCGTCTCTAAATGGTGATCGAGCTTTCTAACGCGCAGAGTGCGAAAGTCGGAAACGATACAGAGCTTGTCATTCTTCTTTTTGCAATTGCAATTTGAAGCTGACCAACGGATTAAGGCGATGAGATACACATACTCAGAGTGTCTCCAAGCTCGTGTGTTCCGTCCACTGATACACAGGTAGCTCTCCCAGACAGGATCCAATGCCACTTCGCTAATGCCGGTAAGACTATGTGCTCGGATCAAGATTCAATGTCTTCTATTCTCCTGCAAGAGCTTCTATGACGATTAGACTCACTCTATTGGCTGCACAATGTCGATGTATCGTGTAAGCAGCTCTGGTCCAGGGCAGTATTCCCACCTGAAAGCGCCATCACGGACATTGAGTAGCTACAAGCGGCCCCACATCTGGGCGTCTGGCTGGGTCTGACCTTTCGAATGTGTTCCTACGTTCTGGAAACACACTGAAACAGACTCGATATGGCTGAACAATCGCTCAGGAGTGAGTAAATCGTCTCGACGGCATTATCGGTCTTGCCACAAAGCAAGGCCTGCAGCGCGAGACTACGGACAAGTGACCACCTTACCTTCTTTCTAAAACAACGCTGCGCGAGCAAGGTACTTGTAGACCACGAAGCAATGGAATCAACCTGAGTGTTTCTCCGTCGAACGGGCAGATGGGCGGCCTGCAGGGCACAGCATTGAAAGAGGGCGATGGGCATGGGCGGATGGGCAGTTTAATGTCCTTAATGAAGCACTAATGTGAATGTATCTTGTGCTAGCTATCGTCATTCTGGCATCACTGGCGCAGCAAGTGTTTAGGCAATCTAAAAAGGTCCACAACGCTATATCGGGCTGTCTATAAGACCTTCCCATCGATTCCTTTCGGGAAACCAGAGGAGGCCTGAAAGAGCAAAAGCATATTCGGAAATCATCCACACATTGCTCTGCATTGCAAAAAGGTTTCATATAGATAAAATGGAACATTGGCAGGAGATCCGGGAAAAAACAGATGTCTCGTATCGAAGGTTGAAGCAGCCAAAAAAGTATTCCGAATCGGGGAATCGAACCCCGAGCTGCTCGGCGCTCAGTGTTGAACGTTCTAATGAAAGCCTGATGAGAAGAGAAGGTAAGACGCTGATCTGATGGTGTTGATTGTGATTGAATGAAACATACGAGCGATGTTAACCATTACACCAATTCGGATTGGATCCTTGGAT
The DNA here is from genome assembly GCA_019775285.1 of Cystobasidium slooffiae. NCBI lineage: Eukaryota > Fungi > Basidiomycota > Cystobasidiomycetes > Cystobasidiales > Cystobasidiaceae > Cystobasidium > Cystobasidium slooffiae. The sequence continues at coordinate 507,045 of JACWFZ010000007.1, read as the reverse complement.
ATTGAAGCAGTTCTGTACATGCAATATAACGCCGCACTTTACGGATTTCCAAATTTTTAAAACTTGAAAATGCCTGTGGCATTCTTGCCAGTGAAAGCTGATCTTAACTTCGGCTTCAGACCAGCATTTGCAGCTTTCTGATAGCAGCCATTGCAAACCTGTTCGCCGTAGAGATAGCGAGTAGAGTCGGTCTTGCCGCAGTTCTGAACCTTGCAGAAGCCACCTTTCTTTTTCAACTTGTCCCAGTACTGCGGAAAGCACGTAATGCATGTCAATCTTACGTAATCATATGGTGACGATGCAAGGATGTGGCTGCTTACAGGTTTTTTATTTTCCTTCTTTCTCTTTGGTAGATTCTTTTTCTGAGTATCTCTATCACGTTGTTTCTTACCAATCAAAGCTAGGACATCCTTCAATAGCTTCAAAGTCTTGCTTTCAATATCCAGATCAGGGCAGAGAGAAGCATATTCCAGAAGGCCGGTCAGAGCATCACCAGTCAAGACGAGCTTCTTAGCAGCGGCAGCAGATTTCCAAGTCTGAAAGTACTGATCTTCGAGCTCTCTCTTGAGATAACTAGATCTGGTAGAAGCAGCACTGACCATCACCTTGACAAAGTCGAAATCAGACAAATTGGCATATCGAGGTCGTTGAGCGATGTAACGTTGAGTTTTGAGTAGGTGTGAGATAGCTTCGATGATTTCAACTGGGTGTTTAACACCCTCTTCAGTGGGTTTGCTGAGGTATTCGTTAAGGTCCATGACTGGAAAAGAGTCAAATTGCTCAGTACATTGTTATGAAAGCCAACCAATTAATCGAAAGCAGATACACTTACTCTGCTTTTCTGCGATATGATACATGCCCTGTCAGTATATTGGAAGCTATTCACAGCTGGAATGACTTACTGCTATATGCTGTGCGCTTGGTGAGGATGGCATTGACAAGATGACCGATGGACCATCCAGCTTGACGTTCATCAGCCAAGTACTTCTTAATATCTGCATCTCTCATCTCAGCATAGACCGCCATTTGAGCATATAGGAGAGGATCGCTGTCGATCAGAGCAGCATCGTTCAAGGAAGTAGGATCAGGGTTCGCCTTGATGAGAGCGCTGAGCCATCGGACCCAGGGTACAAGCTTGGAAGCACCAGTACGTTCATAGATAGGTGCGGCATTCAAGGAAGCTGAGATTTGAGAGATAGATACTGGACCAGTCACTTCTTCGGGTATTAAAGCTCGAAATAGAAGGAAAGCAAGATCTTGACAGGCTCGCTGAGCCGCTCCGGTGTCTGCGTAGATGCGAATTGTAGGTGCGAAAGAAAAGATGAGACAGCAAGCACCACGGAATGAGGACCCTTCGAGAACTAGAAGGAGGCGGTGACAATAGTTAGTAAGACGACTGGAAACCAGTCAAATGACAAATGCTCACCCATAAGCTGTACCTTGCGACCGGCAAATTCGACAGCAAATTCGTATGCTTTGACTGCACCAATGCTGACGAGGCACGTGATTGCACGTTTAGTATCTTGAGCAGATTCACCGGAGAGTATGAGATCGACAAGGCCACCATTCACCATCCAGACAAGCAGATCCATAGCTAGAAGAAAGATGAATCGATTCATGAAAGTAGTACCGAATTGTCGCTGAGGCTGTTGACCTGAATTTTGAGTTGGAAAAATGAAGTATTGCTGATCTCGAAGCGTGAGCGAAGTAGACGAGGCTGGGATACCACTTGCTTGTAGACATGTCGAGGTTGAGCTTGCTGATACGTTAAAGAAAGGTCCGACTACTTCACCACATGCTATTTCGAGTTGTGCTAGAGCTCGAGCGTCGGCATAATTCTTATTGTCAACGAGATATTTCTGAACAACATCTTCATGAGTGGCCCAGTTCGAAGTGACACGGTAGGGAAAGTAGCCGAGCTTCTGTCTGTATTCGCAGGTACAGGAAAGAAAGCGAAGATCAGGGTCTTAACACCCTCGAACAGCTAGACATCATCCCCGACGCGAGCTTGACCTACCTAAAGAAGGTTGAATCCTCCGGAGCGACCGCGACTAAGTAGGTAGAAGCGAGATCTTCCAAGGTATAAGAAGTTGAATTGGTACTGTCCCATATAGAAAGAAGACAGTCAGCTATTGAATTTGCCGATGAATTCGGAACTGAAGAAAGGTCATATATTAGCCGGCTTACGGTATAGTAGGAAGCGGTACGCCGAGGTTTCTAGCAAGATTGGAAGCGATATTGACTCGAAAGAAGGCGTGAGGGTGTACAGTCGAGGTAGTAGCCGATGGAGAGACGATGTATCCAGAAATCAAATTGGGTACGAACGATTGAGCCATGTTCTGCAGTACGAGGCTGCGAAGACCGTCACGACTGTAGGTGAGCACGGGAATGGCGGCGGTGACGGGTAGATCGGACAAGGAGGCTTCAGGGTACGGAGCTAGTGACGGAGATGTCTCTTCGACCGCATCCAGATCAGGTATAGCCAGTCCATTGCTTGATGATGATGATGGCGATGCTGAACCTGCGCCAGTAGAAGTCGAGGGAGATGTGGCACGTGAGCCGGACGAGGAGGAAGAGGAAGATGACGATGATGAGGAGGAGGAGGAGGAGGTGTTCATTGTGAGTATCGATACTGTCAGCGTGATGTATGATATTCAAGTGATGCAGTCAGTGAACAGCAAGAAACAGAGCAGCCAGATGGATACGGCACCCTCCTCATTGGACCGAGCGACTCTTTTCCAGTCTTCCTTCACCCTTGCCGCGTGAAATTGGGCGAGAGAGAGGGAGGGCGCTTGGACAGTCAAGTGGAAGGCATCTTGCATTCGATACGATGAGGTACACCTGTGATAGAAGCGCGAGCTCTCTTCTCATATCCTGTTGCAGTCTATACATACATGGTAGAAATGAGTACAAAGACAACCAGTGTTCGGATCTATGCTTCGGCTCTTTTCTTCTGCTGGTGGCTGCAGCTTCGTATATAACGCCACCGCCAGGCTGGCATATGACCTAGCAACTGATTTGACTGCTTTCCAGTCAAGTGAGAGCCAGCGAACACATGCCATGCTAAAAACATGCAGCTGTACCTTTTTAGCAGAGTGTGCTATGCTAAAACATGGAGCTATACCCTTTTAGCGGAATTACATTACACCCTGTTACAGGAAAGCCGGTTCTAATCTGATGTCCCGATACGCCCAGGCAAATCAGGAAGTAGGCGACTCGCAAAGTGAACAATCTGAACACTTCTCAAAATCTTTGTCAGGTGTCTCTAATTTCTACTATACGAAGTCGTTTCTATACCTACATCGGAAGAAGCCTGACCGTCAATGTAGAAACGTGATCGACCTTCGCGTCCGTGTTTACCAGCTGCTCAGGAGTACTCCAACAGCGGCAGCCATGCATTTCGATTTGCAGGAGGAAGTGCAAGCTCTTCAAGATGGAACTTATGCGATTGAGCACGAGCTGGCCGTCAAGAACGCGCGTCCGGGTCAGGTGGATATGGCTTTAGATGGTGAGTTGTGTGCACGAACAGGATGTCGAGCAATACTCACGACAAAGCATCTACCAGGCGCCATCGATGCCATAGCAGGCTCATCGGAATCAGTGACCAACGACCAAGTATTCGACACCTTTCGCAGCTTGCTCAAGTGGGTCACCGCCCTCCATGAGAAGCTCTCGCCCACCGTGTGATGTTGATCGACTCTGTTTGTTCAGATACTCAACACACCTCGAGCCAGTACAGCTGTCCAAGATCCTGGACGCTCTCACGACTGCTTTCCAAGCTGAAATAGACGCAACAACGCGTGATGGAGTGGATCTCAGCGACCCTACAGCTTACCGGTCGCATCGGACAACTCTCGAAGTCTACGCTTTCTTGTTGATGTGGTTTGTCCAAGCAGCAGAGAGATACCTCAACACAGCAAGAGCGGGTGATGATGGGGAACAGACGACTGCCACAGGAAAGAAGAAGGTGGGTGCTTGAAGGCGTCTGGGTGTGAGATGGATGAAGACATCATAGTTGACTTCTTTCTCGTGTGCAGGGTGGCAAAGGCAAGAACGCAAAGGCCAATGCAGGGAAGGGAGACTTCGCATGGACAGACCAAATCCAATCTGTTCTTTTGCTCTTCTCAAAGGCTCTCCGCTTAAAGACCGAGCGAATATGGCAAACTACGCAAGAACGCGATTCCTTCGTAGGCTGCTTCATCAAACCTACAAACAGACTAGCCGAAAGCGAGACATACATGAAGAGTAACGATATCAGAATGGCGATCTACAAAGTATTCTGCTTGGCTGCTAAGAACCATGGCCAAGCTTTCGGAATCCAAGTGCTCATCATGCAGAACTTGACGGCATACGAACACTTGCCTGAACCCATGGCGGAGCTCGTTACTATCCTTGTCAAGGAATTCGACTATGCCCATCTTGGCGAAGAGTTGCTGAGGTGAGAAAAGACAGGAATGACCTACAGAATGTCATCTCTGATTATTGTTTGTGCGATACAGGGAGATCGCAAGCAAGAACTTCCCTGGAGGAGCCGACACAAAGGCTCAAAGGCCGTTCCCGCGGTTCCTCGTCAAGCTGTCTGAGCTGTGTCCACGACTGGTTCATAAGCAGATGGTCGTGCTACAGACACATCTAGACAGCGAGGTGTGTTTCCATCGCCAGCTTAATCTGCCGATGTTACATTGGCTGACAGTGCATTCCAGAGCTATCCCATGCGCAATGCGATCATCGAAATCCTAGGCAATCTGATCCGAGAAGTCACAAACTCAGAAGAGGAAGGTGAACCAGGACAACAGAAGCGTGAGCTGGAGAACTTCTTCGGTCTGTTATTTGACCGCTTCCTCGACATCAACGCTTTCGTTCGAAGCAAAGTCGTCCAAGTGTTCTTGAAGATCCTCGACATTCATACCAATCGATTCGCAGATGCTCGCTTGCGCTTGACTGCTCTTGCTGTACGTTCGCTGGAGGACAAGACATCGACAGTCAGGAAGAATTGTATCGCTCTACTCGTCAAGCTTATCCTGACCCATCCGTATGGCGCTCTTCACGGAGGCGAGCTCGACCTTACGAAGTTCGAAGAAGGCTACAAGCGGGTATGCGATGAGCTAGCTCCGATGGAGGCGCCTTCTCAAGAAGTGCTTGATGCCATGGCAAATGATGACGTGGTCGCCGATGATGCAGACAAAGAGAATGAAGAGGGCAACAGCACTACTGAGAACGGCGTCCCTCGAGTCAAGCGCGAGCCTCTCGACGAGGATGCGATCGCAGACAGCGATGAAGAGTCTTCCGACGAGGACGAGACACGCGAGGAAAGACGCGCAAAGGCCTCAGCTGCTAAAGCTGCACAGAAGCAAAGAAGACAAAGCAATGGCGCTCCACGCAAATCAGACGTCGCTATAGGTGCTGCTTTCGCTCGACTAGACCAAGACAAGCTTACCAAGCTTCGCCTGACGAAACGTTACTACTCCGATGCTTTGACTTTCATCGCGGAATTGGAGAAGGCTGTGCCGTTATGCGAGACATTGCTGGCCAGTAAAGTCAAGAGCGAAGTCCTTGAGGCAATGGAGTTCTTCAAGGTCGCGTACGAATACAAGCTGGAGTCAGCAGAGGTAGGTCTCGCCGAATGAACATGATATCTGACTCTTCCTGACAAAAGTTCTGCAGTCTGGCGTGAAACGCATGCTGCATCTCGTCTGGTCCAAGGACAATTCGACCGTTGAGGATGGCCAAGAGATCCGAAGTATCAGATCTAGACTTATCGAATGCTATCGTTCGCTGTACTTCGATCCTCTGCGCGACTTGTCGCCTGTCGAGAACGTCAACAGGATCACGAAGAACATGATCTCGTGAGTTCCCAGAACAAGTGCCACTCCTACTTTTAAGCTGACACTGCTCATACCCCAGTCTCACCTTCGGCGCAACTCTAGCAGAGCTGACATCGCTAGAACAACTGATGATCACACTTGTGAACGAGGACGCGGTGCATGACGACATCACAGCCAAGCTCTGGCAAGTCTACAGTGAGTGCCCTTCAGAGTCTGTTGGACCAGGATGAAGGACTGAGCCAATGTCACAGGTTCATCGAAAGATATTCCCAAGCATCAGCGACGCGGTGCCATCCTGATCATAGGCATGCTAGCCGCTGCTAAATCAGAGATGATATCAGAACACATCGATCTTCTGCTCAAGATTGGCTTGGGTCCGCGAGGACGAGTATGCAGTTTATCATAGACTGTACGACCTTGGCAGTTTGCTGATTCTTTTCAATCCACCAGTCGGATCTCGTACTTGCGAAATACAGCTGTATCGCCCTTCGCCGACTTGGCGGCAACCAGAAGAAAGTCAAGGGAGCCTTGTCAGATTCTACTGTCCGCTTGCCAATGGACAACCCGGTCTTCGAGCGACTGAAGGATATCATCGAGAAGACGACGGAAGACCAGGAATGGTTCAGCATGGCCGAACAAGCTATCAATACCATCTACGTGCTAGGTGAACAGCCTGACGCGTTATCAGCCTCTATTATCGAGGATCTGACAAGGCGGGTGTTCGGAAATGCTGCGGAGGCCGATAACAATGCTGCCAAGAAGTCTTCGACACCCGAGGCGGCGACGCAACTCGATGAAGACGCCCCTGAAGCTTCTTCTGCCGAGGGCAGTGGGCCATCCAAAGAGGGCTCAACGGAAGATGAATCAGCGGCAGCGTCGACATCAGCTACGCCAAAGCCCGGCTCGACAGGTCGACAGATGGCCAATGCCTTCCAGCTTGCGCAACTACTCTATACAGCCGGACACGTCTCCGTTCGTCAATTATTGCATCTGGAACTAGCAGAGCGAGAATTCAAGCGGCGGAAAGCGGAACTGGAGAAGAAGGACAGCTCGAAAGCTTCTAGTACAGAAGAATTGGACCAAGTCGTTGGGTCGGTCGAAGATGACATTGCGGACTTGGTCATGCATGCGAAGGAGAAGGAGCTTCTTTATGCTCCGGAAGCATTGCTTTCCATTTACGGTCCGATGGCAGTTGCGATCTGCTCGCAACCGAAAGTGTACAAAGTGAGTTGCCCACACCACTCTGCAAGCGTCCCAAGGATCTGATGAACGCTTGTCTGCAGAACAACACGTTGCGCATTGCTGCAGTCTCGGCAATGTGCAAATTCATGTGCGTCTCGGCGCAATTCTGCGAAGACCACTTGATGCTGCTCTTCAAGCTCCTCGAGACGGCAACGAACCCCATCATCCGTAGCAACATCGTCATTGCACTAGGCGATATCGCAGTATGCTTCAGCACATTGATGGACCAGAATAGCGATCGTCTATATGCAGGATTGACAGATCGCGACATGACAGTGAAGAAGAACACCTTGATGGTGCTCACTCATTTGATCCTGAACGGGATGATCAAAGTCAAGGGTCAATTGGGAGAAATGGCTAAATGCCTAGAAGATGACGATAATCGTATGTCGGATCTGGCTAAACTCTTCTTTGAGGAATTATCTACGAAAGAAAATGCTATTTATAACAATCTACCGGATATCATTAGTCATTTATCAGTTGGTAAACATGCGGTCGATGAGGAAATGTATCAGAGGATCATGAAGTATATCTTCCGATATATTGAAAAGGTAAGAACAACCTGCATCCGTCATCTGACTAGGGAGTGAGAGAGAAAGACCGAAACTGACATCTTTTTTTGGTATAATAGGAAAAACAAGCCGAATCAATTGTTGATAAACTTTGCCAGCGCTTCAGAGTTGTTACTGATCCACGACAATGGCATGATATTGCATTCTGCATGTCAATGCTACCTTTCAAGTCCGAACGCTCAATCAAGAAGTTAGTTGATGGTCTACCATTCTATCAAGACAAGCTCAAGGACGATATAGTCTACAGGCTATTCACCGAGATTCTGAACAAGGTGAGCATGTCCCTCTCTGCTCTCATAACAATAGCGTGAAACGCAAATACTAAACCAAACTTTGGTGTGATGTTAACAGGCCCGATCTAACAAGGCTGTAAAGAACGAGACTGAATTACTTGAATTCGAGCGAGCTTTGGAAGAGCACAAACGCCTCGGACAGGAGAATGCGGCCATTGAACAGAAAGCACAAAGAAAGACAAAGCGACGTGCTGCTGCTGCTCCGACGCGAGGTCGTGGAAGAGGTAAGCGGAGTTCTTTCTTACGACTGTCCGATGACCTGTGCATTCGGCTGATGCTGGAATCTTCTTCGATAGCTCGTGTCCAACGCAGCGAAACACCACCATCTTCGCCGGAGCGGTAATTTTCCGACAGAGCTCGATTCCCGGCTTAGTCCTTACGAGTGCAAGAGCTTTATGTTTCTTCGAGTTTCTTGGTTTCATTATCAATTGCGTGCTGTTATACAGATAGGTAAATTGCTGCTTGTTGTCTGTCAAGTACGGTGATCCTGCATTTATGGGTAAATCATGTTGTTCTAATCGCAAGTACCAATATACTTTCCGTCCAATTACAAATATTAACCTTCCACGCGTGCTTCTAAGTTTATACCAGAAGGAGGATGCATCTCCACCGGAGTTCTGGGTCTATTTCCATCATTCATATCATCATCATCATACATGCCAGCTGGTGGTTCTTGCCATTCCTCCTCTGGAACAGGTAATACAAGTCTAAAAGCATCACTTGAATTAAGGTAGAATCGATGTAATCTTTTGAGACGTATAAAACCTAATCTTTGATATAAGCTTAAAGCGCCTTTATTTGAGACTTCTGTTTCGAGAACGATCTGAATTGAGACGGAGAGCAAAAAAATTAGGTTAGATTAGGTTAGGGAAGTCAATATAATGGGGTTGAAAAGGAAGGAAAAAGGGAAGGAAATGATCAGTCCTGTACTTTTTTGTTTCTGTTCTGTACTAAGCGAACAAAGAATCTGCTTGTAAGACTAGAAATTGGATTTTTAGAACTTACTTCTTGTGCTCCTTCTTGCTTCATAGTACGAATAGCTTTCTCTACCAAAGTAGTAGCTAGTTACAGAGGAAGAAAAGGGGGGGCTTTCTGTATCAGCTCTTATTGCCCGCGGAAAATCACTATTCACTATCACAAGCCCAAGCAGGTCATACCAGTGCTTGTGGCCTGTGCATCATCGTCGGAAGGTAAAAAATCAATAGACGTACCTATACCTAATTTCCTGTATTTAGGATGCGTAGAAAGCATAGCTATATAGCCACGTATAAGTTTTCCACGATGTCTATCTTGTTTGCATACTATTACTCCGACTGGTAAATTTTCATGGTACGCCTAGATTCCGGGGTAGAGCGAAATGATAAGGAATGGGGGGATTTGGTACACGAAAGAAAAGAAGAGTATGTTTCAGTACAGTACCGGTGCAGGTCTAACACTGAGACAAAAAGCGCCGGGGTGCTACACAAAAATTGCAAAGAGGTCCTCCTCACAAGAATGCAAAGTTGAGGCCTATTTTTGACAATATACGAATAAATAACCAGTATCAGCTGACCTGCGGTATAAAATGCACATATAGTGAATTTGAGAGAGTGGAAAGGAAGGCTTACCACCCATGCAAGAAGTAACGATAGCAATAAACGGAGTAAGGTTCACTCAAAGACGGCGCTACTAGAGCGGTGATTACATCGATATCATCTTCATCTTTATAGTTTCTATACTTGATATCTTCAGCTCTTGTTGTTGTACTACTGCTGCTACTACTATTCGTCGTCGGAGGTGATGATGTTGATGATGATGATGCTTCTTGTTGTAATGTCACTTTTGAAAGTTGATCTTCGACGAGCTGGATTGCGGAACTTCCAGCGCTGCCGGTCGTCGAAGCAGCAGCATCATCATGTTGCGCAGAGGCCATAGTAGACATTCCAATGTCACCGTGTCATAGTGGGTTCAGTAGGAGCACAGCAGAGCTCAATCAGGTGTCTATGCTATGATATGATATGATAGTTGAAGAGGAGAAAAGCAAGCAATAATGGCACACGTGCAACTGCTCATGATGATCGACCTCATTTCGGCAAAGGCAAAGAAGCTACAAGCATAACAGCGAGTATACAGCTATTCCAATGCAAGTGGGCATTCCTCAATCTCTTGTCTTTCTCTCTCTCCTGCAAAAAGCGGACAAACTCGATAGAGAGCATAGTTTATAATGACAGTTTCGTATTTCTACCCATTTTTCGATTGAAAGAACTACAATACAAGCACGCACGGACTAGCAAGGCAAAGTAGTTATGGTTACCATGGACGAGGGAATCATATCATGGCTCAGGTCCCTCGTTCCTATCATCAAAAGGAGGCTAGCGTAGAATAATCTATGAAGCTGCGTTCCATGACTTCTTGACGAGCTCAGTGAGGCCTGTCGACAAAGAGGGACAAATAAGTAAGAACAGCCCCAAAAATGGAGGATAATCATAAGACAACATACCAATGTCATTCGTGTTGAATTCGTACAGGCCGTATAGAGCACCGCCTGTCAATAGTCTGACTGTCCAGGTGAGGATAGGGCCTAGGACTGGGAATTTTCTAGGATGGAGGTAGTCGCAAAGGATGTTATCGAAGCCCTGTAAGCATTCCATGAACAATTAGCTCCTAAATCTCTCCTCTCTGAGATAATGTGAAATGACCCCACCAAATGAGAATGTAAAACGAGGGAAACACATAGGATACCATCTAGGATTGGATTGGCGGATGTGACCGCTGTAGAGGCTACGATTGGAATGAGAGAAGCAGAGAGGAGACGTTCGAATGTCCAGTGGTAGGAGCCGTGTACTTTGTTCTGTATTCGTTAAAAGCATTAGTATCAGTCTTCGATATACTCTCTCGACAGTGCCGTGCTTTTCTCCAAGATGGAGTCCTGATGATCGATGACCATCGAAGGCAGTAAAGTAGACCCACAGGAGGAGGGAAGGTAGTCGCATCGTTGACTGTTCCCTTGATGAATGCTGTGATATCATTATTATCAGTCTCTCTTTGCTTAGATTTACTCTCAGTTGCCAGGTGTGGTTGCTCCCACTCACGCTGCTGGGATACGGCTGAAGCAGCGAGTTTAGGTGAAGGCTGAGCAGCGAGTGCTTTGGCTGCGACATAAGCACAAGGATATCAGTCAGTACACTATCTCACTACTATCATATGCTGCTGTCAACATGCAACCCACCACTGCTGAACACCCTGCTGCTTCCACTTGGACCGGCAAAGGCGGCGAGTCTTGAAGAGGCGTGGATATGGGAAGCTCGGAGCGAGCTTGAAGCTGCATTAAGCAGGAGTCTGTGTGACGATGAAGCCATTGCCATGGTATTATGCTTGTAATGCTATCCTGTATCCTGTATATATTATATTATATCCTAATAAGAGCCTGAAGAAAGCGGCATCTTCAATTCAAGCCTGTCCTCTCCTCTGCCGTCCTCGTTCTTGTCCGCTTCTTTCCGGGACAGCAAATCGCAGGGCGGACAAATGGCATGCATGGAATAGTGGCGATATTCAACATGCACATACGTAGATTATATATTCAGGTTAAGGTGTTTGCAATGGTAGGTTGGCTATTATTACAGTACAGTCTTATCATCCTTATCCATCCTTATCACTCCTCAAAAGGTACTTTTACATCTGGTTTATAGGTCTGCTAAAGTAGGTATGTAGTGAGTAGGAGGGGGATAAAGGTAAGGAAAGAACGAAAGAAAGAGCTGGGGGCATACTATGCATTCTCACTTGTTGTTGTAAAACAGCATAATAAGGCATACTGCATCTTACACTCCTCCTCTCTATTACTTGCCAATACGACGTCTCTCAGCTCGTGTTGCCTTTCTGCGTTTCTTATATCTAAACAAAACAAGCGAGAATGTAAGGATTAGCGTGTATATCACTTAAAATTTAAGAGTTCCAACAAAGCACCCACTTATGCTTGCTGATTCTCTTTCTTCGTTTCCGTTTAACGCTATCCATCTCCACATCATCATCTCTCCATTTATAAGGTCCCACAAGGTCGACATCTCTCAAAGCCAATCTTTCCCTCAGTGTAGCTCTCAATGATCTACCTCTGTAAGCTTGTGAGGTGCTCATTCTAGATCCTAACAATAATCCATAGTGTCTTGCATGGATTGTTTCTTCGCTTGGTCTTTCTTCTACGTACCATGATAGACCGTCACTGTGCTGCTGTCCTTCTTCCACTTCTGTCTTTCCTGCACTTGACATGTCAAAGGTAGTTGGTGCGTCCCATTCTAGTCCTACTAATTTAGCATCGATAGAAATATCATCACTGTTGAAGACTGCACTGTCCGACGACGACGATGATGATGATGCTGATTTAGTCGCTCTAGTGGAAGCTTTATTCTGCAACTCGGAATCAATGGATTTATCGAAAAAACCTTGAAATTTCCTAACTTGTTCAAGGACTTGTTTGACTTCTTCTTCACCAAGTAGAGGAGCGTCTCTCTTGTTGTTCATCATTGGTCCCTTATCATCTCCTTCACTGGCAGTCACTTGTCCTCCCTCCTCTTCTTGCGCTAAAGTAGACAAAGAGGAAGGCTCCTCCTTCTTGGTCTTGCTCTTCTTGTTAACGCCATTCTTTCTCTTGCTGTCACTACGAGGAGCATCCAAAGGCATCTGTATGAATATAGTTTTACCTTGTGATTTCGGATCTTTAGCTAATCTAGCTAGCATCTCTTGTAAATCATCACCATTTGAAGCTGTTAATATCTCTCCATTCGCAGGCAAGCGATGATGTTGAAGGAAACCATTCATACGTCCTCTATTATTGTTACTTGCTTTAAGAGCTGCTTTTGCTTGTCTTCTTGATAATTTACCTAGTTTATCTAATGACGTTTGAAGTGATTGGACTTTCTCTGTTGAAGCTGATGATGGTGACGATGATGATGATGATGATGAGTCGGCTTTAGCTTTGCCTTTAGCATTACCGTTACTCGAAGTAGAGGGAGTGTTTGAAGAAGAAGAAGAAGCAGCAGCCACTAGAGCTCTACGAGTAGGTTCCCATTCCCACATTCCACTCCAACGATGTTTCATCAATTGACCAACTAAGAATTTAGTTCCCGCCATAGCATCAAATTGGTGCGCATTCCTCGGTACGGCATTGCTGTCGCTGTTGTTCAGATCTAAATCTAATTCGTATTCATCATCATGTAGCTTCAGCAAGCGTTGGATTTCAGATGCTAGATTTCTTTCCTCACCTTCTATTGATGTAGAAGAGGCAGAAGAAGAAGAAGAAGAGGCATTGAGGAGGAGCTCTTGACGTGCTTCAAGCTCGGCTTTACGCATCTCAGCTTGGATTGGAAATAAGAAATCGATAGCTTCTTGTCTTTGACTTTGTTTCTTGTTTGATTTCTTGTTGGAAATGGCGGTCGTCGTAGAAGTATTGGCGCTGGTAGGGAATGAGGTAGAAGAAGTGGATGTGAAAGAAGCAGAAGGCAAAGGAGGAGGAATATTATGTTCTAAACTAGCCAAATATTTATCTGTTCCTTTTGCCCATTGAGGATCTGCACCCTCCGGTTCCGTAACAAGATGTAAATCATACGGACCAATTTGATCTTCAGCGTTAAAGAAAGGATCTTGTTGACCAGCTTTAATTTGTTCTTCACTGAATTCACTTTCTCCAACAATTTCCATCATCTTACTACTTGTCTTGTTGTTACTATCTTCAGAAGAAGGATAACGACGTTCTTTGGGAGATACGGTAACTTGAAGTAGAGGCCTGTTGAGAGCGTAAAAGCCATCGAGACTGATTTGAGCAGGATGAGCTCGTAGGATATCTACTGGTTTGATACTTCTCGGAAGCCATGAACTACTACCACTGTCTCCTCCTTCTCTAGTGAACGACAAGCCTTCATTTGTGAATGGATCAATTCGCATCCTTCGTCCTGATCCTCCTGCTGCGCTTCTCGAATTTGCCCTCTGACTACGAGCTTTCCTAGCTGCCGAGACTGATCCGTTCGAAGTTGTCGTTGTTGAGGAGGGAGAGGAGGTAGAAGCTTCATTTGATGCAGAAGAAGGTGTTGTCGATGATGTTGCTACTGCTTTGTTACTTGCTCCTTTTGAGCCACCACTACCAGCAGCAGCAGGCTTAGGACCATTTCCACCACCTCCATTGCTGCTCTTGTTACTTGGCGGCGGACGGGACCTTGAAGAATCACCGAATGACTGAGTATGTCGGATTGCACTGTGACATCTTGGTGAATGTAGTGTTCTACTACTGCTGCTGCTACTAGAGATACTGCTACTGCTGCTGCTCGCGGGAGTGAAGAAGCTGCTTGGAAATGGAGGTCGTCGCTGTCCTAGCGAGAGCAGTCGTTGCATCTGTGTCGGAGTAGGTAGAGAGTGTGAGTGAGAGAGTCAGAGTGATAGTGTGAAGCATGCAATGAGTAGAGTAGCTTCATACATACCTGTGAAGACCAGTGGTGTCGATGCTTGTGAATGAAGATGGCCCGGAGTCAAGTCAAACGAGCCTGCTGCTATCAGCATCAACGTGGGTCGGTGAATGATACGCGAGTGGCACCGGTCAACAAAGACTTGAGAGCAGCGAGCGCAATGCTAAGTATCGTACATACATACTACTACCTGCTAGCTACGACCTGCTCTCTGCTACTCAGGTCGAATCCATGTAACTCACAGTCATGCAGTCTTTATCGCCACCATGTACGTTGCAGCATGAACGTCAATGCTCTGCAATATGCCTGTCTTCCTGTATGACCTGACCGCCATTGCATTGCATACACCACAGCTACTACAAGACCTAAATCATCATCATGTCGTCCATCTGAACACCCTCGTTCATCCTGGAATTACGCGAGGTTCTACTTCGTCACAAGGCAGTGCTACAATCAACACAGCCGTCATAGCAATTGACGATACAATACAATACATAGCCATTGACAGATGCCTCTTGACAGTACACCAACACGAACAAGCAGAAGCACTTCTTCATCACTACGTCGTATAGCCAGCTTCTGTTTAGCATTCGCATTCATAGCTGCCATCTTGGCTCCTCGTTATTCTCCTGGTAGTTCCAGTACTCTGCAAGACTACTATTCCAAGATGCACTTCCAGAACCCCTTCAAATCATCTTCTTCTACTAGTGGAGAATCACACTCTTCCTCTTCTACATCAGCCAATGTACTCCCTAGACCAAATGGAAAGGTCAACATCGTCTACTTCACGAATTGGGCTATCTATGGTAGAAAGCATAGACCTCAGGATATACCTGCTGAACATGTGACGCGTGAGTACAGTTTCATTCATATAAAGACACTTGATAACATTCAGTCCAAGTATTGACTCTTTGCTTCTGGACGACCTCAAAGACGTGCTTTACTCCTTCGCCAATGTCAGACCGGAGGTGAGCTAAAGCCTTTAGCTTGTCGTGAATGCTCATGGATGACTCCCAAGCTGAATTACTCTGCACTCCGTCGCTTTACAAACGTCATTCAGTCCGGAGAGGTCTATCTGACTGATAAATGGGCAGATGAAGATGTGAGCACTCTCGTTCAAAAATATACGACCTTCAATCCTTTTAAAGTAGCTAATTTATGGTTTCTTAAACTTTAGATACATTGGGAAGGCGATTCTTGGAATGATGTTGGTACAAATATGTATGGCTGCTTCAAGCAATTGTATCTACTCAAGAAGAAGTACCGTCATTTGAAAGTCCTTCTATCCATCGGAGGTTGGGTGAGTATCTCTCTTTAGATTGAGACCGTTCACTTCTGAGGACTTCCCATTGAACTTTGCACTATGAAAACAGACCTACTCATCCAACTTCGCACAAGCAACTTCAACTCCAAGCAATCGTCAAACTTTCGCTAATTCATGCATTAAATTGGTGGAAGATTACGGAATTGATGGTATTGATATAGATTGGGAATATCCTAAAAATGATGAAGAAGCTAAGGATTATGTTGAATTACTGAGATTAGTTAGAGAAGGTTTGGATGGACTTGCTTCTCACAAAGGAGAATCTGGTAATGGATACGAACTTACAATTGCAGCTGTGAGTTTCTTTCAAAGCTCGGTCTTTCGCATTCCGTCAATTAATAGCAGAAGCATCGCTGACAGTGTGTCTTCTTGTTGACGATGACGATGTACGAATATATAGCCATGCGGTCCTTCCAACTACAAACAATTACGCATCAAAGAAATGGATCAATATCTCTCCTTTTGGAATTTGATGGCGTACGACTATGCAGGGAGTTGGGATAGTAACTCAGGCCATCAAGCTCGTCTCTATTCTTCCGGTGGCAGTGGCGGCTTCTCGACTGATTCTGCAATGCATGATTATGTAGCTGCTGGTGTTGCCAAGGATAAATTAGTTATGGGAATGCCACTTTATGGAAGATCATTCTTGAATACAGATGGACCTGGAAAGCCTTATCAAGGTGTCGGACAGGGAAGTTGGGAACAAGGAATGTATGACTATAAAGCTTTAGTGAGTATACATTTTGAATGCATTCTGCACGCTTGAACCTAAACTACATACTGACTGACGCGGTGCTGCATCACCATCTGGAAAATAGCCACAACCAGGCTCTCAAGTCCACATCGACCGCGACCAAGTAGCGTCCTATTCGTACAATCCATCAAATCGCGAAATGATCTCATACGACACTGCAGAAATAGCATGTCTGAAAGCAGATTATATAAACAAAAATGGCTACCTAGGAGCTATGTATTGGGAATCATCGGGCGATAAAGCTGTCACTGATCCAGAGGCTATCATCCCCGCTGTTGCTAGGAAATTGGGTAATTTAGATAAAAGGGAAAATCATCTTAGTTATCCTGGTAGTAAATTTGATAATTTGAGGAATGGTATGTCATGAAAGTGGAACGAACACCTTAGCTGGATTCTCCTGCATATTCCGGTTTTTCAAGACACTTGTAGCATATGAAAGTGAGCAAGTACCGGCTCTAAGCAAACCCTCACCTACGTTACAGTCAGCTTGCCGATTGAGACGCGCACGCAGCTAACTTGTTATTTCATAGGTTTAGGATCATAGTACAGGCTTGTTGCTAGGTCTAGATCAAATCGATCGCATCGTAGTCGCCACAGCGTATTATTCTGACAAGCTGTCAGGGCTACTCTCTTTCCCTACACACCGGATTTGTTACAGAAATATCACATCCACTATGACAAGCACACCTATCGAAACCAAAGCTCAAAAGGCTGCAATCGCAACTGATGCTACATGTAAGTCACAAGGCCATCCACATCTATTGAACTGCGAATCTGGACGGAGATCGAACATAAACTATGACACACCTTTTCGAATGGTTATGGATTTGCTCATTAGGATGGAACTGATGTTGTCTCAATTCCCGTTATGCTTTACAGGGGACACAGAAAACCAATTCTCTGTTGAAAATCAAATCAATCAAGATCAAGGCCGTTCCATTGGCACGACGTTGAAGGATGTCATTGATGCATCGAAGACTTCGAATGGAGCTTCACCGACTTCCGGGACGACTACTCAGGAGGTGAGTGCTGTCCTCTTATGAACTTCCTAGATCTTGATTAACTGTCTCTATAATCCTATACAGACGATACCTACTGGACTTGATGCTATCAAGGCTGCTGGACCTCAGGCAAAAAGCCGAACAGAGGCCTACTCGGAGCATAAATAGAGGTTATTAATCAACAATATTGTTTGTTTACTTTGTAGACGCTATTGATGCACTATCCGCGACGTACTCAGAACTGTAAAACATTTACATCTCTCTCTATGACTCTGAAATCCGACTTCCTAGCTTATTATACTTGACTGAACTCACGGCATATCATGAACAGAAATAGCAGACTCTCTGATAGTATATCAGCAGCAGCTTGTGAGTTGTGACACCTCGTTCAAGAGACGCGTAGCCAGTCCCTACGAAGAGACAGCAGTCGACTTCTCCCTGAGATATTGATATTCAACCATGTTATCCTTGATGGCATCCTTGACAATTTGAGGCATTTGTTCAACTTCTTTCGCCTTCTTTTCTTCTTTAGCTTTTACTTCATCATCTGATCCAGCAGGTTTAGCGATACCGTTCGATTTTTCCGCATCGTCCTGAAATTTGATACAAACAAAGAGATGACAAAAGGTCAATTCCTTCCCCGGTCACCATGGGACAGAACTTCTCGAGGCATGAATTGATAAAGCCCTGCTTACATGGAAACCGACCCATTTCTTGAAGTGTTCTTGCTGTGCACCACCTTCCCAGCTGCACATATCACTCGTGAACTCAATACCGCAGCTATTGCAGAATTTCTCCATTGTCTGCAGGTTCAGAAAAGGATTAAGTGCTTGATACACACTTTGTAAGGAGGCATTCGGAATCGGTCTACTACTTACCGGCGCTGGATTCTTCAATAATGAACAAGCGTCTACGACAAGTGGTTGCTTGCCCATCTTCACTAGCCAGTCATATAGCATTCTAAGGTAGAAAATATAGCAGCAAATTAGCAACGTGCCAGATCGACGCTGCAGACTGCACATCAAAAAAAGCTTACTTCGATTCTCGAATACCGACTTCTTCAGGCTCAAAATAGTCGAAGCCCGTCACTTCAGATTTAGGTGGGATGCACAAGCGGTAGTAGCCTAACACGATTGAGGAAGAACAAGACATCAGCCCCAGTTGGCTCGCAAAGGTATTGTTTCGAGACAAGAAAATAGTTTGAAATGCTCACTCGGCACTGCTTTCTCCGGTGTTCGGATGAGGAAGGCATGCTCTACATCTGGACTGAGTAAAGCTTCGGTGGGAATAACGGTAGGATTGCCGTCGTTCGCTTGGTCTGGTAATGCTGGTGTAGTCGACGCCGCCGTTACGGGTGGGATGATGTATTGTGCCATCTGAAAAACAAGACACATTCTTTCAGTCAAAAGCTACTCAGTTGATTCCGTTTAGACACTCTCACTCACATCCTTAACAAACGTCCGTGGCTTGCCTTCTGTATTCTGACCGACGATCTCTTGCCACATCTGATAAGATTGCACATCATGAAATTTAGCCATCTGAAGCTGCCCGGGAGAATAATCATGACACAGAATCGTTCTCACCTTCTTAAATGTCAGGTCCTTATACTTCTTGAAGTCTTCAGGTCTGTTTTCAGCATTGAAGCGATTGCTCATTCTTTCAGGCCCATAATAGAATGGTTCTCCAAGAGGTTCATGGAATACGCTGTTTTTGGCACCAGGATAAAAAGCAAGAGAGAGAGAGAGAGAGCGATATGGACATCCGCAAAGGAAATGATGATGAAGCGTATCAGTGATTCGTAATTCCGGAATTGACATTTGACCCTTCTTGGTGAAGTCAAAGCTTGTATGTGACAGCTGACGTACTGGAAATCTCCTCTTTGCAGGAAGGCCATCTCGAACATGGTGGAGCATCTGCATTGGAAGATAGCGAGCACATTATTGCAATATCAGTCAGTACTATACTTTACTTCTGCAAACGCGTGTTCTTAAGGCATTGTTGCTCTTCCACGAAAAGTTGGAAGACGTGGGGGAGAATACAACCTGTCCACGAGATTTCGCCATATGCAGAGTAGTTCTAGCTATGATACTCACGAGCGAGGATGACTCCATAGTATAACGACGCGTCCTTGATTGATCGTCATGCTTTCTTGTTAGTATGTTGATTATTATAGTGGTAAACGTCCAAAGGCAGTCACTCCAAAGCAGTCTAAAGAATTGCAAAGCTTTTTCAGTTGAATATTTTGAAAATGACGAACTCCGCTATGAATTTCATTTCAATTGCTGCTGTCCGGGCACGAAGCTTGTTCCTGGGCCCGTGGAAAAGGACTGCCTTTTACTCGGCGCCACCAATGCGACGGACTACTATGTTTATGATATGCATGGATTGTTTTACTTTATTGCTGGACTACGTACGGTAATGCCGAAGTGCAATAGTTGCTTACCTTTATCCAGGTAGATCGCTGCCAAACGCAAGCCCGAGCTTTCATACATGCAGCATTTTCCAATCATAATGACCTGTCAATGGCAGAAACTTCGATATTATTGCGGCAGAAAAAGGCTTCAGTGGCGTCAGTAGCTGTGAAAGGCGCTTTGTACTATGATATCTTGCCGTAGATTGTAAAGCTGATTTGTTCGATATGAACCTCTGAATGGTAACAATGTGTGCTTATCATGGTTTGCTATTCCATTCAGAGCGTTAGCGAGATAGCATGTCCGAAGAATTCCCTACTCCATTTTTGCCGCGTCTGGCAATGGTCAGTAGGATAGTCAGCGCATACAGCGTGAGAGAGGACCAACGAGACTCATAGAACCATGCAAGGTCACTGCGCGATTGCCGAGACCTCTCTTTATACGCACATATACTGACGTACTTCCGATTCCGCGAACAAGCTGCCCACGAACAAAGAAACGCCAGATTAGTCATGCATATGTATAGCTATGAGGTGGATCACGTAAGAATAGTTGTGCCTAATTTGTCAGTTACTGACACAAGATATGATACATAATCTTCCCGGGGATATACAGGTCTTTACATACAAGTAGCAAGTAACGATGTATCACCAGTAATTCATACGTCCTAGAAGTGTCGTGTTGAGGGTCGATTGAATCCCCACCGGCAATCAACGCTGAATAATTTAGAGACCCTAACAACTCTATATACTTATTTAGCGAGCACAGCAGCGGTTACTTTCTAGAGGTGTAAGGATGATTCGACAAAGGTCAACTTGCGGTTAACACTGCACTGCCCATGCATTGTTATATAGAGAGACAAGGGTGTGAGCTATAAATTGGAGTGAGCGCAAGCAAAAAAGAGGAGAACTACCTAAGTGAGCGCAAGTTAACAACGCCTGAATGAGCCCAAGCCAGCCGGATAGAGGAGAAGCCGCGCATTTGGACCTAACCTTAGTCTCAGGCTCAGCGCATGGCGTTTCTTCTGCGAATTGCTCATTACGTCTGTGTCATCCAATTCCAATTAATTAATTGGTTTCTTTCTGCTGACTGAGATAATAACACAGCCAACTTGGATAGAAGGGAGAGCTATACATGTTGTTCGGCACCTCCTTCCTGCTCCTAGAAGAGATATAGCCTCCATCCAGATTGACAGACCGACGAACCGAGGTCGACAGCTTTCTCGATCAGGTCGACTGCAACCGCACGTCAAGCTCCAATTGAAATACAAGGAGCACGAGGCGGGAGAGGGCGGTTACAGGAAGGGTGAAGCAGGAGAAAGAGAGAGAGAGATAAGGAGCTGGACAGTGACAGTCAAGGGAAGAGAGGTCGCTCCGTTGGTCTCAAGTCTGCAAGAAAGTCGCTTCGATGGCGGCCGACCAAGTAGCGGCAGGCGATCTCATCGATGTACAAGGAGCAGGAGGAGGGCAGCATCATGACAAGGGACAGCACGAGAGTATCATAACTCGTATACGAAGCAGGACAGGATCAACCTCTGTGAACTCATTGGGCATTCACCGTACTTCTACTCGAGAATCCCAGCAGAGCGGTGGAAGTCATGGGGAATCATCAATATCAGGTGGACATGGCCTTGCCAGTCTGATTAGCAACACGCGGACATTCTTCAAGAGACACAATAGGAGTGGGTCTGTTGATACTCCATCGCCTACTACTACCACCACTCCTACTACTCCAAGTGAAGAAGCTCTTCAAGCTGCTGGTCTTGCTGGTGTTCCATCTATAGAAACCGCTCCTCCAATTTCAAGCTCCACCAGCAACAGCGGGAATGAAAGTCGCCGAGAAGGCATATCATCAAGTACATCACTACCACCTCCAATAGCACCAGATCGTGCATTCACTCCACCTCCATTGCGGCATACTGGTGCTGGTAGTGCTGGCAGTACCGCACACAGCTCGTCGGACAATAATACTACCACTTCGTCATCATCCTCGATTCCACAGCATCATGGTGGATATTCGAGCAGTGTAGCTACGACAGTCAACAGTGACTTGGGTTCGCCAAATGAAGAACATCATCATCAGCAGCAGCAACAGATTCAAGCGACAAAGCCATCTCTAGTGTCGCCTGGAACGACCTCGAGAGACTTTGCTCTCCCTCCTGGTGCTGCAGCATTACCAGCACCATCATCACCATCGACTGTTG
This sequence comes from Cystobasidium slooffiae, assembly GCA_019775285.1. NCBI lineage: Eukaryota > Fungi > Basidiomycota > Cystobasidiomycetes > Cystobasidiales > Cystobasidiaceae > Cystobasidium > Cystobasidium slooffiae. The sequence continues at coordinate 484,992 of JACWFZ010000007.1, read as the reverse complement.
CAACAAGCATGCCTTTGAGCACAGAAGCTAGATACAGAGCACTTCCCAGACTTCAGTCTTATTCAGTCACTCATCCAACAGCAAGTACAAGCACAAGTGCCAACAGTGAAGATCATGATGCAGCAGAGTATGACACCACTACCAGCATGTCGGGGACAGAGACAGAGCATGATGATGAAGAGGAGGAGAGTGAAGCTGAGGAAGGAGAGGAAGAAGGGGAAGATGACGATGATGAGCATGAGCACGACGAAGAAGATGTCAGAGGAGGTGTGAATGCAATGCGAACATCACTGCGAAGACCAGCATTACCCACACTCAGTTCAACGCGAGGTTTCTCTCGGAGTGCGAATACGCCAGGTGTCAGTCCTACTACTACTACGACAAGCAGCAATTCCAATCCATTCAACTTCCAAGGATGGACTACTTTCGCTTCATCTACTCCTACACCTGGTCCATTGAGAACTGCTCGTCCTCAATCTGGTGATAATACCCTGAACGGCTCATACTTTGATCCAAGACCTACATCGTCATCTTCGAGAGCAAGTACAGTATTTCAAACACCTGCTCAGACACCTCGAGGAGAGAATGGACCGAGTCCAGCTATATATTCAACATCAGCTGGTAAAGCACGTCAGCAACAGCAACAGCAATCACCTCTTAACAATGCTGGTCTCATCCCTACTCCTGGAGCATCGATCTCTCCTCCATCCTCTCGGATACGAATGGAAGGTCCCTCCCGACCGAGCAGTGGATCTCCTCTCGCAGCAACAGCAGCAGGCCGAAGACCGAGTGCGGGCACCTTTGTACGCACTGCAAATGGTCAATCTATCCCTCTTTCCTCTATACCGAATATATCGGGTGTGTCTACTACTCCCTCATCCTCTTCGTCGTCAAGTAGAATAAACCTAGCTTCGACAAGTGGAAATAGACCTTCTTTCTACTCTCGCCAGTCGAAGAGTTTAGTCGACTTATCTCGCTCTCTCTCCTTGGATACGGATGAAACTTCAGCAGCAGCATCTGCAACGACCGTAGCGGGTCCGAGTGCTGTTTCAAACAAAGCTCCCATAACGGCTCTATCGGGTGAGTGCTTTCTATACGGTATTTGCATTGCAAACAACGGGGGTTCTGGCCACCTCTTTCCCCATTGTGGTATTATGGTCAAAGTAGACCTCCTAAGTCTCGGGAGTCTATTCGTTGTCGTCGTTGCTGTACTACAATACTTCACACGCCGGCGTCGTGTGATCTTACATGCACTAAACGCGTCTTACACTACTGACGCTGCCGGGACCCTTTCTATCTTCTGTGACAGGTTCAGACGATCGAACAGGTGGCACAACAAGCACTACGAACACTACTTCCAGCAATAACAGTATTACAAGCAGCTCAACAGGCGCTGCTGTCGTCCATTTTTCATCGTCCCCGTCCTCTGCTTCTGTCGTTCCTGCAAATGAGAATATACCACAAGCAATACCATCATCATCATCATCGACAGCAGCAGCAACTGCTGAAGAAGATCACACACTTGAACTGGAAGCTGTTGCCTCACAAGCTGAATTGGGTAATTCACTGCAGTCCCAAGTTCCGCCTGTCGGTTCACCACCTCCTTCGTTTGCCACTGCCTCTACTACAGCAAGCGGTGTTATGAACCACAATCAAAGTAACGGTAACGCCGCTACCGCATCAAGATCACGCAATCAATCACCCAATAGACAATTACTACAGCGACGACAATCAATGCCTGAAATGCGTATTGATCCACCGCTATATCAAATTGATGACGATTTCAATGTACAATATCGCGAGGGACAACTACCCACAGCTCGAGAAGATGAAGGAAATGAAGCATTACCTAATTATACGTGTGATGTACATATCGAAGGATATGTACCACGAAAAATGGAATTTGTCAAACCTGGAATTCAAGCTAAAGATAGGAGATGGAAAAGACAATATGTTATCTTACATGGTACTAGTGTGAAGATTTACAAATCAGACCCTAGATTGAAAGCTGTACCCGGTGAAGAACCTCCTCCTACACCTGGTATTCACACGGATAAATATAGACCTACCTTCAATAACGGCAGTGGTGCTTCATCTAAAACATCTCTAGTCACTGGAAATAAACATGCTGGTTCTCAACATCACATACAATTTCCACATCATTCCAATAATCAACAACAACATAATCACCATCAGCAACAAAGAGCAAGAGCGCCAACTGAATCTTCCATCTCTTCGGCATCTTCAATGGAATCTGAAAAAGCTTTATTATGGAATAGAGCAGTTCAAGATGCTATTGCCAAGAAAAAATATGACCCTGATATGCCCGTTCATGTTCATTTACAAGAGGAAGATGAACATGGCCTAGCTTCACTTCAGCACGCTCCTTCTACATTACTAGCTAAAGCTAGTGAAAATAGGTGTATTAGACATTATACACTACAAGGTACGTTTCTTCTTTTCAATCTCTCCCAGACTTGCAGCAACATCTTGGAAACTTACAAAGCTGCGTATTATGTTTTGCTTGATTTACATAGGTGCTGAATCAGGTCTAGCTGCCGATTACCTCAAGCGCAGACATGTTGTCCGTGTACGTGCTGAAGGCGAGCAATTCCTGATACAGTGCAAGGATGATAGAGCGGTCATCGACTGGATAGAAGCAGTGAGTCAGAATCTCCTCCTTAATCATCTTGCGAAAGTCTTGTGAAAACGATTGTAATCTGACTCTTGAATTCAACTTTTCACTCACGTTTTCAATCTTTTGTAATAGCTACAAGCCGCTACGAATACAGCTCTTGACCTCGATGTTAGACCTTTACCTAAATTCATCACACTGCCGCGTCGAAGAAGACGTCGCAGACCTGCGGATCCTAATAATCCAACAGCAGCAGCAGGAGGTGGAGTAGCAGGCGCTGGGACAACAACAGCAACAGGAGCAGCGGCCGCAACAGCTGGAGGTACAGCTACGAACGCAGCTCCTGGTACTGCTGCCGCAGCTCGACAGGATAGTCAAGAAGTTAGCGCTAGCAGCGATGCTATGAATGCTATGCTGGCTGAAGATCAAGATGCCTACCTGGGCTCGACGCGGAGTGCGTTGGTATGATGCAAATCTAAAAGGGCATCACTCAACGAACAGCAAAGAATAGGAAGAATACCTGATAAATTAACGCAAAAGTATCATCTCGTTTGGTTGCAACAAAAGGAGCAATAGGGTATAGATCGTTGATTTACTGCTCTCGACTCTAGAAGTGCTTACTACCAAGGAAAGACTGTTACACGCTGGACTGCATATTTATGACATTACATTGTATACTTTTATGCAACTGCCTCTTACCTCGCATAAATGCGGCGTACGAGGGGAGTCGTTTTCTTTTCCTTTTTCCGCTCTGACTACATATGTTACGTATCCACTCCGTTGTTGATAGTAGCACCACCACCACCACACAATCATGCAAAGCGCTTAAACATGCATGCATAGTCACGAGCAATATCATGACGTTGGAAAAAGAGACTTGTGCAAGCTGTTCATGCACTAATTCCAATTAGCCTGCGATCCTATCCCATCCTCGCTTCGGGGGACACTTGATCTTGAACTGACAGGTCGGAACAGATTTCACTCTGGACTGACTGGCTGAGAGGCGGCTGGCTTCGAGGCCATGGCTTGAACACTTAAACCTTCGACTAGACTATCACCACCATGAAGTTCGCCCAGCAGCTTCGTCAAGGTGCTGTGGAAGGTGAGCATTGGTGTTATCGGACTGCATGAATGGATTCATGGAACGTGATCAGCGAGCGAGAGAGAGAGAGAGAGTCATCGATAGACTGACTGAGACTACTCCCGACTACCTACAGAGTGGAGGAGGGCATACATCGATTACAGGTGGGCTTTCCTCTCGCTCTTGCTGCTCCAAGTTTCCGCATCATATTGACCATGTTGTTGGCTTGCTTGCCTTTGTCGTTATTATTCACAGACTCCTCAAGAAACTCATCAAAGCAGCTGCAAAGTCAGAAGGGCAGATTGTAGATGGCAACAATATCATTGCTGAAGACTCCGAGTCCGGCCAGCCTTTCAATCAGCCTCTGTCATCGGCTACGAATACACCGCTCTCCGCTTCACCGACACCTTCTGAAGATGTTCACATCAGGCCAGTACCTCAAGCAGTTGCCCCGGAGATGCCTAATATGACGAAGAAGGTAACTCGAATACAGAGCAGAAGTTCCGCTAATAGTAGAGCTTCGGAAGCAAGCGGTGATAATGTAGTCCGGAAACGCAAGTTCTCTCGACCTGGAAGTGTCAAAGAAGGTAGATTATGATATTGCGACCTACGTGTTATGCATGCATATCAAGCTAACCTTTCGTCACCTATGCGTCTTGTACAGCCGCCAAATGGCGCTATCCGCCAGAGCTGTCTCTCAAGGAAGCCATGCTCAAGATGACACCGAGCGAACGCAAGTTCTTCAATGTACTAGATCAGGAATTAGATAAAGTACAAGCCTTCTATGAAGAACGTGAGACTGAAGCTTTGGATAGATATAGAGTCTTGCGTGAACAATTGGAGCAACTAGCTCAACATAGGGAGCAGTACATAGCTCAACAGACGAAACTATCACGCTTCAAGCCGGCTTTCTTACCACATACATCGGATTTCTTGAAGACAGCAGGAGGAGGGAAAGCATCTGATAACAACAACAACAACACGCAGCAAGTATCTGATGATGGCGATGTCAACAATTCACCTGTTCCAGTAGCCGAAGTGACTTCCCATGCCGATGGAACCAAGAAAACAGTCGGTCTAGATCTATCACCTGAACATTACATTGCAGCACGAAGAAAGTTAAAAGTAGCAATGTGGGAATTCTATCGTTTCCTGGGATACGTCAAGAATTATCGACTCTTGAATCGAACAGGTTTCAGTAAAGTAACCAAAAAAATGGAAAAAGTAACAAGAATAAAGTGTCAAAATGAATATACGAATAAAGTTTCAAAAACTCATTTTGCAACTTCAAAAGTAATTGATGATCTTCAATCTGAAACTGAAACTTTATTTGGCGTTAATTTTGAAAAGGGATCAAGAAAGAAAGCTGTTCAACGATTGAGATTTATGGGTGCTACTACTACACATCATTTCGCTAGTTGGCGTGCTGGTGTTATGTTAGGAGCTGCCCTACCACCCCTTGTGGATGGAATAGTCAGAGCGTGCCATTCTGATACGCGAGCGAGGATACCGGGGACGGAAACTCGTACGTTCCGTTTTTCTACATTTGAGGGTTCTTATTCTTCTGTGTTGGTGGCCAAGACTGACGGAAACACCCCTCTTCTCTCAGTCCTACAATTGTACGGATCGCTCCTTCTTCCTGTTCTTTTGGCATGGAGTGTCGGCGTTAATCTAGTAGTCTGGACAAAAGCGCATATCAACATCCCTCTGGTCTTCTACTTCGATACACGCACACACATAGATTATCGAGTCTACCTGGAGATACCTACTTTACTCTTATTCACCTTGGCTTGGTGTTTTTGGCTTTCTTTCACGGTCATCTCAGAAACTGTGTCACCTCAGGTTTGGCCTTTGATATGGCTCATCACTACGATCTTGATACTTTTCAATCCTTTCCCTGTCTTTCACTCGGACGCTAGATGGTGGATTATCAGAAGTACGATACGAGTCTTCACTGCTGGTCTTTTCAGAGTCCAGGTAAGCACAAATAAAAGTATACAATCAGACTACACCGGTGGCAATCAGGTCTGCGACTGGTTGCAGCGTAACAGTTGCTTTTGGCCGCATGCGTCAAGACTACGACCAAGAGTCGCACATACCATACAAAATTTTGTATGGTATGTGCGACTCTTGGTCGTAGTCTTGATCAATTCGGTCGCAAGCAAACTGCATCTGCGAGCGTTCGCAGACACGATCTCCACGGGCGCTACCTTCGATCGCTAATGCCTCTATCTCTTTGTAAAGTTCCGAGACTTCTGGCTAGGCGATCAGTTCTGTTCCCTCTATTATACCTCTTACAATCTCGGCCTGCTGGTCTGCGCATATTCACATCATTTCGGTAGCAATGTCGACAGTGTCTGCTCAACAAACACGACTTGGGCAAGTCCTGTCTTAGCTTCCCTACCTTACCTTTGGCGTCTTGGCCAGTCTATAAGGCGTTATACCGATGCACGGGATGTCAAGTAGGTTCTTGCTTTTGCGCGCTTCTTCCTCGCTTTATGGCGCTGGGCTGACATGAACACACTGCAGCACCCACTTGATCAACGCCGGCAAATACGCAATGAGCGTCCTGTATCTGTTTTTGTATTTCTACTACCGCATTCAAGGTATGTCTAATGTCTGTCACTGTCTTTGTTTCCCAAGCAAACACAAGATGCTGACTGGCTCACCGACAAATGTTTTAAGGCTCCAACAAGGATGCCACATTTGTAGCATTTATCGTCTTCGCAACCATCAACAGCTGTTATTCCCTCACTTGGGATGTGCTCATGGATTGGAATTTATTCAAACGCAACTCTAAATACCCACTTCTTCGAAATGAGCTCGCTTACAAGGATCATATCTGGGTAAGCTTGCCTAAACTTATACGCCATCTTAGCGTGCGTCTAGTGTACCGTGGCTGATAACACAACCATCTCATACTAGTTCTATTATTTCGCTCTGGTCACGAATACCATTGGCCGCTTCACGTGGTTTATATACCTAGTGCCCGGTCAAAGCGTCCGCCTGAAAGGTTTCATCGTAGCGCTTATCGAGACCGCTCGTCGTTTCCAATGGAATGTAAGCTGGTTCGTCCAAGAGAGACCGCTACGACTTCACCGCTACGATTTCACTTACTGACCCCGTATGAACAGTTCCTGCGTATCGAATCAGAACATCTTGGTAACGTCGATGGTTTCCGTGTCACTCGCGATGTCGTATGTGACCCATTTAGCTTTGCAGCAGACCAGCAACATAGATACTGACATGCCAAATTCTAGCCATTGCCGTATACCATTCCGCATGGACCTACGTCTGCAGCAGCCTCCATTACTGAAAACGACCCTGAAGAACTCGATGCGCGACCACATGGCGAGCAATTCAAGCTTGGCGAAGGTACAGAACACGAACTCGGCTCCAGGGTCAGCAAGTTCCCTGGATTACTACCTGGAGAAATGGCCAAAAGGCTCAAAGCTGCCGTTCTGGGCCGGAAAGTCGACAATATGGATGAGAGTGATGATGAGGATGATAGTCCCGTTACGGATACACACCCATCATCTGGCAGAGAAGAGCGTGAGAGAACAGTAACTGGATCGTCTACTACCCGCACTAGCACGCGCAACTACAACACATTTGGCTGGGAGAGTGACGTCGAGAGGGATAACCCGCCGACGTAGTCCCCAACGCACGGACCTCCATTAGGCCCTTCTTCGGAGCACTACATCGCTGTCACGCCTGCTTTGTACGGGTGTTTCGCCAGCCAGTGGTCTGCGCCCAATTCAGACAGGCTTCAACGTCAGCACATCTATAAAAGGAGGACGTGACTACGACTCCTTACCCGCAATCTCCTCCCTCGTAGCGAACCAGACGTCAGATTTTGAGGTGGCATACTCCAGGAACTTCCGCAGAGCTGCCGTCCTTGCTGGTCGTCCGACTATTCGCGGGTGCAAGCCAACCGACATCATCTTGGGCTGTCCAGCTTCGCCTTCCCTGTACAACTCGTCAAATGTAGCACATAGATAGGATGTGAAGTCCTCTGGAGCGATAAACGCTTGATACCCGGCATTTTTCTGCAAGACACAGAGGTTCATCAGCCACGCTCAGATACCGATTGATGGTACGATACGTACGTAATCGTTCGAGTCCAGTGCATACGGCACGATGAGTAGAGCTTCACTTTCTGATCCTCCAGGGTATGGTATGCTGAGAGGACAGGCTGCGTCAGCCAAGCCATGCTTTAACTTGCGACAAAGATTAGCCTACTAATGCGGCAAATCATCGCTATAGTCGTCGGAATAGTACTTCAGGGGCAAACCGCTCTCCCTGTATACTTTTGCGACAAGGCTCCTCGAACGCTCGGCGGCTTTCGAATCCACCATACCATAGTACCAACCAACTGGCGCCTTTCCTGTGGTTCCCGCGATAGCATCGATAGCATATCTTGCGTATTCCTCCTCTTCTGTCGCGGACCATTCAGAGCGGTCTACCCAACTTTGTCGATGTGTAAATGTAAATGGCTCAATGAGCACGCGCAGAAGGTAGGGGCACAAATGCAACCTACCGATAGCCGTGTGAGGCAATCTCGTGACCTTCTCTCACGAAAGCCTTTGCGGCCTCTGTATTCTTCTCCAATGCTTGGCCGTTGGCATAGACGGTGCACTTTACGCCATATTCTCGAAATAGCCGAAGAAGTCGCCACACGCCAGCACGAGAGCCGTACTTTTATCGTTCTGAGGATTAGCTGAGGGGTATGGCAGGTGTGCGAAGTAGATCTTACTTCGTAAAGGGATTCTTGATTGACGTCTCGTGCTCCTTCCATGGGTGTACGACCTGGGCCAAGTTCAGACGCGATTGCGGTAGTCTTCGCGTCACCATTTACGGGTGTCGCTTCGCTCCCTTCTTCACTGAACGACACGGACAACAGTCAGAGAAAGTAGCTGCCAATAAACTGTCGAGTACGAACTAGTTGAGAACGATATTAATCGCAATCTTCCCGCCATTTGGCCACTGAGCATGTGGAGGTGTCTCGCCGTAGCCGACGAGGTACCGTGCGCCATAGCCTGTGTCCATCGAATTCGGCATTGCTTTCAAGCGTTCCACGCAGCAATAGTCCGGCCGTATGATACAGGTTGATTCGACAAGGGAAGTACCGTAGATTGACGAGCGCGTGGTCAGAATGATAAGCTTCCAAGGTACCTCGTGCCGCAAGATCGGTCCCCGCTACTACAGAATCGAAATCGATTGCATCAAATCCCGGCTTACATGGATATTACATGTAAGCCGGGATTTGATGCAGTCGATTTCGATTCTGTTCTTCCTCTTGTTCTTCTGACAACTGCGAGTCTCGAGAGACCCTCATGGAGTCCATCTGACAAACGCACAATCTCGAGAGAGTGACTACCGGATACGCGAATCATACTAATACCCGGTGCTTCAAGCATGTCACTCCCAGCTCCTCCCTTAGAAACTTTGATCTGAAGATGAAGCTTTTCGGTTCACGTGCGATTCAAATCGGAAGGTACAAGGACTCGTTATTCAAGGGAAGTCCGCCCAAGATCAGCCTGCCCTTCATACAAGCTACATGTGACGGAGACATCGCGTCCCCTGGATCGCCTTCTTGCCTGTCTGCTTGGGGGCGAAACTCCGCTATGGTCGCTAACTTTCCCGGCTGAACTGCATGACTTTCTCCTTTTCAAGGTAGAGAAAGGCCACTCACCTGTCTTCCTGACTGCTGCATTTCAGCTGCATTTCCTTTCCGCGTTTTCTTTCCTACTTTCCATCTTCTCTTTTCTTCATTCTCTTCAAGCCCCGTTGCAAGCTCTCATCGATCCATCCTCCCACTTTCGTTTCGGTCATTCCGCAAGCATGAAGACTTCCGCAGCTTTCTTCTTGTTGCTATCCGCCATCAGTACATCATCAGCCTTCCGGACCATACCAGAGTATCAGCAAGCCATCGGTAGATTGAGTGCATCCTATGTATCTCCCAACAATCGTGAGCAAGCAGAGGCCATCAACTCTACTCTCCTGGCCGACAACGTAGTCATCCGAGGTATGTACCATCCATTCACCGCTGTTCAAGGGCAAACTTCATCTGACATTCTCATTCTACCTCCAGTCGATGTCACCGAGAGCTACGTTGGACGAGAGAAAGGTACAGAGTATATATGGGGACTCTTCGCCAATGCCGAGAAAGAAGCCAAAGCCGGAAGGACACAACTTCTCCCTTTCCCAGTTAATTCCACCTTAGCATCACTCGTCATTCAACCTCCAATGGTAGCAAGCAGTACTATAGGTACCTTCTCCTGGCCTACAATCAACTATTTCCTCCCTCTTCAGATGGACAGTTTTGTCCGATTCAACGATGCAGATATGAAAGTTACGTCTTGGGATGTCATCTTTCGTCGATACGCTGAATCTTGGGAGTGGATGTTGGAGAATACTCCACTTATCAAACAGATTGCTAAGGAAGATAATGTCAAACTTAAGAAGAAGACGGACAATACTTTTATTCTTGCAAATCACGCTGCCAAGGATGTATGCAAAGTACATGAAGAGCTTTGCAAAGGAAGCAATAAACAATACAAGAATTATGATGATTGCTATGAGAAGCTAATGGATAAAGAATTCGGACAGCCTTGGGATCTTGGACACGATACCCTGTTTTGCAGTGAGTCATCTTACAATCGTATTGCACTTTGACATGTGTTGACCACTACGAACTCCACTAGGATACGTACACAAATACATGATTCCTCTACGACCAGCCGTACACTGCCCTCACATTGGAAAGACTGGTATGTCACTTGTATCACTGGGCCTCGTTGCAGTACAACCTGACCAATTCCCCATAGGTGGCGGAATGTGCGCGAGCAACAACTACCTCGACAGGACTTTCAAGCCACCTTTCACCGAGCCATTGATTGGTGGTATGTGAAGAGTTTGCTACTTTGCCTCCCTCCAGTGCCTCACGGGTCATTTCAGTTGAAGGATACTTCACCTCCCCTCTCTTCCCTCCTGCATACAGGATCTACAAACATACACACTCCTTTCTATCACATTCACTATCTCCTTCGCTTTCCTTCTTGTACATATTGTATACGTTCTGTTATACATGCTAGCAGGATATCCTTTTCTGTCCAGGGTAAAAATATCGGTTCGGCCATCACGTGTGCCACCACTGTCAGTCACCGCAGAAGTGTCCGGCATGTCTTTCTGGATGACCTCGGGCAAGTAGGAAGGTGAATGAGTCTGACCCACATAAATACTCACATGTCACCAATGACAGCTTTCAGACGGAACGCGTCCCCCCATCCGCCCATTTCGTCCCTTCTTTCTTTTCCTTCCACGTCCATTTCGATCCTCCCTGCATAGGAGTCCCTCTGAGACTTGGCCATTCGCGCTCAAGCTGTTCCACTTCTTCTCTCTCTCAATCTCTCACTTGATCTGTTTACTATAATATAACTCCATCCACTGTCATTCCTCGTCCATTCAGTACATACATACTATCATGTTCAATAGTATCCGCTCCATCGGTCGGCTTCTCAGCCTCGCCGCCACCCTTCAGCAAGTCAATGCATTCAGACCTATACCTGAATATCAAGCAGCAGTCATCAAAGTGATGTCTTCCTTTCTGTCACCTGCCAATCAAGAGCAGGCTAATGCTATCAACTCAACACTTTTGGCGGATGATGTCGTTATTAGAGGTAAGTTGCGGGTTGCTAGGATACGTACTTTTTCGGTTCGCCACTTTTCCCTTGACGACCGTATCTCCATACCTTTTGTTACATTCTCTCGCTTGAATGTTCGTTTGGTGCTGACTTGCAATACCACAGTCGATGTCACGGAGAACTATATCGGTCGTGAGAAAGGAACAGAGTACATCTGGGGTCTCTTCGCTAATTCCGAACAAGGTTTCAAGAATGGAACGACTCAACTGATTCCTTTCCCTATATCATCAACATTGCAAAGTGTAGTATTTCAACCTCCAATGGTAGCAAGTTCCGTAATTGTCAATTTCACCTATCCAACTATCGATTATTATCTACCTGTTCAAATTGACCAATTTATTAGGTTTGATGACGAGAATCTTACTATATCTTCGTGGGATATCACTTTTAGAAGATTCGCAGAGGCGTTTTATCTTGCGGTCGAGACTACGCCTCTTGTCAAGCAGATTGCGAAGGAATTGGATATAAAGCTGCAGCCGAATACGAATGTTACGGATATTCTCGCCAAGCATGCCGCCCATGAAATCTGCAGGGTACATGAGGAGAAGTGCCTTGGCGCAAATCAACAGTACACAAGGTAAGTCATCTCCCGTGTCTCATGAGTCAAATTCAGTCACTCACCTGCCGATATTGCTGTGCACGTGATTTCCTTCTTTAAAAAACTAGCCAGGAAAGCTGCTATAAATCTCTGATGAAGAAGAAGTTCGGTCAACCTTGGCAAGGAGGTCAAGATACCATTTTCTGCCGATATCTTCACCGATATATGATCCCTCTGCGTCCTTCAGTACACTGCCCTCACATCAGCTTGAGTGGTAAGTTTTCTTCCATGCGTTTCAGCTAATGCAGAGGGCCAACACTGACCATTATTATTGATGCTTGCAGGTGGTGGCATGTGCAGTCAGAACAGCTACGTGGAGCGGGTTCTGTCGCCTCCGTTCACGGAACCACTGATTGGCGGGCTTTGAGCGTCGAAGCATTGTCTCAGTTCTACCTCTCCTGTATATTCCTCGGTAGCCTCAGCTTTGAGGGTACCGAGGAATATACAGGAGAGGTAGATCAGTGTGATTTTCATCTTAAGAAGATCATTCAAGTAGACTGAATAGAAGATTAGTAGCATTGCATTAACAAATCAGCAGTAGTAATTACCCCATGTATCATGCTTTTCCGTAGATTTGATCCATCACACCTGTTCTAACCCGTAGGAGTAGAGCTGCATTACCCTGCAAAGTAGATCATCTTAGCTATATCCAACACCATCCACCTTAAGGAGAAGTTGTGAGATGCCAGAAGGTGCTCGTCTGGTATGCAACAAAAGGGAAGGCGTGGAAATACGTCACTTTGCTTTGTCACGTGCTCCGCTTGCTGTCATCTTCTGATCTTCGTCATTCCAAGCTGCTCTTGCTCTTTCTTGTCTTCGCTCCATTCACACAGCAACACATACACACACCACATCTACATCTACAACCATGTCCGTCACATCTGCAATCGGCACCCTCATCCAGAGCGTTATAGATATCCTCACTGGCATCCTTCATTCCCTCTTCGCCATCCTGTCGGGCGTATGGTCAGTCATTCTAGGACTCCTCAAAGCTGGGCTTGCTACCGTTGAAGGACTGCTCAGTGTTCTGTGGTGTAAGTTCACACACTCAACCAGTCATGCTCCTCCTATCTGACGTGCTTTGCTTCGATCTTCCGCTCTCTTCCACAGCCGCTGTAAGCTCGTCATGCCACGCCGACAACCTTCGAAGCAGAATGAAAACACTGACTTGACTTTCTGACTCGTGAATATACAGCTCCCTCTTCTCCTCGTGCTCGGATTCGCAATCTTGATATACCAAATCTTCGTTGTCGACCAAGGCAGGAAAACGCAGAAAGTGGGTGCTGGACGAAAAAAAGTAGCCTAGACAAGTCAACAGCACCTCGCCTGGCAGTACCTCGCACTATTTATTCCTAATACAGCCAACTATCATTAACAAGAACTACCACTACTACTGCTGAACATAACGAAATACTATGCGATACACGGAAGAAAGCTAGTTAGGCGAGGAATGGCCGGGGTATGAAAACGACGAAGTGCTGCACCCAAACCGAAGAAATGAAACGAGTATGCGCCGTGGTTGTTATAATAATATTCAAAATTGTAGCCATAGTCTTGCTTCGAGTTCTCCCTTATATCCCTTCCTCAATTTGATGCATACACGATCTTGCAGACTTGCGTGAGGGGGAAGCTACAGGCAGACAAAGTATCACCGCCTTGCTTTCGTCGTAGTTGAGTTCGACTTGTTATAGCCAAACAGATCAGCAGCGCTTTTCGGCATGCTATCTTGGAATTGTTGCAACATAGCAGCATCCTGTTTCGCAGCTCTCGCCTCCAATATCTGTAATTTCAATTTCTGACCATATTGACCCAATACTGGATCCAAGCTTGATTTAAGCAAGTATTGATCTAATCCTCCTACTTTATCTATTGTTCTTAATGTCGATGCTGTCACTTTGATACGTAGTTTCTCATCTAACGTTGCGGAATAAAGTGTCTTTTGCTGGATGTTAGGCAGCCATGTCCTTCTTGTTTTCTGATGTGATTCAGGGACATTGTTGCCTATTGAGCAGCAGTATCAACAGTGTATTCAGCTATATAGCACTCTGTCATCATTGTCTTCGTCGTTGATGACAACCCACCAAATCGCTTCATTTTGCCGTTGAATAGACCTTTCTGAGCACGCTTGAATGTCCTTCCAGCGAGAGCGGCAGTCGGAGCTGATGTATAGCTCGCTTTGGCGAGTGCAATCAGTGATGGGAACATGACTGAATGACTGAATAACTTGTACTGAGGGTGTTTGTTGTGTGGAAAGCAAAGGGTAGAATGGAATAGGATCCCATCAAAAAGCAGGATCCTCGATTGGCACAATGATGGACGGACAGCAGCTTCTTCGAGTAATACCAACATTAACACTTTGCAGTATCGTTCAACATGGTGAGTGACGGTGTACACAGCTACACATCCATCCATGACACACATAGACTGACTGACCTGCTCCTCCTCATACTAACTCCTCACAGCGCGCATCTCCAGCTCGTCTAGGCGGAGGCGCCCAGTATCCTTACCCGAAAGAAGTCTGGTCGCCGTGTAGGTTGTAGTGTATTCTGTCAGCAGTAAGGACAGTACGACTGACTATGCCGTACCATAATCCATTGTCTCGCTTCCTACAGCTGGTGGTTGGTGGTCTCGCCCTTCAAACTGGAAATCCAACACTGCAATTGCCGCTGCTGGACTTGCTTTTACAATATACGGACTATGGACATTCTCAGCGGCCAGGGAGGTGAGTTATAGACATTGTCCAGGATGCAGTCGATGTCTGGCTACACTGACTGACTGCGTTTGTCGACATTTCTGCATGCAGGTCCGAACTGTCCAGCCGACACGGTGGATTCCCTCGATGCTATGGTCAAAGCAAGCTCGCGAGATTGGTGTCAAGGACGAAGGATACAGACCTGATAGTGGCCATGGCCATCATTAAGAGGTAGTAGGAGCGATAGAGATGCGGTGCTGCCGCTTGATGGGTGTTCATTCGACATCACGCCGCGTAGGCATTGAAGCCTTGATGGAATGGATGGCAATGTACAAATGGATTCGGAAAACGACCAAGAAGAAAATCCAAGACTAATCTAGAGCTACAACTGATGCCAGTTCACTGAATATCCTAGCTCTGTCATGCTTCATGCTTCAAAGCCTGTTGCTTTACGCCTCTTCAATCCCACCTTCACCCTCCTGTCCATCACTATCATCCTCTTCAACAGGCTCCTGATCATTCGCTGCACTTTCACAGAGCTTACTAGATGCAGCTGTCACTTCAATCCTGTCCTGCTCTTCTTGATCCGGTACACTGGCTTGATCTTCTTCTTCGTCTTCATCCTCCTCCTCTTCCTCTTCAGCATCGGATTGTGGATGTAAGAGGTCATTCAGCAATAAGACAAGTGGTGACATTGCCTGGATAACATTGTGGTCATGCTGTTAGGTAAGGTTCTCTTGCCGAACGAAAATCGAGATTCACTCACCTCTACTACCTCTTGAACTTGCTGTCTGAAAGTCGGCTTGGTGACATCCTCATCTTTGAAGCTACCGGCATGAGCAGACATCAGTGACTATACACCCGTTCCAAGTGACCAACAAGCTAAACTCACTAATGCACGACTCCAATAGTTCTCAATTTCAACAAATCAATATCCTTATGGTTTTTATCGACTCCATTCATTTTAGGAGCGACTTTAAGCATATCATCCGCACCAAACACATTACATCTAACTCCTTTTCCTTTAGCATCAAGTTTAGCAGGACCGAAGTATTTCACGAATGTAGGTGCATTTATGATTCGACGAAATGGTTTCGAATTTCGAATTATGTTTGTCCGTATCGTTGCTAGATCGTTCTTGTCTGGTGTCCATTTACCCCCTGCTAAAAGAGATCGTCCACCTGGTGATATTTGAAGGTAATACCCTGCAAATGGGCCTTTGCGGCTGTTTTCCGCGACGATATCAGCACTTAATGCAAGTACACAAGTAGATGTTCCGGGTAGTGGAGACGCACCCTGCACGCGAGAAACTTGCTGCAAAGTTGGTCTTGTATGGCGTCTTGTCATTTGAGCTGATAGCAAAGCTTAGCTATATGTACTACTTTTGAACAAACAGACGCATGTTCACTTACAAGCGAACATCCTGAAAAGACAACGATACTTTAGCTTAAACGAAACTTGTTGAAAAAAACCGGTAAGCGGCTCCAAACATTCCACTCACTCGGTATATTCTATGTATCAGATCTTTCGCTGGCATCTCCGGTATCGACCAGTCTCCCTTCTGGAATTCAGACTGAATCTCCGTGACGAAGGCTTGCCACTGTAAGTACTCCTGTCAGATTAGCGCGGCTTACTCGAATTTCGCAAGATGAAGATGCCTACGTTCAGAAGAGCGTGTCTATACCTCGCATCTATATCAGTAGACAATATTCAAAGAGATCAGTACTTGCGATGTTAGTCTCGGAGTGAGAATACCCACCATTCTTCGCAAACCATTCGCGGTCGTTATGACTTCTCAGATCACTCAAGAACTGCATAGTATGCGGGTCTACAAGACCAGGCTTTACATGATGCGAAGGCGCTTTGACCAGTTTGACGCGCGTAACTTTCCGACCATCTTGTAGTTCTTCCTCGCTGACATCTTCATCGTCGTCGTCCTCTCCAGCAGCAGAACCTTCGAAGTCACTGTCTGCATCCTTCTTAGCCTTCTTAGACGGGCTACTTGAAGTGCTTTCTTTATTAGCCTTTCGCTTGTTCTTCGTCGTCTTCCCGCCACCACCACTGCTCCCGTTGGCAGTAGTAGTAGTCTTTTCGCCCTTTTTCTTGACTGAGAAATCGAGGATGTCCTCATCTATATCTTCCGATATAACACTTGCAACATCGTCTTCAGCTTCAGCTTCAAAGTCAGAACCAGCATCGTCTTCATCATCATCTTCATCGATCGCGTCAGAGTCTGGCTCTTTATATACATCNNCTCGCATCGTCGCTGTCTTCACTGCTTGAAGTATCGCTCTCTTCACTTTCAAAGTCGTCCGATGATGGATACTGGTCCTTCTTGGCTGATGGCTTTTTCGCTTTCACTGCAGGCTGCTTAGCTTTACCTCTACCGTTGCTCTTCACTTTATCAAAGTATGGAGAAGTCGTCTCTGGCTCTTCTGGCTTCTTGCGAGTGTTGGCCTGCTTGCCTGCCAGAGCAGCAGCAGCTCTTGTCGGGCGGGCCATGTAGCTATTTCGAAGGGTGGTACTCAGTGTATGCTATCTGTGTACAAGGAGAAAGAGGGCTATATCGTAGCATATGAACGTGTAGATGAGCAAGGCGATCGGGCTCTCTATATACGCCACATTGTGTAGACAACTTGCTTGCTTCCACGCCAGCAGCACAGGCAGCAATGCCTCACAAACGAAGCAAGAAGAGTGCAAGAGATGCAGACAGAGCTGCGCAAGGGACCGACAATGCGCCCACCTCCAAGAACGAGGGTGTGCTAGCAGGCCAGAATGCGAAATTTGGAGGGTTATCAGCGAAGATGTACAGGATATTGAATGCTGAATCCATACGCAAGGAGAAGAAGGAGAGGGATAACTTGAAGCGCAAAAGAGAGGATGGCGCCGACAATACGAAGCCTACGGGTGAAGCGACCGCCGCTGCTGGTACCGGTGCTTCTTCCAGCGCAAAGAAACTCAAGATCATGCCTGGAGAAAAGCTAAAGAGCTTCAATGCGTGAGTCCAATTGAAAACTGCAAGGGAGTTGCAACACACGCTAAAGGTCTTGTTACATTCATTAATTGATTAGTCGCGTCGAAGAGACAATGCGAGCCGATGTAAGCTCTGCCATCAAACAATCAAAGTCTGCAAGAAAGAAGAACAAGTTATCACGAGCAGCACAGTTAAAAGCGGATTTAGAAGCTGAAGAAGCAGCGTTGCATAAACCACCTCCTCGAAGAGATGAAGCATCAGGTGCAACAAAAGAAAGAGCTTCTGATTTCTCAGCGCGCGAAAATGTGAAACTGAATGATGTCGCTATGGAACCTCCATCTTTGAAGTTCGGTGCAAAGAGCATGAGCAAGATCACCGCTAAGGATAAGAAAGCGATTCCTGTTTCAATGAAGCAAAAGCTGGAATTAGATCAAGAAAGAGAACGTGCCATTCAACAGTGAGTTTCAAAACGTCCGGACCTGTTTCCTCCTACCATTTGCTACTGCTACATATCACGCACGTGAATTATGAATACTCGTTACTGATCATTGCCTGTTTTATGCATACAGTTACCGAGATATCAAAGCTCGACAAGCCGCCGAAAGGGATCAATAGCCTCTTTTGCAGTGGGCCGAGTGTCTCCCCTCTCACTCCACGAGTCCACGCCTGAAACTTAGGCTTCAGCGTCCTCCTTTTCCTTTTCTTCACCTATCTCAGGCATCGCTTTTACTCCCAATCCGACATGACCATGAATAGCATGCCCATTCCCATGACTGGCATGCACGGTCCCATTCATTCCCTTGTTGGTGTCTCCATATTCCTCAATCTGTGCCGGTGCAGTATAGTGGTAAACATGTTGTTGTGATATTGATGAAGATGATGGTGATATTGATAATCCCATCTTGGTGTGCCCCTCCGTTGTTTTTTCATATGCAAGTCTCCTACTGCTATTCAGGACATGTTTCAACCTGAAATCGCGGTATTTAGATTTGCATCGGAGGAGCAGCAGGAGTCATAATTTGCCCAGCACAAATTTGACAAGCCAGTTATCCTTGATCCAGCTCTTGTTGCCGCTCATGTGAAGGTATGGGCTATCTTTATTGCCGTACAGCGCTAGCAGAGCGCCTGCTATGCCGACGAGAGCAAACAGCGTTGTCTGTCGGTGTGTGACGAAGACAGACCGAATAATATAGCGCATTTGAAGGCGTCTTTGTCGCTTGGTAAGTTTATCGCCTATTGGGAAGCGATCCAATTTGTCCTTGTCGGTGTCCAATGTCTCGACGATGATCACGTCCGTTCCCTCCAGCACGATCTTTTCCGCTTCTTCCTCGGACAAGTCGTGATTATCCCACGTATAGACAGCACTATTAGGGCCAAAGATAGTATTCGCGTCTATGCCAGCATGATCGAGTGGGTAGTCGGAGTAAAGCTGATTTGCAGTCTGGAAGAGTGTTTCTATTGATATTGGACCGTGCTTTCTCGTAATATGCTTATGCTTGCTACCATGTCCATTTGACAGGAACTGCCTATAGGCTATATCTGGATCCGATAAGCTCGCTAGACTTGAAGAGCTGAAGTTTTGCGGTAGATGACTACTATCGAGCAGTGATACAAGAGTAGCGCTGAAGCTTTGTCTGGGCGAAGACGGTGTTGAGCGACTTGTTAAAGAGGGTATGTGAGATGCGGGAGGGTCTATAGTGAGGGGCGGCAACTTAGACAGGACAGTATGTAAAGTTGCTGGATCGTTGGCGACATCCGGATCAAGTTGCTCAAGCTCTTCTTTCTTCGCCATTACAATGGCCGCGCACAGATAGGAAACCATTGCCGGGTTGTGGGCCAAGAGAAAGTCAAATATGCGGGAGATGATGTCGACCGAGGTCAGATCGTGCGCCATCAGGGTGAGTACCCAAGAAAGAGAAAAGTAAGGCAGTGAGGATGCTCTGAAGTGATATACAAAGTCAGCTCGGAAAATTAACCTTGAGCGCAGAATTGTCCGTGTTCTTACTGTTCCACAGCAGCTGCCAAGGTCGGGTCTGCTTTGGCTAATATTCGCTTCAGGAGCCTCAAGTAGCCAATAGCAGGGTCCAAGCCTGTCATCATGCTATCTCTGATATGGAAGAGCGACAGCTTGAACGTCATGCGATATGCTAGATCCATGTCATCTTCCGAAACAAGCAATATAATCGATATAATGTCGTGATACCCCTGATGTCGCCGAATGGTTTAGCATTAGCACACGTAATGAACGTCAGATTATTCACCTGAAAGTAATTCAAGGCTGGGTATTTCCGCAGGGTCGTCACTATCAGATCACTAAGTTGCCTCCGCAGCTTGTCACGGTGTTCGTCTGCTTATGTACGTCAGCTCAGGTATTTTGTAGGTAACACAAATAATGATCTGACCTATCGGCAAGTGAACAAATGATCTATTCACATCAAGCTCCACTTGAAATTCGTCTCTGTGTGCTGGACTTTCGCTTTGCTTTTCGTCGGGACCATCCGTGGTAGCCTCGGAGTCGGTAACTTTGCCTAGATCACGCCGCCGCCGCCGTAGTACGTCTTCCTCCTTGATGACTGGTATGAGTGGAGCTGTGGCATTAAGTAGCAGAGGCCTGTTCCAATGGATAGTCATGATTCGTTCGGGAACCGATAAATCGGTAGGTAGGGTGATCGAGATGATATAGGATACCGTCAGACGCGCACACAGCAAAGTGAAGGACAGTAGCAGAATTGATGAATGACTCACCATACAAGTCTACGCATAGCATCATGGATGAACCCTTTCGTAGATAGCTTGCGCAGTTCCTCTGCATCGCGTTTAATGACGGCCTCTCGGATAGCGAGGCGTTGAGGAGAATCATCGTGAAGAACATGCTCAATTGAACTGCGCCGGCTGCTCGCGCGACTTGCCGGCCTGGATGAGGAGGACACGAAGCCTGAGCTGGTCATTGACTTGACTCCGCTGGCAGACATGGATGAGCTCGCTGTCCCGCCTAGAGCTGCTCCACTGCTCGCTGAACGCTTTGATGGTGTCGAAGGTGAGGGTGAGGCGGTCCCGCTTCTTCCACGGCGGATCTCGTTGCTGCTCGAGAAGAGGTCGCCCACGTTGGCTATTGCGATGTAGCTGCCATCCATTGAGTTCTGTCGTAAAGAATGTGCGGATTCCCTCGTACAGTGTCAAGTACGGAGGCAAGATTCATAAATAGCGGCCACTACCTACTTTAGTACCGAAGCAATGATCAAGGAAAAGTCGGTCTGCTCTCACATAAGAGTATGATGCAAGGACACTCGCTGCATACTTGGTGAGCATCTGACTGACGACTCGTTTACTGTCGAGTTACATACATACATTCGTGACATACTGATTTCGTAGATAGATAGTGGCAAAGAACGTCGCCTTCTAATCTTTACTTGCAAAGCATACGACTCTCACTACAATTATACTGCTGAATAGGCTGCGGATGCAGTCTGGGCTTGATCAATCCGACTTGACATCCTTACTTCCAACGCTAGCGGGCAGCGTCATGAAGGTGTCATTGGCATTGCTACCAGATGTCGCACCTGAACCGACGAGCTCAAGGAATTCATCGTGGATATTGCGCACGAATCTATCGGTTGGCAGATCATTGGCGTCTGTTCCGAATGGATCAGATAGCTGTGCTGCTGCTGAGTCGACTCCCCAGAAAGTCCATGCACTATACAGACCCGACCATTAGCTAGTCAATCTAACCGCAGGTATGGGTGTTCGGAGGCTGCTCACACTATAGCTGAGACGGGTACGACCCAGATACCAAGCACGCCAACAAGCTGAGGTGGGATGCTGAGGCAGTGCAGGACCAGCATTTGCTGAAGCGCGCAGGAAGGAGAGTTTCAGCAGGAATTATGATACCGAGCTTATCCAGCGCGACTTACAGAGACGTGAATGCCCAAAGCCATCGGAATTGGTGTATCTCTGATACGCTCAGCTTGACTCAGCTGATCAGTCATTTCCTTCAAGATAGCAATGCAGTTGCCCCAAGTCGGCGAATCGAGCATGGGCGTGTCTGTTCCAGGAGCTCCAGCGGTAGGTGCGGCAGTAGCATGAAAGTCATTCAACATGGATTGAATCTGTCTCAAGATAAAGAGAGGCATGTTCTTTGGTCCACCGAGCTTTGTAGCGGGCGCATAGCGTGGCGCGCTCGTTGGGGTATTATCGTTGATGACTTTATCGAAACGCTCATCTCCTTCGATTCCGTTCTTCTCGATGGTACGACTGCTTTCTGGTGTAGAATCAAAGGCTGCAATGAGCTTCTGGGGGAGTAGCTCCCTGAATGCTGGATCTTTCAGTGCATCTTGGTCTCGGAGGTGATTCCTGTTAATCCAGAATAGTTTGGCACGTGACGTCAGTTGTGACCGGCGGCAGTGACATTGCAAAGACTCCACCTACTTGAATGCATAACAGTATGCAATGATCAGGTTGAGAAGCTCATCTACACCTGTCTGATGTTGCGCATTCCATCCTCTTTGTTGCGAGGCGGGAGGTGGTAGAGTGAGGTAGAGCAGTGTGCTCAAGGAACGAACACTGCTTGTCAAGCTCGCGAAGATCTGTCTCCCGTTATGCCAGCGTTCCTGCATCGAAGTATGCAAAGTATCAGCTCGAAGTCTATGCACATTCGGAACGTCGTTAGATCTTACAGAACTGCTGCTTGATCTGTATGATAGCATCAGGCCGACAGTCATGCTCAGGACAGCGCTTAAGCTAGAGGCGCCTCTGCCAAAGTTGGGCGCTGGAGTAGAGCACATCATCAGCTTGAGTGAATGAGGACAATACGGAAGCTCCCCACTCACCAAGTCCTGCATTGTTCAATGCGTAGATCACGACCGCGTACAACGAAAAGCAGGCAATCGGCAGTTTTGTCGATGACCATACCGAACCTCGAGTCTCCAAGAAGAGCGGCTTGGTACGTGTAGTCTTCGTGATCTCCCTCTGCAATGTTCTCTGTATGCTTGCAAGGTCGGCCATGGTTGCCGTGCTTCTGTAATAAAGATGCGAGCCTTTGTGACGTGGAGCAGAGCAGAAAGAAGAGAGCAGGTGGAGGCACGTGAGTGCAAGGCGACACACGAGTCGAAATGAGAAGTGCCGCCTAACCTCACGTCACTATTGCAGATATGTTATACAGTGTATGTAATGATGTCATGTGTGTTGGCACTACAACAACAGTAAAGCTAGAAGCATGTACTTCGGACCCAAAAACGCGGCTACAAGTTGACACTGCATGAAAACCCTCCCACAATTCGGGAATCACCTGATCTTATTGAACGGATTCAACGATCCTGTTTCACCCTTCTTGTCCAGTCTACTCTTTGCGAAAGCATTCCAGAAT
Source organism: Cystobasidium slooffiae (assembly GCA_019775285.1). Lineage (NCBI taxonomy): Eukaryota > Fungi > Basidiomycota > Cystobasidiomycetes > Cystobasidiales > Cystobasidiaceae > Cystobasidium > Cystobasidium slooffiae. The sequence continues at coordinate 461,944 of JACWFZ010000007.1, read as the reverse complement.
CGTAATGTCTCGTCCCCTGCGCCCGTTACTATCGTTTGTCCGTCTGGCGACATTGCCAAGTATAGCACGCGTAGTGTATGTCCCGTCAAGGTAGCTACTTGCTGCATCGAGGGATACTTCCAGACGATGACTTGATTTTGCACATTGCTAGCACTTGAGAAGCCATGCGTGGAAACTAACTCGTTTGAGCTATTCAAACAGCGTCAGATCAGCACAATGCTCCAGCTGCTACCGAATGAAAGAGGCTTACTTTTTAGACCACATCAGATTGCAAACTTGCGAGCCAGTATCAACTTCAGTCAGAAGACTGCCAGTCAAAGTGTTCCAGAAGCGGATCTTCTTATCCGCAGTACCTCCTCCACTAGCCAGTATGCCATGTTGATGGTTGTTCCACGTGATAGCTTTCACAGCAGCTACGTGCTCTCCAAATCGGTACAGGGTCTTGTTATCCGTGCCCTCCCATACGAGGAGCTTGTTGTCATTTCCACCACTGGCCATTTGTGTTCCATTCGGACTCCATTTGATACCGCACACTTCTTGTCGATGACCCGTCAATCGTCTGAAGGAATGAGCCGGTTCTCGAACATCTCGATGTAAGATCGAGCGGTCGCGTGATCCTGTTGATAAGATGTGGTCGTTCCATGCTAGAGTGCCAACTCGAGCAGTGTGACCAGACATTTCGCGATCGAATTGTTGTGTTTCTGCATCGTATATCCGGACCATACCGTTGTTGGTGCCAACAGCAATCTTGTTTCCCTGAGGAGAGAAGTAACATGACATTAGATTTCGGATCAATATCGGTCCTCCCTAAGCAGACGATCTCAAGGCTCACCCGCTGGATCCAGCCTATACTCGTTACTGAGTCTCCAATGTCTGCCAAATCACAAAGCTTGACTACGCTGCTTGTTTGCGCTGACCACAAGTAGACACAAGATGCTAGTCCTACTGCCAACGTGTTCGTTGAAGACCAGTCAACCAAGTTCAGGTAGAAGTCATCCTGTAAAACACAGGCAAGCAGGAACAGCGGGGTGTCAGTCACTAATTTGGGCATTCATGAGTAAGCATATGACTCACGGCTAGTTCTGGTGCATCAAGAACTTTGAAAGGCACCTTGCTCAACGCTCGAGGTGTTTTCCGAGGTGAGAGAAGCATCCGCTGACTTTCGTATCGGACTGGACTTGCCGAGTATTTTTCGTGCGTCGGTGAGTCTAGTCCTGGTGCACTGCCATTACGTGATCCAGAGCCAGATCCATGTTGTTTCGAGGGGCTGTTGTATGTGAAGAGATTCTTCGTCCGTGTAGGCGTTGTAGGTATTGCCGCTGCTGCTGAGACTGCTGGATTGCCGGCTGCATAGCGCGAAGTGGAAGGAGAGGGACCAAGGTATGTATTGTCTAGAGAGCTTGGTAAGCTACTGTAGCTTGTGCTTCCAAATAGCTCGCTCTTCAGTAGTGCATTGAAAGTCTTATTCGCTTCCTCTGCATGAGCATTGACAAGTGTCAGTGGCAACATCTGAGAAGGGCGGAACCCGTCACAGTAGGTCCGAAGGATAGGTTTACGTACCTTTCTGAGCATCACATTCAGGTCCACGATGTATCTTTCGCTTTGCTGAACCCGGACTGGCGGGTGAAGCTGGCGTTTTGCCGTGATTCTCGGATAGCAGGTTGAAGGTTGTCGTGAGATCTATTCCGCCGCGATTTGGTATAAATCTATGAATTTTGATAAGCTCAGTACTGAAACAAAGTCATCATATTGCTTGAGACAGCCTCACCTGTCGCCATAGGTCACCTTCTCCTTGCCCTTACGCGGTGAGGTCAAAGACGCCGTAATGCCGCTTGAGCCGTTGTATTCCTGCACGACATCTGCCAACCGAGAGATAGACGATGAAGAGGTACTACTCCGAGGTCTCTTTCCTAGATCATTGCTCATGGCCTTCCCAGCTCTGTCCTATCTTCTTATTTTGTCCAGCTCTGCTGTTGATGGCGCTGCCTCAGCTAGCACGCGCTCCCTAGCAGCGGAAGGCGGTACCGGACCCACTGCCGTCTAACCCGCTCGTAGACCGCTTTCGTCTAGTACGTGTTGATATGTCAACTCCCTCGACGTGGCTTGTCACCTTGAACACAATTCGTTGAAAGCAAAGCAGGAAGTGGCAACTCCAGGTCCATCCTTACCGAGAAACGCACTTGACCTGCTTCTTGCTTCCAACCCGCTTACATGCGCATGAACCTATCACCACCATCATATAGTGCAACACATCCCAGGTGCCAAGGGTCCAAAACACTACGAGGGTCGACTCCGCTCATGCACCCCCTGTATGCAGGTCGATCATGCAATGCGGCGCGACTTACGTACAGAGTAGTTATGCATTGCGTTACTAACAGTATTACTAGAATTAGGCTAGGTGTATCTCAAGAATGACAAACACAAACTGGCTAAGTTTGAAAATATAGCCTCTTGGGTGATCTTTCTATTCTTTCAGATTTCTTGCTCTCCCCCAGGCAAATCTTTTGACTCTTTCCAGTGATGCGATTCTCGGCTTCATTAGTCTTGCTGAAATGAGCCCAGAACGACAGTACCAGTGTTTATGGGATGTAACCTCCGTGTAGGGACTACTGCGCATACCTCGTCGTCTGCTTCACAGCATGTAGCGGAAGCCAGGTCGGACATCAAGGGAGTAAGGGATCTTTCCAGGTTTGACTCCGCCAAGTGTAGCAGAGTCGCTGCCGTTCGAAGCTCGTTCTCTCTCTAGCTCCTCAATCTTGCGGTTAAGTCGAGCAAGATCCCATCGGTGGCTGTGAAGTAAAAGAAGTTAGTGCCTGTTACAAGACATGGGTACCGACGACCGGATTTCCAAGACTTACAAAGTAAGACCCATCAAGCAGACTCCGAACATTGCGATACTTATACCAAAAGAATTGTGATACTTTATATTTGTTAAGGCTCAGTGGGATGTGCAGAAGATGTAAATTACGGAGGAGCTCACGCTGGGACCCCATTTCGACGGATAGATGTAACTGCCGGACACGTTACCGAGTTGTCTGACAGAGTCGATATTTGCTTTAGCAGTATACGGTGATATTATATGCAAGGTCACCATACTCACGAGAAGGCGTTGATAAATGCAATGCAGATGGATCGGCGCATGGGAGGTCTGGGGAAAGTACCGCTGATCCAGGCGTAGACTGGAGACAAGTTGACTTAGCATAGAACGCACAGTCCAAATCACCGACTACTCACAAACGACAAATGAGGCATACGAACCAGCCATTAAGAACAAGCTGACATAGCGGGCTGCAAGAACTTGAGTGCTAATAGCGATGATGAAGCCGACGATGCCCATGATTAGAGGCTAGACGCAGTGCCAGTAACGTTCACCGCTTTTATCGGAGTGACGAGCATTCAGGAAAGCGACGATCTGTAATCTATATCATCAGTATTGATCACATGCATGTGATATGATCCTCCAGATAGCAGCTAGCCTGTCTGTACAGTGATGACGGACTATCAGCAATATTGCTGATAGTCCGTCATCACTGTACAGACAGGCTAGTATAAGATCTGAACATCGCTTGCCGTTACCAGCGAGTCTGAATGTCTATGCGTAAAGCACGTACCGTGGCAAAAACGAAAGGTGGCGCAGCCAGCAGGAGTGTCTCGATTTTGCCGTAGCCAAGAGTTCCGGTCAAGGTAGGAAAGAATGCATTGAACGCAAGGCCTATGACCATTGATGTCTGAAGGCGAAAAATAAGCGTCTAGCGACCTTGGCCAAGCTGATTTGAGGCTTACCAGAGTCAGAGCCATGACATAAAGTCGATGGTCAGTGAAGGCACTGGCCAGAGCCTTTAGAGCCGATGTATCGTCTGTATCAGACTCTCCAGCATCTTCTGTCATTCGAAGTACAGCCAATTTCCGCTCTTCCTTGCTGAAGCCTCGCGAGTTATGTGGAAAGTCGGGGAGGATGAAAATTGTGATGATGCCAACGAACATAGTGATAGAGCCTTCAATGATGAACAGCCATCTGTTTGATGATGTTAGAACTTGATTGTGCAGACTTATACCACTATCAGACTCACCTCCAGTTCGGAATCCCAAGCTCTAGCGTCATTCAAGAATTTTCAGCGCGGCTTCGGCTGAAAAAATCGATACAAACGGAGACTGACCATTGTTCATTCCTCCAATGATTCCCGCTGCCACGAGCGGACCAAAAGCATTACTAATCAAGCTACCACAATATAGGATGGCTGTTCTCATTGCCAGTTCGCGCTGTGGGATTTGCCGCCCGTCTGTCGGCCGTTCGCCCGTCCAGCTTAATCCGCGAGTCAGCTTACCTTTGTATACCATTTACTGATGAGATACACGGCCTATGAGTCGTATGTCAACATCATAATCGTAGCGGTCGGTGCATCGTTACCTACACCGGGGAAAAACGCTGCCTCACTGGGTGGCAAAAGGACGTGTCAGTTGCGAAGATATACTCTACCTTATCTGATACCACACGTACATGGTGCCCAAGAAGAAACGTGCCGCAACGGCTCCTCCAAAGTCCTCCACTAGGTAGAACAGCGTCGAGATCAGTCCCCATATCACGATGCATAGTGGTAGGTAGAGACTGGGCCGGCCAGTTTTCTCGACCTGCAAATTCCTGTCATTCAGAGTATTCGCTAGTACGAATGGAAATGATTACCACCCACAATCATATTAGAAGGAATCTGACAGCATGACTTATCAGTTAAAGTGGTAATCTCGTGGTTCGATGGAAGACTCACTTGAAACAAGATATATCCGACATATAACAAGGACAATAAACTGGGATATTGATTTCCAGTAAGGTTGAGGTCTCTGACCAGACCATTCTCACGAGCAGCAGGTACATTGTTTCTGCGCACGCGTGACAGAGGATTGTGAGAAGCAAGTCTACACAGCGTCTAAAACAATCGCGGTAATTACCTGTCGATGTAATTGAGGATGTATATCTAGGATAAACAGGGTTAGGAGCCTGGTAAGCGCTACTATGCTTAGAAGCTCACGATGACTAGTATGGACATCCTCAGATCGAGCTTCCGCAAGAACTTCTTCTCCAGCCTGTGGCGCTCCTCGTCGGTCCAGTTGATGGGCGAACTTTCATAATCTTTGCCGACCAACTGGTCTTTAACGACTGTCTGGTCTTCGAGAGTCTTCTCTCCTCGGTCCTTACTGAAAAGCATGACTGGTGACTTATGCTAGGTCAGTGTAGGCGAGCTAGGATGCCACAGGTTGAAGAGCGGAAAGAAGAGGCGCCCTTCGAGGAACACAAAATTCAGAGAGGAGGTCCTCGCCAAGAGGGAGGATGAACGAAATAACGCTGCAAATCGCTCCATTTTGCGGAGGTGTGCTTGCAATTATGATGTCCAATTTTAGCTCTTTCAGGCATTTGTGGAGGTATCCGGGGTCGTCATGAAATGATCGACTTTGACTTTTGCGTTTCGGCATCTGCTTTCTGGATGCCGCTTTTTTCTCTGCGTGCAGCTTGAACGGTGTATGACGCTTTTCCGTGATGAGAATCGTCTGTCTCAGTATCATTACAATGGAGTCAACACGAAGTTTATTCTCATGACGGTAACAGATGTGCTTCTCTGAGCGTCATACAAACAGGGAGGTGAGACCAGGAAAAGGAGGACCGTGGAGGCGCAACAGAGTATATATGACTAAAAACGGTCCAAGTGTGGAGTAGTCCAATTTCGAGTGGGCCCGACCCATGGAAAGGATAAAATCACACGGACGCGTTGATATATTGGGTGTCGGACCCCAGAGAAATACCATAAGCTTTTTCGTGGGATAGCATTTTCGGAAGCAGCGGAGGCCGTGCCCCGAACGCTAATAAGCAGTACTCTCCGTGTTTTGACATTCCAAAAATTCGTTCGAGTTTGGGAGGACCTCCGCCTCGCACACAAAGTTGGCGCAGAGGCCGTGGAGATTATCCGTAAGGTTGCACTGTCATGTAGCAACGATACCGTACCACATTATTCCGGTAGGCACCGGTGCCGCATTCGAAAAGAAGTCTCGCGCCGGATTGCGGCAGTACGGTCGTTCAAATCGTACCGTCAGATACTCTGAGGCCGAAACTTACTGCATCGAGCACTCCGGATAACACAACGCGTAATCATCCTGTGCTTACAGCGTTTTCAGCACCTCGCTGGCTCTGCTCTCGGCGTCCTTAAAGTTCCATTCTGCCGCTCTCGATTTCGCTTGGTCTAACAAATTCTTAGCAGCTCTCTTGTCTCCTTCCATCAGCTTAAGCATACCCAGATTGTACAGCGCCACGGTAAGCGTAGGTTTGCACTGTTCGGCTTCTTGTAACGCGGTAGAGCCTGTCGCACTGTTCAGTGCCATTGTGGCGATTTCGGAAGCCTTATTCGCCCATGCAACGGCCTGTGCAGTCTGTCCGATGTTCTCAGAGGGAGCTTTTGGTGCGGAAGCAATCAAGGATGAAAGATTGTTCATCTAGCAATGCACCGTATTAGCTTCATCAAACTGAGTAGTGGTGACTGTACGTACTATCGTCGCGGCATGGCATTTATCGCCGGTAGATGGCTCTCCCTTGTGCATTTGCGGAGGGGGAAGCAGCAACGAGATGCTTTGTAGATACAGAGGCATGGCGTATTCCACATTGCCCTTGCGCGCATATAGGTTGCCGAGTGTTTCCAGAGTCGCTCCCATATCCGTTTTGGACACCCAGGATGGCAGACCCAGCTCGCCTACGAGAATCGCATCCTCGTCTGTATCCTTCTTGCGCTTGGTCACATCCTTCGCAGTTCCTTGTGTTGCGAGTCTTAGCACTTCCTCCCTGCAGAGGCAGAAGTTGACTGTCAGATAGCTTAACCCAGAGAAAAGGTAGAGCTTCGCTTACACTGCCCAAGTAAGCTGCTCTTCGGTCTGCTTCTCCAGTGGTGCTTCTCCCTCTGCCAAATTCGCAAGCTTGACGGCCATACTAACGACTCTCATCCGCTCTTCGTTCGTCACGGAAGCCGGGTTCTTCGCTAGATAATCCTTGCCCCATTTGTAGCCTTGTAGCAGAGCACTATAGGTCTCCGACGCAGCGTCGGTAATTGCACCTTGGTCTGCTCTCCGACTAGCTTCTTCCAGCATCTCACACCAAGCTATGGCTATGCCCGTAATCTTGAGCAGTCCGAGACCTCCTTCCAGCTCTGGATCCGCAAGAATTCGGTCCCATGCTTGCTGGAAGAATTTATGAGAAGCTCGATAATCTTGACGAGCTTTACAGCGGAGAGCACCTCTCAACTCTTTACGTAGCTCAGGAGGGAAGGTCTTCAAAGAGGTATAGTAGTTATACAAGCCGAGTGAAGTGGCACCGACACCCAAGATCGAGAGCGCCAGGAAAAGAGTCCCGACACGCACACCGCCTTTCTTACTTTTACTGTTGATACCTTGAGCGAACATGCCGGGAGAAGTAGCATAGTGTCTAGCTCTCATGATCTTGCTGTGTTGCCGCGTCGTCCGAGCAGAAGTTGCAGCGAAGGTCGAAAGTCGACAATTGCATGACGCAGCTTGTGGCTTTGACAAGAGATTCTTGCTAACGGCTGCAAGCATGGTCGAGGTTGATGATCTTGTAGCAGGACAGAACATCTGTATCAATGCTGTCTAGATGTTGTCCTTTGCAATTCCGGTAACTTGTTCTGTACTCTCTTTGATCGTTGATGGGAGAGAAAGCCGTAAGGAAGCAAGCCAGCTCACACCATTCCCAACCGATAATCCAATCACACGACAGCAAGGAGATTCGACTTGAGGACGCGCTCCATCCAACCTGCTAGATCTAGCTATCTCAGACAGTAACGCTCAAGCTTCCTTGCTGCGTGCGGTGGAATAACACATATTGAGGCCAACACTTTGCAGTGAGGACATCCCATCCGACTCCCAACGACAGGAAGGACCGGCAGCACCACCCTGGAACACGCTTTATCACTGCAACATAGTCAATCAAGATGGACTCTTTCAAGGGCACCTCTGCTGAGCAGGATATCCGCTTCGGCGACAAAGAGCGTAAGCTCATGAGGTCGATGAAGTTCCCGCCTCAATTGGGCACCAAGGTGAGGCGTTACTGTGATGCAAGACTATGAGTATGATTATATGCTGAAGCTCCTGCCTTTCATCTGCAGGTCGACATGCGTAAAGTCGAGCTATCAGTCATGAAACCTTGGATAGCAAAGAAGGTAATCGAATTACTAGGCTTCGAAGATGAAGTGGTTATCGAGTATGTATGCGGTCTCTTGGAAGACGCAGCCAATCCCGTAAGTAATGGGACCTTTTTCAAGTGACTCGATATTCCTTCGCATGCACCGCTGACCAACTTGCGCCATATCTGCAGATTGTGGACGGCAAGAAGATGATGATCAGCCTTCTAGGCTTCCTAGACAAGCATACTGAACCTTTCATGGTGGAATTATGGACGCTTCTTCTCTCCGCACAAGAATCACCAGTCAAAGTGCCTGCTATCTTCATCGAGCAAAAGAAGGAGGAAATGCGGAAACGTCAAGAGGAAAATGGCAAGACTGATGAGATGGCTCTAATTCGTCAGAATGCAGAGCAGGATCGCGAGAGGAGAATAGAGGAGATTAGACAGCGCGAGCGAGGAGGCAGGAATAATGACCGTGGGTCTGGTGGTGGCAGAGGTGGCTATCAAGGTGGTAGACGCGATGACAGATCGGGACCGAGTGGAAGTAGCGGCAGAGACCGTGATAGAGGCGACCGCGACAGGGATAGAGGCGACCGCGACAGGGATAGAGGCGACCGCGACAGGGATAGAGGCGACCGCGATAGAGGAGACCGCCGAGACAACGATAGAAGAAGAGACGACTATCGCCCAAGATCAGACAATCGCGATAGATCCCGCCGCGACGACCGAGACCGAGACAGAGACAGAGGCCGTTCACGCTCTCGCTCACCTCCTCCGAGACGTAGACGCTCTCCTAGCTACGATAACGACAAAGGCGGTGATACTATGCCGAAATACAGCTCGAGAAGGTCAAGGTCTAGAAGTAGGTCGAGAAGTCCACCAAGAAGGAGGGCACGTCGCAGCGAGTCGCGTAGCCGAAGCCCGCCCACGCCGCCCAAGAAATGAACGACTTGGAGTTGTTGTACGCCATTTGGAACGACCAGGATTAGTATGATAACTCAGCAGTCAAAAGTGCAGGTCATGACGCACCGAGAAGCGGAAGTGGAGAATTTGGGAATAGCAAGGTCTGATACGATAACTGCGGGGTGGTCAATAGCCGATGTAGAGCAGGTACTTCTGCTGGACATCACGAGTCAGGAATTGTAAATGCATTGTTCCTCTGGTCATCATAGCCTGCCATCGTTGCGCTTGTCGGTTATGTACCACCAGCCGAGTGCGCGCTGCCAAGTCTGTGTGCGAATTTGATGCAAACGGGCCGTCTGAGGGTTATGACCATCTTCAGTAGCAAATTTCGCACCTCACTGTGCGCAAGCTTGCATCTGAACACAGTCAGAACGACTCAACAGCAAGTCGAGTCGGATCTTGCATCCATGTGAGCTGCATAAATGCCGGTCCTGAGAACGTGATCGGATGCTGTTGAAAGGCATATCACTTGTTCTCCATCCAATTCGTACACTTCCACAAGGATGAGTAGCTCCATCTCCATCGTCAGTCAGCAGAGAGACCTCGACTCGGTCCTGAGCAAGGCAGGCAGCGACCGCTTGGTGATCCTGTACTTTACCGCTACATGGTGAGCTCTGCGTGGTCAAAGGCTTGCATCATCGATAGATATCACAGTTGCTAAATAGAGCTACACCAATGACTACGCAACTACATAGGTGCGGCCCTTGTAAGGTAAAAAAAGAACATCATAATCACTGCTCTTTGAGCCAGGCTTCGTCCTGTCAGAGGTAGAGACTGACTTGCCATGTTCCGCATATGCAGGCCATTTCGCCGAGATACGAAGCTTGGGCGAAGGAGTACAAGCAGGCAATATTCACCAAGATTGACATCGACCAGAGCAGGGCTCTTGCATCAGCGTACAAGATTGTCAGTCTACATTGGCCTTCGTGAGGTATCGGACAGCCTCCCTTAAGCTGACCGACGCTTTGCACGTGCTTGACAACAGTCCGCCGTACCTACCCTTATATTCATGAAGAACAGAGAGCAAGTCGACATTATCAAAGGAGCGAATCCATCAGCTATTCAAAGTGCTATCGAGAAACATGCAGGTCGCCCACAGCGAGACTATGTCGAAGCTGGCTCTTCTCCAGCTGACAAAGCTCTACAAGGACATGTAAGCTCAATCTTTGGCCTTTGCTCCCATTTGAACCTTATTTCACCGACGCTAATCTCTACTCCTACTGTATAGACATCACTTCTCAGCCAGATAGACACCTCGCAGACAAGTTGCCTGAACGAAGCACCAGATCATGGCCTTCGCGACATGCTAGCAACCGAAAAAGCCTACCTCGAAAGCGATGCAGACGAGCAACTTCTCTTGGGTATCGCCTTTCTACAAGCAGTCAAATTATTCGCTTTGAGATTCACAACAGCCGAAAGTGCAATAGATAATGCACCTAAGAAAGTTCGTATTTTTGCGGATCAAGCGGATATTGGATTCGATGAAGCTACTTCTCAAACACCCTTGCAGGAATTTGAACTTACAAAGGAACAAGCTCTTGGGAAAGAGATGGTTCTATTGCGTTATGTAAAGTTCCAAAAGACAAATTCGCTACAGGTAAGGTCTATCCGGTTAAGCAGGTAGTACCCTTGTTTCGGAAGCTGACTTATTTCTGTCACTGATCTAGATATTCGTCTTCGACAATCAGGGTGGAGAAGACGTCACCAGACTGGATAAGCTGGAGATCTTTGGCTCAATAGAAGGGGCGACCGCACCTTTGACAGGTCTCCGCGGCTCAGAGGACGAGTAGAGCTTGTCCTTTTAGAATATTCGGTTTGCGCGTTGGAACCTAACTGAGGAAAGTATTCCACGTTTGAGGGATTCAATTTGCGACTTCCAGGCTTGAGTCAGCTCGAGCCTTGTCGCGCTCGAAGTAGTTGTCGATGAATCACTGCGTTTACTGTGCTAAAAAGTTTGACTTCACGCTTCCTTCACCATATACAACGATGTACCACACTGACTGCACACTGCGCACAAATGAACGTCATTAAGTACTACTAAGCGACTATCTCCCTGATTGAGTTGCAGCTTTTCTCTTCTTTTTCTTCGCCGCAGCTGCTAGGCGTCTTGCCGTGAAGTCATCATCGTCGTCATCTTCATCTTGCGCTAGCTCATCTTGATCCTCCTCATCTTCCTCATCGTCATCCTGCTGCGTCGCCCCAGGCACATGTTTCTCTTCTTCACTCCCCCTAGCGAGTGAATCTTTCTGCTTAATGGCTGATTTACGACCACTAGATCGACCAGGTGCACGGGGAGCTTCATCCTCCTCTTCCTCTTCTTCTTGATCCTCTTCCATATCGTCATCAGAACCATCTTGGGTAGCAGCAGTAGCTTTTCCTTTTCCTTTGCTTGTCTTTTTAGCTTTGCTTTTAGTGCTCTTTGACGTGCCAGCTAGAGCTGGAGCGTCTGACCCACTGCCACCGGCGCCATTTCCATTCTCATCATCCTCGTCTGGCTCGGAACCTGAAGATACGATTCGACCTGCTCCTTCACGCGCTTCAGGGCCAATAGGAGCAGCTTCTTCAGCTACCCAAGGACTGTAAACGTTTGAGGCGGGGGGAATTAGCCACGGACTTTTCGGAAGGAAGCATGTGTCAAAAGGGCTGAACCTCACCTTTTACAGGAGGGACAAATATGTCTATTCCTGCTGAAGTACGAACGAGCACAATGATCATGCATTCTCATGATGCAATCGTCTTGAGGACATTGAACGCCCTAGAATAGCAGAACACCTCACACATTTCAGCTTCTTGCCGCCAGAACGGATAAGTCTATGGTCAAAGCCTCACCTTCATGACCATTTCATTGCACACTTTGCACTCGAAATCCCTGTTCATCTGATTTGGGTATTCTTCCGAAAGGTAATGTTCCAATTCCATTCTGGCACGTGTGGAAAGTTGATACATGTCTACTTTCTTACTGCCAACCTTGACGGAGGTAGCAATGAGCCACCCTATGTAGAGTATGTTCGTCAGCTCTAGAAAGTAAGAGTAATAATACGCGACCGAGAGTGGGAGGACGCACCTTTGGCAACGAAAGTCCTGAGAACTTTCTCGGCTTCTGATAGTTTGAGTTCAGGTCTGACATTCTTAATTCTACCTGCACTCTTCGCGTCGTTACTCGAGATAGCATAGCGGTCTCCACTCTTCATGATGAGCTTGATCTGGGAACAACAAACTAGATCAGCTCCGGGATATCTTGAAAGTATGAGTAAGGCTGCACTTACCAAAGTTCGAAAATAGGCAATTTCCTGAGGCGTGTATTCCGTTGCTACTTTAGCGAGGTCATCCGATTTCGTATTGACAAAAGCAGTCCATGGTTTGCCAGAGTATTCATCTACGAAACGCTTGAGTTGGAAACCGAATGGCTCGATGCTGGTGTTGATCTCGTCTACGGTCTCGGCATACGAAGGCGCGTCGTCTTCTGTGGCACCTTGGTCTGTATAGGTGGGATCAAGACGAGGTCAGAGCAAACCATTAGGGTAAGAGACGATGAGATTGAAAGCATGAGCCAACGAGACGTAGCTTGGCCGAGAAGCAGAGTACGCACCCTTCGTCGCTTGCCAGCAGTGTTTATAGACGACCTGACCAGTCTTCTCGCTGAAAGCGCGCCGCGACATGCATGATTGCAGAAAGAGCTGATGAAGCTCGTCGATAGCCATGGCTTAGGCAACAGATGACTGTCACCTTCTTGACTCCTTGAAGACCGTCGAAGTGCTTGCTGCTGTTGTAAGTATCGAATGAGAAGTGCTTTCCTCTGTTCAGGCTTCGTCCTTACTGCTGTCTGCCCGATCGCGTATATTGTGGTCCAAGTTCTACTCGATGCCGCCTTTCCAATGATGAGGACATACACTTAAGTTACAGAAACCTTTCAATGCATAAGGCTAGATCTGCTCAGAGAGAACAGCTACCGTAGAACGGCTATGAGCAGACTGATTCCCCGGTGCAACGCCTGGAACTGGATGATCGAGTACCATCCTAGAGAAGGCGTAAGAAGCCAGTATTACATTCCAGTGTATGCCGTGCTGAACATCGAAAGATGCACAGAGTACTACTTTACACGTTATACATATAAACCTGTGTGACTGTGACGGCTTCAACCGACTGACTGTACTTGCCACTTTTGCCGCCATATTGCATGTGACTTGATTGTCTATGAGAATATTGTGCTCTTCTTTCTGCTACCATAGCATACACCCGGAGAGCACCATGGAAGGCCAGCAGGAAGCTATCCTCCAAGCAGTCGTGCTCGCTGATCCATTCGAGCATCAGCCTCGTTATGGCCCGCTTATTCGAGGCGGCAACAAGGCTGGCGAAGGCTGCGAATCTGCAAATCCATGGGTGAGTGGAGAGAGGGCTGCAGTGTAGGCCCATAACATGGCTCATAGCAAGGGCTGAAGCTGATTCTTGTCTTAACTGTGACTATATCCGCTAATCTGAATACTCTGTGACCTCCCTGCTGTCATACTTATCCTTCCTACAGTGCCTGCTTCCATTTCTCAATTCGCCCTTGATCGCATGGACGCTCGAGAGTCTATCCGCTTCAAATGTCCAGATTGCTTGGATTGTAGTGCGAGATGGTGCAAAAGAGCTTCAAGAGTGGTTAGAGTGCGTTCTCGGACTGCCTTCTCTATTTTGTTCACCCTGTGATAGCTGACATATTGTGACTTGGCTCTTTTCTTCGCTTCTCTGCAACGCCTACAGCTCCTCCACTTTCATGTCTCCCACTGCTCCCATGACGATACGAATCAAGCAGACTCAAGCTATTTCAGAAGGAGATGTCATGCGTGAAGTCGATGGTTTGGCTCTAGCTGGAGATTGGCTACTCGTAAAAGCTGGTTACATCGGTAACCTCGACTTGGAGACGGCAGTTACTGAGTTTACCGCAAGACGCAAGAAGGATCCTTCCTTGCTTATGGATTGTGTTGTAACGTCGAGAGCTAGAAGGTGTGTATACCTTCCTAATCTATCCGAGATTGTTGCCCTTGCTGACCTGACTTTGTTCATTAAACAGTACGCAAGTAGCAGCACCGGCGAGAACATCTACGCACATAATGACCACCGAGAAGCAGCTTCTACATTATTTACATCAACCTCAATATCCAGCTCGTAAAAGGACACATTTTCCACTCGAGCATATCGAAACAGGGAAGACACTCCTTGTTCGAACGGATCTCGAATCAGTCGGAGTTGACATTTGCAATATGGAAGTACCAGCTCTTTTCGTTGAGAACTTCGATTATCAAAACATGAGACCGGATTTTATCAATGGTGTCCTTACTTCTGATTTGCTTGGAAAGAGTATAAGCTGTACTGTCATTGGAGAAAGTGGATCTATTGGAACGACTAGCCCGCGCGCTCAGCCTTGGGCTGCTCATGTTGGGGACGTCTCGAGCTATGCCAGTGTCAGGTAAGCTTGCTTCTGGGAAGTGCAGGTAGTGCATCACTCAAGACCAAACGCTCATTCTTCGTCCCTTAGCAAATCTGTCATTTCCCGATGGTCATACCCACTTGTCCTCGATGAAGTCGTACCAGGCGAAGACGAGCGTTACGAACAAAGACGTGGCCGACTATATCTAGGCCGAAAGCTAAACTTAGCAAGATCATGTTCTACAGGTCCAGCGGCAGTCATCGGCCGCCGAACAACAATTGGCGAAAGAAGTGACGTTCTCGAATCTGTCATTGGCGAAAATTGTCGCATTGGAGCTGATGTTCGTATCATCAATTCGTACCTTTATAATGGGGTAGTGGTCAATGATGGATCTGTCATTACGGATTGTATACTTGGTGAAGGAGTTCATGTTCAAGAAAATGCTACACTCAGTGAAGGAACACTTGTGGGGGCAGGTGTCACTATTGGAGAAGGAGCCTCGTTGCGCAATCAACGTGTGTCGACTGAGGCTTGGGAAGATGGAGACGACAAGGATGAAGAGGAGGATTCTCGAAAGCGGGTCAATGGCAACAGTGAAGGACACAATCTTGGTGCAGGTGCACAAGGCTATACCTGGCCATCGGAGGAAGACGTACATCTCGCAGAGCAAGATTCAGACGATGAAGATGGACTCGACGTACGCAATCTCCGAACATCGTCACTCGCTCATTCTGGACTTCCTTTGGCGGCTACAGACGATGATGGAGGCCACTCCGATTCATCAGCTTCCACCATCTCAAGAAGTTCGTCTTCCGATAATTTGGCTTCTGGAGATGACTCGGATGCCATGTCTGATATCTCTGAACCTCCTGCTATTGCTGGTATTGGTGCTCTTGGCGAATCGGACGCTACGGATGATATGGCTTTCAAGCGTGAATGCTTGTCTTCGCTTGAGCGATCCTTCGGTGAAGGTCATACGGTCGATAATGCCTCTATAGAATTGAAGACACTTCGAATGGCTTCAAACGTAGCGTTGAAAGATGTTATTGGTGTAGTGGTGCCTTTCCTCTGCGACCAAATACTGGCAAAGGAAGGAGCACCCGCCAACGAAGTAGTGAATAGCGTCAATAAGCTCGTGGATCGATGGGGTGGTCTAGTAGACAGCTTGACGGGCAGAACACAAGGTGGAATGGTAGAAGCACTTTTCTTCCTCCAAGAGCACTGTGCCACGAAAGAAGGTATACATCCACGATTGTTCCCTGCTTTCTTGCAGGCCTTCTATGAGGAGGATGTAGTTTCGGAAGAAGCAATTAGAGCTTGGGTTACGAATCCTGCTGCTAAAAGTACTGGTGGAACAGCGGGTGCGAAACTTTGGCAGATTGGAGCGAATTTTATGCGGGCATTGATGGAGGCGGAGGATGATGATGATGACGACGACGATGAAGATGAGGAGAGTGATTAGCAAGATGCATGCTTGATAGCAATCAGCTCCCAAAAGGGTAGCAACAGGATGCATGAGAGAAGCCGGCATCACGTGCGTATATACAGACGCGTCGGAGCCTGAGGAGCTGCAGCATCAACGCGTGCAGACTGCGCAGACGGGACAGCAACAAGCAGTAGCTTCGGGAGCAGAAAAAAAGTAAGAGCGCAAGGATGACACGAAGAGAACACTCCATATGCGGCAAGGATTCGCAACGGATTACTGGCGACCTCTTGTGCAAGCTTCTTTCAAATCAAAGCGAGCGCGTCGCTGCATGCCTTTTCGCAATCTTTCCTCGATCACTCCTTTTCGCCCCTGGTTCGTGGAAAGCGAAGGGAGAAGTAATTGAGAAGAGAATGAGAAAGCTGCTCGTCTTCACGCTTCTCTTCTCTCCTCTTCTCTTCTACACCATTCACATTCACTCTTCTCTACTCTCGCTTCATTCTTCCGAGCTTTCTGTCTCAACTTTTATCACCAGCACAACTCCAAAGCAGGCTTTGAGTAAATCGGTAAGTCGCGTCAACCGACAACTGCAGCATGAAATCGGCAGTTCCAGTAGGACAGCGGCCAGCTGTTATGGTATTCAGCTCCGGATACATATCATATTGCTTCAAAGGACACGTACATACAAGCAAAGCTGGCCGCTATACTTCCTGGAATTGGCTTGCTTGGCACACAAGGGAAGATCACGTGTTACGAACAATAGCTGACATCGCTGCTTTTATTCGAAATTTCCTACAGCTACTTCATCACTTACACACATTCCATACTACATCCCAATCAATTCAATATAAAATCATCATCATCATCATGAAGGCTTCATTCTTCCAACTCGCTCTAGCAGCTCTCCTTCCTACCATGATCGCAGCCGCCTCTTCGTCACCAACAAGACAACGCTGCTTCGTCGAGCCTTTTCCCGGTATGCTCGAAGCCGAAATCTCAAATCACAGAGCATGTGGCTTGAAGAACCCCCATGTTATCGACTTTGTCTGCGAACCCGTCCGCGGTCTCGTTCCCGATGCTATCTGGCTCGACTGGCAAATACAGCAATTTGAAGCAGAGATTGAGGTCGAACAGGAAGACGTTGCGCCTGTGATGCAAGATAAGGACACTGCTTACCCAGCGCCCTCGCAAGCTGTCGCACTACCCGAACCAACACGGTCTCTACCAAATCTTGAAAACGCTGGATTTCTCGCACACGCAGCGGCACTCGCTATCGTCTTCGGCAGCTCTGGAAAGCTCTGATCTACCTCGCGCCTTTTTTAAAAAAAACAACGGCAATACGTCCATCTATGTACAGCAACACTTTCGTTCCAGGAGAACTGGTTTCTGTGATTCACATCGTTCACCTACAGGCACTCTTAGCCCTCCTCGTCGTTCTTACTTCGACAGACCAGCAGGCATAAGTACTAGCTCGTTCTTTTATGTCTTTCCCACTATTTAGCAAATCCTGTATACCAGACTTTATGTTGTCGTAGCAGTGCTCGACAGCATTCTTTAGCTTTCTCGTTCTCTCCGAATACAACAGGCTTGATTGCCATTCACGCGACGCCTTTCGGCAGCAAAGACCGTTCTTCGATTTGAGTGTAATTGTGGGCTTGACCATTAAGTATCAGGCGAGGTGCTAGATCTAGCCGTTATACAGACTCTCAGCTGTGGTGCGCGGCCTGCGTAGACCTTTCAAGAGTGCCATCGGCCGCGTCGTTGATCATCGGCACATGTCAATGCCGGTGACCTCGGTACTATTAGCATTGCAACAACTTGCCTTGCTTCGACTTACTTCGCACATCACAGCGCATTGAAGCACCGTTCGCTTCCAACTCACATAGACGAGTCTTCAGGTTCTGCAACATATCGTCCAGCAAGCCGCTGCTGTCATACTAGAATAGTCTCTAGAACCAATCGACAGACACCGCAAGACAATCATGCTTACAGTAGAAACGCGCACCGGGCGTAGCATACAGACGCGCGTGCTGCACTTTGCAATGCGCAACTTCAAGTCATACCTGTCCAAACCACAACCTGAACATCCAGCTGGTTCTGTACGCCTCGAAGTCCCGCCTACTGCTCAGCAAAACTGCACTGTTACGGAACGCAACGTAAACGATACTTGGTTGTATGATCTAGTACCGAAAGACACTACTGTTGCCGAAGCAGCAAAGAAGAAGAGGATATACTAGTGAGCCTATTGCGTTATTTTTCACTGTCACGACTAGGCTAAGTGATGCGCATCCTGCAGCTTTCCCGGAGGCGGTTTCAAGAAGTGAGTGATGCCGATACTACTTCTTCGCATTCTTCAACAGGGAGCATATATTGAGATATTGTTACCTTCTCGCAGAGTAGCTGTCATACAACATTGGCACTTCGTACACGAGCTAGCATGCGCCGTCCCCGCCAATGTCACCTTGGTCTCATATCCTCTCGCTCCTCATTCACCAGCAAAGGACAGTATTCCTCATCTCGCCAAGCTATACTACACAATCATGCAAGAATCGAAGGACAAGAATGAAGAGATCATCTTTATGGGCGATTCAGCGGGCGGTAATATCGTTCTCTGTCTACCTCTTTATGTAGCGCATAAAGATGAAAATGCCCCTCTTCCTGCAAGAATTCTTGTCCTTGCACCTGGTGCAGATTGTCGGGTCACGAACCCTGAAATACAAGCTATAGATCCATATGATCCTTTCTTATCTTACGACTACCTACTTGAAGTCACAGAATTGTGGGCCAAGGGGCTTGATAAAGCAGATCCTCTGGTCACGCCTCTACTGGCGGACTTTACGCCTTTCAAGAAGCATAATGTCATACTTGACGGTAACTACGGAACTTGGGATGTATTGGCACCGGATGACAAGCTGCTCATGGAGAAGGCAAAAGCGGCAGGCTTGTCTGGATCTTGGCTCGTGCATGAAGAACAGATGCACGTATATACCTTGACTTGGTGAGTTGCATTTTGTCCAGTGACTGGCCCCGCTGGCAGTGTGCAAGCAGTAGACGCTTGGTCTGCCAGCGATGTGATGTTGCCGTTTCACATGTCTGATACGTGTCTGTCCTTACAGGATCTACGGCATGCCAGAAGCTAAGGCTGCTAAAGACTGGATCGTCCAGCGATGTGCCGAGTCCGCTGTAGCATAATGAAGGTTGACCGCAACTAGATGCTTATATGCTTTCCTGCCGAACACATCTCGCAAGACTGCCTGTGAAATAGGCGAATTCGTGAAAGATGCCGCATTTCGCAGGATCCGCCATAAACGGCAAGGCTCGATCGCCGCTGTCATGCACGTCAACGACAGAACACAGCAAGCTTGCCATCGTTATCTATACCCTTTCTCTTTTGGGTACCTACCCAAGTATACTCCTCAAAATCCGCTTCGCAAGGGCTCCCTCAAGTAACTATACGTCTATACTTGAAAACTCCCGAAAGATCTCGATCGTCATAGTCTGAAGTCTCACCCAGTATACTGCTGCAAAGGACGATGGAAATAGAAGAAAGACATGGCAGAAGCTTCTCTACGCGGCTGCTTCAAGCATGTATACGTCCCTTTGGCTCGAGACTAGTAAAGCCAGGCAAGCCTCTGCCTGCTGGATCGCCTCAGCTGTCGGTCCCATCCTCGGCGAAGAAGCGCTGCACTGTCACTGAGCGGAAAGTGGCGGATACTTGGTTGTATGATTTTGTTCCCAAGACGCAACAGATTAAGAAAGAAGCGAGCTCCCGTCGGATATACTAGTGAGTGCTCAGCCTGCAGTCCGTCGCGGAAGCACCATCCTCGGAAATACTTGCTAACATTCGCCTTTCTAGTTTTGCAGGTGGAGGCTTCCAGAGGTGAGAACAATGCTATTTAAACCTCGAAACCTGTCTGACTCTTGAATTACTTTTCTAGTCCGCCCGCGTCACAGCATTGGAGTCTGATGGCAGAACTGGCGTGCGCTGTTCCTGCTGTCGTCACTCTCGTCTCGTATCCGCTCGCTCCCAACAGTCCCGCAAGAGAGAGCATCCCTCACCTAGCCAAGTTATACCAAGTCATCATGCAAGAATCGTCCAGCAATGGCGAAATTGTCACCTTCATGGGCGATTCAGCCGGTGGCAACGTTGCTTTCTGTCTTGTGCATTACGTCCTTTCTCATCATCCAAGCTCTCCATCGCCAGCAAGTGTATTGCTCATTTCACCATGTGCAGATGCACAGAACAATAATCCGCAAATGAAGAAAACAGACAAGAATGATCCTCTGCTGGACTGCGCTTATACAGATAGTGTTGCTGAGAAATGGACACTCGGCATGAGTAGGAAAGATCCGCTGGTCAGTCCAGTATTTTGCGACTTGGGCGTCTTTAGATCACACAACATACGCCTTCACTGCATCGTCGGAACGTGGGACGTACTGGCACCTGATACGCTTCTGTTACTGGAGAAAGCACGCACGGAAGGCTTGCAGGGAAAAGCTTTGATATGGCATGAGCAGATGCATTGTTTCGTGCTGACCTGGTAAGTGGTTGTTGATCATGTCTGTAGTCTCGAGGCATCTACTGATTAACTGCTTTCACAGGCGATATGGTCTTGCGGACGGAAAGGCTGGAAAGGAGTGGATTGTAAAGACTCTGAAGGGTACGAGTTGACCACAGTACCTGACTCACTATTGTAGCTGCATGCCTCAATATGAAACTTGATGACTGTGATAGAGCAGCAACAACAGCCTTGTTCCAAGTCTTTGAGACAAGCAGATTGCTGAAATCGATCGCGGACTGTTGGCTTTCCATCTTAGTTGCATGCTCAGACAATTTCAGCAGATTATCGTCACACCTTTGCCCTGATACCATCTACATGTCATGTAGAGGCTAAAGTACGCAAATTTGCCACCGGCACCGAGCCGATGCGTAGTTGCTGCCAGAACGAAGCGGGAAGTGAGCAGGGTGCAGTTCTCCTTCCTTATCCAACACTCCAACTCCTGAGCCCCTTCAGGAATGCAGCCGTTCAAGATGGACCCGACCTTGGTATCTGGATCCGCCGTCTCTCAGGAGTCTGCAGGCTCTTCCAATGTGTCGGACAAGAATGCCTCGCGCGTTGTGCTCCCCCCAGAGATAAGAGACCACATAATAGCACTCGCTGTGGACGAGGCATTACAATCCAGCAGACATGCAGCACTGAGTAAGCTAGACCTCACTATTTCCCATGACATCTGGCGTGATAAACGGGCCTCACGTGTTTTGCTCTATAGGCTACGCCACCGTCTCAAAAAGTTCCTATTCTATGGTCACGGCTAATGCCTATGAAAGCATACACGTCGGCAACGGACGAGACTCCCTGGCTATATCGCAAGTTGTCAAGCTAGCCAATGCCCTCCATCACAATGCCTTCCTGGCAGAGTCTGTGCACGTCGTGAAAATCACCGAGAGCAGTCTTCTGTCAACCGAATTGCAGGAGAGTATTGCCGGGTTACTGAGAGAGTTGGTCCCGATTAAGTTGGTCCCGGTCTCTGGCTATCATTGCTTAGCTACGCTTCCCTTCGTCAACCTGGCCCGACTACGGGAACTGCGCGTTAGTAATTTCGACTCGACAAAACTACTGGACCTCGACGCATTATCGGCCTTCGTAGCGGGGGCAGCGGCTACAATAGAAAGACTTACGGTTCCTGGCTACATATCTGACCATCAAGAGCACTCCAAAGAGCGTCAAACTCCCCTTTGTGCCAGATTAAAGACCCTGCTTGCCAGTAGGCCATTCAAATTGGAGTTACCTTCAGGCAGTCTTTGGCGTCCCAGCGGCAACGCAAGCTACTACGAAGCATTTGTTGCTCAACACGCCCATCTCTTGGAGAATCTAGATCTATGGCCATTATTGTACCTGCGGCAAAAGAAGCTCAGTGACTTGGCCAAGGGATTTCCACAGTTGCGCAGTGTGCTTTTCGACACCCGGTACGCAAGACACCCTGTCGGAGAAGATGTACAGGAAAGTTTCGAATACCAGCAGCTGCAAGACCTGAAGATTTGTTCGTCGCTAGCTACCTTGTCGCTGGCATTTTTTTATTCGCACACTTTGAGCCGAGATCTCAAGGTACTGCAAGCATGTTTATTCTGCCTGAAGAACGCTTCCTGGTTACCAAAATTAACCAATATTCAATTGATAGGATGTTTATCACCTCTCCATAAGCGGAGCCCGATCCGAATTGTCGAGAGTAACAGGATGCTATACGATGATTTTGCGCGAGCTTGCAAACAACGCAATATCAGACTCAGACTCTCAGGCGACCTTGTCGAGGTGATGGAGGCTGCAACACGAAGTTAGTGACGCCGCGTAGACTTCGAATTATGTATATTAATGTGGTTACGGAGCAGAAGCAAGAAACAAGATTGTCAGAGATCAGATGTCAGAGGAAAGGGAGCCAATGCACACGCGAGACTTTCCGGACCTCGTCAAAGACTCGATCAACCCTTGTCAACCAGAACCTGCAATTTCCCTGCAATTCGTCAATAATGGAGACAAAGACTTCGAGATAGCAGCGTCCTGCCGTACTGCGTAATATATGTAGTTCTCGCTTTTACTGCAGGGTCGCAAAGCCACAGTTCCAAGCTCGGAACATTGACACCGGGCAATTGGGAGTCTCCGCTGTACGGTAACGGGCCACTCCAGCTTGTGCATATTATGGCAGCTGACACCTACGAGCCGCGTATAGCATTGTCCTGGTTTTCCAAGCTTCACCTCACCTCGCAAGCTTCCCTGACGTCGAACGTGTGCACGTGGGCTTTCCTTGTAGATGTCGTCTTCCAGTATAGTTAGCCGGGCACGTCATTGTATCTGGTGATGATGTCTCTGGCCGGGCGTCACCTTCCAAGTTGCCGCAGTCGCCACCGTCATTGGAAGCTGTGCAGGAAAAGGCTATCTCGTCCCGGGAAGGAAAGCTCGGACAGCTAACTCTCTTTTCTTCCCTTCTTCTCACTACACACTCATCACACACTCCCACTACCTATAGATCAATTCCAGTTGTAAGCTCATCATCTGTAAAGCCTCTTTCTCCGCGCACACGACATTGACTTCGGAAATACCCCTACTTATTAAGATCACGTGAAGCAAAATGTAGGTTCAAGAAGCTTTTCAAGGTTGAAGCCATCGAGTATACTGACGTTCTGTGCCGCTCAGGGGTATCATGGACAAGCTCAAAGGGTGAGTATACCTGATCTCGCGATGAAACAGCGATTTCCCCGCTAACCGCATGGTCTTGTTCCCCGCTTCTCTGCAGAAACCACGGCCACGAGGGCACGACAACAGCTGGAGATGCCTATGACAAGGGCGCCACTAAGCACCATGGCACACACGGCACAACGGGTACCACACACGGTACCAATACCACTGGAGCTGCATACGGCGAGCCAGCTGGTCGAACGGGCGCTCTACCTGGCCAAGAGCCATATGCTACCCATGGGTAAGTTCATCTATGTTAGCATGATGTGGTACACCTATACCTGAAGCTGACTCCCAAATATATCGAACTGACAAAGCAGCAATACTCAGCACTCCGGCTTGACTGGTACACACGGCACTTCCGCCACCACCGCTGGACACCCTGGCGGCTTGACCGGTTCAAATAGACACGAAGGCAGCACACTACCAGGCGGTGCTGCAGGCTATGGAGGACACGGTACTGATAGCCGTGCTCCTGGTGCATACAACAACAACGATGGTCTCGACCAACGTGGTGGCGCTTATGGCGAGTCCAACACGCACGGCGGCATTCTTGGTGGACACCATGACAACAACACACACGGCTCACATGAAAAGGGAGGTCTGCTCGGCAGAAAGAAGGATGATCTCGAGGAGAGTCTCACGAGGGAGCAGAAGGCAAAGGCCGAGCTCGATGCTGCCATGGCCAGACACAACGAAGCCCGTCAACATGCTGACAAGCAGCTCAATGAGAAGGAAAGGGCTGCTGAAGAAGAGTAAGTGCATCTACAAAGAACTCGGGCCCTGGAGCGTAACCTTACTCATTCTTGTATCTTCCTTTTAGGCTCCGAGCCGCTGAAGAGCGACTACGCAAGGCTCAGGAAATTCGAAGACAGGCCGGCCATTAAAGGTGTGTTCTGTGAGGATAATGCAATTTCAGGCATTTACTAGTATATCCAATTCATGAAGCCAGCGGATGCACACACACGTCATTCTGCTCTATGTAGCCTAACCTACCCAATCTAAATGCATGACAATGATCATGGTAATGACTATTCAACCTTAATTCTCCATGGATGTGCTTCCGCTACATTGACGGTCTGTCACAAGAGCTTTGAAGTCTCGTCGATTCGCAAGGCGTACACTTGCATGCGTACACTTGCATGCGTACACTTGCATGCGTACAAGCTGTCATGAGCTCGATCAATCAAAGCTGAGGAATGATACTTGTTGCAATCTGGCAGAATAATAGTCTAAGGTACACCAGCACTAATATATGATTGCCTTCCGAGCTTTGCAAGCCGCAATTAGAACGAACCCTTGTGGTACTGCTTTGAAGTCTATAAGGCCGTGGCGTGATACCACCACAAGAAACGAGAATTGCCAACGAGGTTACCGGCACGATAGTCAACGCTTGAATGGCCTATGCGTCGAGGTATGCGGTGACCTTTCGTAAATGCGGGACCGAAAGCCTGTCATGGAGACACGGTCAGCGGTAGTAGAGCGAGATGCAAGCTGGTCCGGGACAACTCACCAAGCTGGGATGTATGTGTAGAGGTCTTCGATGTGTCTAGGTAATGGTGTGTCGTATGGGCCAACGTCCTCGCCCTCAGGTGGCAAGAGGAGGTGGTCATTTCGGTCATTAGCCATGACGCGTGAGCTGACGGCCTTCAAGACTTCAGCAGAGATGGGTGTCTGTACAACAAAGTTGTCAGACCTCGGTCAGTTGCCCCCTTAGCTGGATTTGCACATACCTCATAGTCGGCCACAGCATAATTCGAGATGAGCTTCTGAATCTGCGTGGGCGTGAGCATCCAGCAGACGTCGCAGATGATCTCGATATCGTGCGTGGAAGCCTAATGAGAAAAGTCAGACACGTCCGAATTGCATGGCGAGGTAATAATGCTTACCTTCTTCAGCTGCAACAGCTTAGTCGCCTGCATCAGATGCTCGAGCTGCAATGTGCCTTCAGGCATGTCCTTGGACTGGCACCACTCCTCAATACGGGTAATGTTGTATTGAATTTGCATAGCTCTCTTCCACGAGCAGAAGTTTCTTCTCATCAAAAGCTCGTTGAAGCTCTGTACGCCAATCAGCTTAAGCAATTCGGTAACGACTTGTTGTATGACAGTGGCTTCGACGTAATAGCTCTTGAGAGCTTTGTGAATCTTGTTTAACAAGCTAAGAATATCGTCGGTATTGAATGCTGGCGTCGTGTTGCCGTGCAAGAGTCGGTTGAATAGCTTAGGAGCGCCCTCGTTGCTGAGGAAGCCTGGCAAAGCTTGGTATTCGACTAATGCTGGAACGGCCATCTTGCCCAACAATTTCTTCGCTTCTGACATCCAAGTGTGGTAGATGTTGTACTCGAGAGAATCGAGGTCATGCTTGACAATGGTGACGAGATGCTCGTACTCGTCCCAGTCGAATTCGCGGCCCATGCCTTCTGCGCCCGGGCCGATACCTTGTAGAATATCGCTTTCTGCAATGCAGACGAAAGACAGGATCTCGTGCACATTGGACAGCCAGTAGATACCGGGAATGATCGCATCTTCGCCCGTAAAGATCTACAGCAGAAGGACAGTCAGTATTTGGACAAGTAAGGTGCGAGATATGGCCACTTACCATCACATGCTGCTGGATGGTCTGCATGACGTTCGCCAAGAAGCGCTCGCTCTCCTTCAGCATTCCATACTTCCACATTTCGTTCGTAACGAGCGAGATCAGATGAGCAGGGAAGAGCACCTCCTTCGGCACTGGAGGCGTTGTCGAACTCGGCGCGGGAATGCGCAAAGAGGTGATAAGCGAACCCAAAACATCTTCGTCCAGAGGCTTTTCTTCTTCGAGAAGTCTGATGATCTCCTCTGCAATAGCCTCTGGATCTAACACGTCTTCAGCGGCTAGCTTCTTCAGCGCGTCATTCGGGTAGTTTGCCACCGAGAATGATTTCGGCTGGAACTCATCGTAGGGTGGTAATGTTGACATGGTAGAATCTGAGGGATAGTTCTGAGGTACACTGCCGCGACGATTACGTCTCTTGCCTGGTGTTGCTTGTAATGCGGCTGCACCAACCAGCGGTGTACCGTTCTCGTAGCTCTTGCCAAGTGTCGTGCTGAAGGCTGGGTCGCCTCGTTGATGTGCACTCATTGAGGTCTTGGCTCCGCTCACGCCGCGGAGTTGTTCCCGTAGAGCGGCCAGCTCAGCTCTCAGGGAGCCGACAGTCTGTCCATCGTCTCCGTTGCCGTTCACGCTTGCACCGTTGATCTGCTTCTGTCTTGCTTCGAGCTCGTCTGTCTGAGCAGCGAAGTCGGCCATCAGCTTCTCGATTTGGGCGTCTTGATCAGAGATCTTCTTGAGCGATTCCTCTAGTTTCTCGTCGACCTCTCGCTTCTGTGATGACAGAGATTCGAACTCTGGAAGCGGCACAGAGCTCTTCTTCTGAAGCTCAAGCTCTTCTCGACTTTTCTTTTCGGCATCTTCATACTTCGTGATCCACGACTGTATGGATTGCTCCAAAGCCTTGATTTTAGCTTGCTGCTCCTTGTTGTCTGCTGTGCGCTTCTGGAGGGCTTGCGTCAACTCGACAACCTTATTCTCAAGCTTGTATGACACCTCCTTGAAGTGCGAAGCGGATCGAGCAGCCACACGAAGTGTCTTGAGCTGACTGCGAGCCTGATATCTACGGACGCACGCCTGGACCTTGCATATGTCGGACCTGTCTTTGAGGTACTGTTTACGGACCGATCTATAAGTGAAGCAGAGTGTCAAGGTCAGTAAACAGTTATGCGACTGACTTTGTATCTTCACTTACCTGCCGCGCCACGTCGATTGTATTTTTGTGGCAGCCAACTCTTTGCGCTGTTCGAGATACTGCAGACGAGCTTTGCGTCCACGCACAGCAGCTTGAAGTGTAACGACAGCCTGCCTCGTGCGCAGATATTGCTTCCTCTGTAGGTAGCCTCGAACAGCTTTCTGGATGTCCAAGGCAGCACCTTCCTTTCTCCGTCTATCAGCCTCTCGTCGTGCCAAAGTTCGTCTCCAAACGGATTGAATGCCAATTGTAGTTGTGCGAAGTCGTTGATATCGCGTTTGATGGTAATGAGCAAGAGCGCGTTTCTGCATGAGTGTGACTAGGTAGTTAAGGCGGTCTGTGCGGACGGTTTCCATGTATGCCAACATGCCTGCTCGGAAGAAAATCTTTGTCAGACCAATCTGGTACTTGTCTTCATCTTTGATAGTAGCATCCAAGATAAGCGAGCAAAGACCACGCAGGTCCGGTCCCCAATTCGACGAGGGTGTGAGCATATAGTATCTATGGAGGAGATCAGTGTCAGCACATGTAAAAAGCTTTAGACTTATTACGGTGACCAACCTTTCAGCGAATTCTTCGAATGTCCATCTCGTAGGGTAGCCAGCACATGAAATGCGAATGGTCTCAAGGACACCACACGCTTTGAGCTGGGACAGGACAAGTGGAGGATCAAATTCCCATGCTGCCTTCGCTTCGTTCGGCTTGATACACCTGATGTAGTGCGCATTCGTCGAATCAATCGTCTCCTTCAGCTGAATAAGCGAAGCCTTGAAGATAGATCCGAGAGTTGGCTTCTTTGCTGCTGCTCCTGGTCCTTTACGTCCAGGCTTTACGATCTCTGATGGTGTGCCTGGGTCTTTCGGTGAGGCATGTGATGCTGCGGCTCTGTCCAACACTTCCTTCAAGAAGGGGTTCGTCGTAGCATTCAGCATAGCTAAATGCTCATCTGGGACAGTATCTCTATTCTTCTCGAGGAAGCCATCGATCTCATAGGTGACATCGTGAGCGTAATGCGAGATGGTGAAAGCAGACTGTCCAAAGCGGGGTTTCTTGAAGATCTTTGCATTCTGAGGTTTGCCCAGCTCAGAATGTAGTTTCTGAATGAGTGTCGCATCTGATCCGGAAGGTAGACGTGATTCTTCGTCCAGTAGAGCGATGATACCTAGCTTGCCTTCAATGAGATCAATGGTAGGCTGATTATCGCTGAAGTCGATATATTTCCAGTTGATCTGCTCAGCTTTGTATTCTTCTTGCTCTAGCTTGAAGACGTGAGCATTGAATTCTTGCTGGAGCTGTTCATTCGCGTAATTGATGCAGAACTGTTCGAACGAGTTCTTCTCTGCAATTTTTGAAGACAAATATCAGTATCATCTCATTACGCACATCGCATCTAAACAAAGCACTTACTGAAATGTTCGAAACCATAGATATCGAGCACACCAATGAAGCTAGCGACATCTTCGTGATTCTTAGCGAGGGAATCATTGATGATGCTAACTAGCCAATCGAACAAGCACGCATAGATGAATTTGGCGACTGAATCTCTGACGACGATAGCTTGAGCTGAAGTGAGTGCCGTTACGATCTTCTCTGATCTCGTGGTGATTTGTTTTTTGACTGTCCACTTCTTGTATTCCGAAGCGTCTATGCCGAGCAATTCTACCACATAT
Source organism: Cystobasidium slooffiae (assembly GCA_019775285.1). Lineage (NCBI taxonomy): Eukaryota > Fungi > Basidiomycota > Cystobasidiomycetes > Cystobasidiales > Cystobasidiaceae > Cystobasidium > Cystobasidium slooffiae. The sequence continues at coordinate 433,292 of JACWFZ010000007.1, read as the reverse complement.
TTCATGTGCGGATCGTCTTCCGCAATGTACGCATCTGAGCGTGTTTGCTTGATTTCCACGTTACCGATGTGCAGTAATGCTCCTAGGATCTGGAAGATCTTCCATCGCGTACTGCTTGTGATTCCAACTGTATCCAGTGCCCTCTCGGTAGCTTTGAGCTCTTCTGCATCGTCTACGCCAGGGATAGTTAAAGCTGAAGCGCCACCTTGGTTCATGTAGAAGAACTTGGATGGATCGTCTAATCCTATCGACTTGAGATCGCTAGAAGGGCATCCTGCAAGAAGTTGGTAGAAGATATGGTAATTTCGCTCGGTTTCAGGTTGATAGACCAGTCTGCTTCGCTCTAGAAGGTAGGTTCGTATCCGGGCTCCGATGATGGTCTGCGTCTTGTCGAAGAGGATCTAGAGGGAAAGGCATGTAAGTAACCAGGCTGTATGTTGCATAATCCAAGCTCTTTCCTCACCTCAATGTATTTACCAAATCGCGAAGAGTTGTCGTTGCGTGTTGTCTTAGCGTTACCGAAAGCTTCCATGATAGGATTCGTAGCCAGGATCTGCCTTTCAGTCTCCGACATGCCCTCCTTATCTTTCGTCTATGAGGCAAGAGCAGATCGTCATATGAGCACACATCGTTCATATTGTGATATTGAGGGAAGACGAAGACTGACCTTTCTCTTGCCTGGCTTATCAGGATCATCGACAGTAGCGAAATATCTCATTATATACTTTGCAGATACTGTTTTACCAGCTCCTGATTCTCCTGATACAATGATGGTTTGATTCTTGCCATCTCGAATCATGCATCTGTACGCTTCTTCTGCAATAGCGAAAAGATGCGGTTCGAGCTGGGTTGAATAGTAGTGCATTAGTACCTGATATGACTTTCGTGTGAAGATAGGTTTGGAACGCACCTCGCCCTTCCTCTTGCCTGCATATGCCTGAACAAGTTCATTCCCATACAGCGGTACAGCCGAAAAAGGGTTGACAGCCACGAGAACGATACCAGAGTAGGTATAAATCTGGGCTCTATTCGTATAACGCGTCCGGATCGAGTTGAGGACCGCCGGCTCATTCAGGTAGGATAGATTTGTGAGATCCTCCGTCGACTCCAGCATGGGAGGATTGCGTAAAGGTGGTAGTGCTGCATAGTTGTCCTTCTCGAGGTCTGCAATGGTTGATGTGAATGTTTGCGTCTATTGATGGGATGTATGGGTGGATGCATGTATGTTTCGATTAGGTATTGAGTGCAGTTGAGCCCAGGCGTTTTCAAGGCGTGGGTTGTGAAGGTACGATAGAAAAAGGTCATATGTCAGGAGTCAGCGCGATGGGTATACGAGAGCGCTATCAAGATGACAACTCACGCCTCCATTGTCATCTATAAAGTTGAGCGTGACTTTATCGTCTGTGAGCTGGCTGGACTCGAGGGTTGCAGATACGAATCCTTCGTCTGCAGCAGGGAGGCAAAGAGTAGTGGTAGAGCGCGTTCAGCGATGAGTGCTATGATGCATCGGCATTAGGTAGTGCTATCACACACCTTTATCAGGGAACCAGGCGCGTGTGCCTTTTGTAAAAGGTGCTAGAGCGGCTGTTGTGGTAGCCATTGTGTCGTATATCGATGGCGTTGAATTGTGTGCGTATGTGTACTCGTGCACTTCCAACACGACGTAGACCTAGAGGGCCAGTGGGGTAGTGGGGTGCTTCAGGTTATGCACTGGAGTGTCACCATCCACTATATGCAGGTCCTGCTGCTGTTGTTATCGCCGTGATAGTCCTTCCCTTGCTACACTTCAACCACCTTAAGGCTCCTGCGCGTCGTCGTAAAGTGTGCCTCGCTTGCTCTCCCTTCTCCAGCAGTACCAACTCTTCCAGAGAGTAGTCACAGGTGTGTACGGTATGCCACTCTGTTTCCTGGGCAATGTCCTCTCTCCAAGTCTTGATGGTCTTATCTATGTTTGTCCAGGTGCAAGCAGCTTCTCAATCAACAGATAGAATACGCGACTCTCTTCAAGGGCGGCCCTCTTTTTTTGTCGCCACCACCCAATTAAGCTCAGTATGCAGGAGTGTCCTATGATGAAGACAGCACACAGTCCTCCTACTGTCTTCAGACATAGCTTTGCCTCCTTGTCATCGACCAGCATATAAGATCAGTTAGATCTTACTATATTCCGTTCGGCTCTCGCTTACTTGGAGTGATTGCCTTTGTATGTGTACAACCCATTCATCTTGGAGTGGACCACATCAGCAGCAGCTATGGAGAACGCTGGATACTCTTTGACCACACTTTACTACTTATAACCCCTTCCAGTTGCTGCTGAGACCGGAAGCGTGTTACATCGGTCTACAACATCATGCAGCAATGGCCACTGGTCACCATCGCAGCAGCTCGCTTGCAGGGCGCACTGTCGACGTCGTATTATGGTGCTGTGAGTTAGTATTATGATTGCGATGCTCCTCTATCTATCTACAGATGTATGCTGATATGCAAGCTCTTCCATATCTACAACCTCGTAACGCGGTGATCGCAGCAGTCAGAAGGCGCTTTGGAGCCAGCAAGACCGCCTACGCGACTACAGACTGCGATACCCTTCATTCCAGCAGCATTTCTAGTCGCATATACTCTGCTTATTCTTACATGGAAGCATCTCGTACCTCGCTCACTTAAGCAGAGGTATAACTTCCTACTGCAGGATCCAGTCACTATCAATGACATACCCTACGCGGAACCAATACAGCGGAAACTGCCCTTGCCCAAGATTCTGGCCAACATCGCTGTGTCCTTTGTAAGATTGGGCGTCGAGATATTCCTGCTTGTACAAGCTTGTCTTCAAAGTCATCAATCCCCGAAACTACAAGTCATCTTGTATAGTTGCAATGTTGCGTTATGGGTGAGTAGGGTGATCTTCGCTTTTGAAACATGCCAGTCGCTTATCATTGACATGTACGATCCCATTCACCCTTACACTGTGATCAGACACTCATCACAATACATGCCGCATTCGCTAGAAAGCCAACACCTTACTATGGCCTTTTGTCTTTCTACCTCTTCGATATCTTCGCAAGTTGGAGCAATCCCCTTACGATCACACGACCAGGATCCCCTCTGCTAGTCTTTCACGATGTACTCCTTCGCCTCGCTCGGATGGTGCCCTCTTTCGTCCTCTTTAGCATCTCCCTCACTCTACCGATGTCTCCGTACCTCCCAAGTCCAAAAACAGCGACACAAGGTAGCATTGCATCTAGATCCTATGATTCGCCAGAAGACGGTACCTCACTTTTGAGCTGGATGCTAGTAGACTGGCTCAACCCTCTCCTCTCTCTGGCTAAAAAGCGTACTTTACAAGATGAAGACGTCTACCAATTATCACCTTATTTCCAGCATGCAATCATATACCCCGTATATCAAGCTATGAAACAAGCAACATTCATGCGCAAGATGTACGCTTTCACAGCTTTCGATCTAGTCATTGGATCAATATGCTCCCTTGCAATAGCGGTTCTCACATTCGCAGGTCCGTACTTCCTTAAGAGTATATTGGAAGCGCTGGCTTCAGACTCTCCGGAATTGAGGACAACAGCATATAGACTTGCTTTCTTGGCTTTCGCTTTGAACATTCTGAAAGCTGGCATAGAACTATTCAGGCAATGGCATGGAAGAAGAGCATACGAACGGTGTAGAGGAATACTCATTATGATGGTATTCGATAAAGCTATGAGAAGAAAAGATACCTCCGGTTCAGTAGGACATCGCAAAGCTGACAAGGATGAAGAAGACGTGGCAGGTTCTGATGCAGGTGGTATTCTCAACATGATGAATGGTGATGCCTAGTGAGTTGCTTCTGCTTTGCCCTCGCCTCTTTTTTCCACTCATGTGAATGCATTATCGTTTGCAGCGCTGTCGCACAGTGGCTCTGGGAGGGAGTGAGTTGAGACTTGATACACATGTGAGGATGTCTGCAAGCTTTACTGACCTGGTCACTCCTTGTTCAGGTGCCCGCTCTTGTTAAAGCACCCATGGAGCTGACAGTAGCTACTGTCTTCCTGTACAAGTAAGCTGGCTCGCATGAAACTAGCCCATTCCCTCTCAAGCAGCTGCTGAACATGGCCTTTCTGATTCTTAAGGATCCTGGGCTGGTCTGCCCTCGTCGGTCTTTCGACGATTTGTATCTCTTACGTTGCCCTGCATCTGCTTGCAAAACGTAGTCTGGCCCTCACAAGAGCTCTCATGTCCGCTACCGACCGTCGTATCTCAGTCATTAGCGAACTTGTATCTGCTATTCGCTTTCTGAAATATTACGCCTGGGAGAAAGTCAGTCAATCTGCCAGGTCATCTTCGCGATAGCGCTCGAAGCTAACATGCTGAATGTTGCTCTCCCTTAGATCTGGGTCGACAAAGCTATTGCGGCGAGAGAAAGGGAACTTAGCGTGCGATATCGAAGCAATCTCAACGGGGCTTTCTTTACTTTGGTCTTGTAAGCACATTTACTGACTACTGTAGTCCAACATAGCGCTGACATGGACACAATTCGTCTTCCAGTCTAATCACCCCGAGCATGATTACCTTTGCCACCTTTTGGTGCTATACCAAGCTAGCACATCAAGAGCTTCGCATACCTGTAGCTTTCTCAGCAATGGCTACTTTCCAAATGGTCCAGGGACCATTGTTCGATCTTCCCGGCAAAATCATGTTCTTGTTGCGAACGCGTGTGTCAGTTCGAAGATTGGACCGCTTTTTCTCTGAGGAAGATTTGCAAGACAGACCTGCTATTACCTGGCAGGAAGAATACCGCGACGTTCCTACATCGTCAGATTCCCAAGTCAGTGGCAATGCCAACGGACACGCTACAAAGCTGGCTTTTCATGGCAGTACCCACATCTATCCTCAGCAGCAAGTTCGCGACGAATCAGTGGAACCTTTCACCTTGAATTGTTCGGACATTAGCTTTCCAGAGGGCAAGGTGACCATAGTCTATGGTGACAATGCTAGCGGGAAGAGCTCCCTTCTCATGGCTTGTCTCGGTGGTGAGCAAAGTCTTTCGAAATGATTGGCAGTGGTATCGTGCTGACTTCCCCTCGTCGTAGAAATGGATTGTGTACAAGGGTCAATGTCAAGACCTGCCTCGCGGAATGCTTATGCCATAGCTACGCAAGACTCTTGGCTGGAACAGGCAACTATCCGCGACAACATCCTGTTCGGTGAACCCTTTGACGAAGAACGATTCGAACAAGTTATGGAGGCTTGCGCTCTGAATTTCGACTTGACGAGATGGGAGGCAAGGGAGCATACGGAAATCGGAGAAAGGGGAATCTCTCTGTCCGGCGGGCAAAAGGCAAGGCTCGCCCTTGCCAGAGCTGTATACTCGAGAGCGCCGTATGTGCTGCTTGATGACCCGTGGGTCCTGTATCCGCCACTCGTTCGATAAACGTACTGAATAGCATTTTCGCCAGCCTCTCTGCGGTTGATGCACATACTGCCCGACATCTGGTTGTCAACTGTCTCAGCGGTCCTCTTATGAAGGGACGCACGTGCATCTTAGTAACGCATCACGTCCGCTTATGTCTGCCAATTGCGGAGATGGCAATCAAGATGGACGGTGGTGCTGCAGAGATCGTCGAAATTGATGACACTGATTTACCAGAAATGAAGGATCTCAAGGAATTAGATGGTGCGACCGCTACTGCTACCCCGAGCTCAAAGGCCCAAACAACAGGAGTCAACACACCTATGAAAGTTGGCCTGATCACGAAAGAGCATCGAGAGACTGTAAGTACTCGCCTTGCATGCAAATATTTTGGGTTTGAACGTTGCGATTTCGTAGGGTTCTGTCAAGTGGCTGGTCTACAAGATGTACCTTCAGGCAGCTGGTCCGGAGACCTGGATCGGTATACTTACCATGCTGATAGCTGCAAGAGGTATGACAGTACTACAGACATGGTTTCTGAAAGCCTGGGGTGAAAGCTACGAAGGACACGGCACCAAGCTTCTCCCGCCAGCGTCCGAAAACATCAATGCATGGCTGGCAGTATATGTCGGCTTTACCGCCGTCACTTCGCTGATATATTTGGCAAAGCTCGGGTTCAGCTATCATGGATCGTTCAAGGCAGCAAGGAAGCTTTTATACGCCTGCCTCTTGCGAGTCACTGGTGCTCCGAGCCGCTGGCTTGACGAAAACCCCACTGGTCGCCTGCTCAATCGCTTCACAGCGGACATTGGAAGTGTAGACAGCACGATGAACAACAGTGTCTCAGACGTTGCCAACGACCTGATTGGAACCATTGTGAGCCACGTCTCTCCTTTCTATCGTGCTCTCATGGAAGATTGACCTCTTCGATGAATTGTAGATCAGTCTCGGCGCTGTCGTCGTCGTGGTACCGCGCTTCCTCATCTTTGCCGCTGTTGCTATCGTCCTTTACGGATTCTTTCTAAGACCATACGTCCGCTGTTCTCGCGATCTACGACGCCTGTAAGTTGAGCTCCGACGCCAGTTCACAGTAAAGAGCTGATACTGCAGACCGAGCGCAGGGAAAACAACCATCGCTCTCCACTATTCAGTCGTTTCGGCGGTTTACTGAAGGGCTTGAAGATTGTGCGGGCTTTCGGTCAGGAGAGGAGATACATGAATCTCTTGGCAAGTGATCTCGACCTCTTCCAATCGTGAGTGATGTCGTAGCGTAACATTGCGGGCCAAACAATTTACCGGCTTCGCAGTATGGACCATTTCTTCTGGAGCGCAAGAGAATATCTGTCTTTGAGACTCGATGCTGTCGGCGCCCTAGCCATCTATGTGGTAACCCTCATCGGCCTTGCGCGAGGTATTGACCAAGGTTCAGCCGGCTTCGCGATCGTTCTCACCCAGCAATTCGTAAGCTCTCTCCACGCGGCATGTTGGAGTTACGCCAAACTCGAATTGGACATCAATTGTAGGTGCACTTCACGGGCTTTCCATTTCCATACTGATTGTGGTTCTTGATCTGCACGTCCAGCCGTTGAACGCATTCATGAGTGAGTGGCTCCGGTGCCTTGGCAATGGGTTTCTAATTTTGACGTGGTTTCGCAGTCTCCTGACGATACCGCAGGAGCCACCCGCAGTCGTCCAGGATAGAAGACCACCGGCGCACTGGCCAGCCCATGGCAAAATCATCATAGAAGACCTGGCAGTGCGATATGCACCTTACTTGCCCCTTGTCTTGAAGGGCATCTCTGTTACCATCAAAGCCGGGCAGAAGGTCGGTATAGTTGGAAGAACGGGAAGCGGAAAGACAAGTAAGCGGGGAGGCTCCGCATTGGCTGGTCAAGCTGACTTTGATCAACAGCGCTGGCACTAAGTCTCTTGCGTATCACAGAGCCAGCTGCAGGCTCGATAGTGTAGGCTGGCTTTTCCCGTACCTTTTTCTCAGGCCATCTTTGACGCATGCTTCTTTCCAGAATCGACGGGATCGACATCGGCACCATCGGCTTGCATGATCTAAGGGAGAGCATCGTAAGGTCGCCATCTGCCTTGAGCCTGGATCGCTGTTAAAGAAACTCCATTTGCAGACCATTATCAGTCAGGAAGCCGTGCTTTTTGAAGGCACAGTCCGCTCCAACTTGGATCCAACCGACAAGCACTCGGATCATGAGCTCTGGGATGTTTTGCGTCGCGTCGGTATGGCCAATGTTGAAGATGAAGATGGAGAGTCTGCTCGCTACATCGATAAGCTGGATGCTCCCGTCACAGCTGGAGCCGAGAACTTTTCACAGGGTGAAAGGCAGCTTGTAAGCCAGACTTTATCGATCACTTTATAACAAGACCTCCCTAAACGGCTTTCTCTCTTACCCAGCTGTCTATTGCACGTGCACTGTTGCGAAGGACGAAGGTCTTTATAGCCGACGAGGCTACAGCCAGCGTAGACTTTGACACGGACGAGATGGTGAGCTGGCGCTAAGCTTTGGATGTCTTGATGACTGGGATACTGAGACTTCGCGCAGGTCAAGCATACGTTGAGACGCGAGCTGCATGATGCTACCGTTATCACCATCGCTCATCGCCTGCGAACAGTCATTGACGTTGACAAGGTGCTGGTGATGTCGGAAGGAGTGATAGTTGAAGAAGGCACGCCGAACGAGCTACTAGATGATCCTGAATCGGCGTTCAGCGAGCTCTGTCGACAGAGTAACGAATTAGATGAGTTGCGATATCTAGCCAATCTTGACCGGTAGGCCTACTCGCTGTAACGCTTCACAGTAAACGCTTTGCGACCACAGAGTAGCCAAGCAGCAGTTCTCATCATGTATCATAGTTTCATCGGTCCATAGCATCATGCAGCAATGCCCACCGATCGCCATCGTAGCAGCTCACTGGCAGAGTCCCCTGTCGACGGCGCATTATGGTACTATGAGTCCTTATCACGAAGACGATGCTCCTCTATCTATCAGCGCCTATGTGCTGAAGTGCAAGCTCTCCCTATTCCCCCTCATAACATGGTGATCGCAGCTGTCAGAAGGCGCTTTGGAGCCAGCAAGGCCGCCGACTCGACTTCAGACTACGATACCTTTAGTTCCAGCAGCATTTCTCGTCGCTTATACTCTCCTTATTCTTACATGGAAATATCTTCACCTCGCTTCTCAAGCAGAGGTATAATTTCCTACTACAGAATCCTGTCATAATCAATGGCGTACCCTACGCGGAACCAATACAGCGGAAACTGTCCTTGGCCAAGATCCTTGCCTATAATGTCGTATCCTTGTAAGATTAGGCATCGAGATCTTAATCTCGTACAAGCTTGGCTTCGCAGTGAGGGATCCTCAAAACGACAAGTCATCTTGCATAGTTGTTACGTTGCGTAATGAGTGACCAGAGTGATCTTCCCTCTTGATATCTGACACTTGCTGATCACTGACATACACAACCTGCCTGTTCACCCTTTACTGTGATCAGACACTCATGTATCATAGTCAAACTTTGATCGATCTTCGAGGAATGGAAGAATCCGACACACGCGTGCCTAGAAGTAGTTGCTTTGCTGTATGGGCATATCGATCTCGCTCGCATCACTATCGCTATCCTCTTCAGCGCCCAGGGACATGTTTGCTGCAGCCCCTGCAAGCGCCGCATCGGGAGCCAGAGATTCAATGACTCGCCGCGAAGTGAACGCTGGTTCAGGCAGAGCGAAAGGTTTGACAGCTAAAGCGGACCGGCCTGCGGGCATCCGCGCCAGCAAAGTGCTTTCAGCTGGAACAGGCTGAAATAGAACCTGGAGATCAGGGACATCAGCAATGGAATCATGCGGAACCCTGTTGCACTCACCGTGTCATTCATATGTTTGTAAGCGCTCAAGAAGGCATCGATGTCTTCGAGTTCTTCCACCAGGCGATCTTTGCGCTTGGCTCGTTCCACCTTGCCTTTGCGGAGAGAGAACACTGTCTTCGCCCTTTTCTGCAAGTCTAGCAGACCATTCCTTGCTACTGTAAGGTATGCAATAGCATCGCCAGCTTTCGTGCCATTCTCCCCCGCATCTACACCTAGCCACTTGTTCGACAGAGCAGCAGAAAATGCTCTCCCGTCCGACAAGTATGTTCGGAAAGCAGATGATATCGCCTCGGCGCTATCATCGTTTTCGTTGTTGCTCTTATCCCGCCTGAAGGTTTGTTTGATCTGGCCTTTCATGCCACCGCTTGATCCGACTGACTTGGCTAGTGATCTAGCGGAGTCGTAGTGTGTGTATACGTTGATATAGAGTTTCGAGAGAAGAGACGGTGAAGGATGACCCCTTGGTAAGGGAGGTCCAGGTATTGTGACAGCTTGTGCTATGGCGACTGATTTGGATAGTAACCTGCGAATAGCCAGTTTCTCGGCGTCTGCGAGACATATGCTGGACCGGCAACGGACAGTAAGCGAGACCCACGGACTGCGCGGAAAGTAACATGCGTACCGTGATAAAGCGCTAGCTACCTCGCGCGTAACTTCAGGCGGTCTTCCTCGAAGATCGCTCGCACTCGCTTCCCATTCCGGAATGACCGTCTCCGCGAGATATCTGAGTATGCCAGCAGCGCGACATAGCATATCTGCAGCTGCATTGATGTGTTCATCGCATCTCTTGCGTTCTGCTTCTGAGACGCCTAGATCACGCTCATATTGCCCAAGTGACTGGACGGTTGCTGTTCCAGCATTGCATAGTGCCAAGGCATAGGTGAGGAGTACAAATGCAAGCTCGTAATGACTGAACAGGAATTCGAATATTAGCAGTAGCAGCGGGACAAGGGTAACGAAGAACCTGATACACTCACAATGACGGCATGGTTGTGCGAGCATTCTTAGCAGACGCAGCGGAAAGGGTGGATCTCCAGCTAAACACTGTAGACCACGTGCATTAGCAAAGTGTGATGGAGACTGCGAAGCAACACGGCACGGCTACTTACCTGGAAGACCCTTGAGTAGTAGTCCATCAGTCTCCGTACATCGCATGATAGCCAGCAAGTGTGGCAGGTAGTCTTGTATGGCCTGATGAATAGCATCGAGAAGCAGCGTTGGCGAGCTCGATCAGCCTCTTGCCTCTCTCCGCTTGGAACGGACGAGTGCAGCCTTGCAAGACTCTCTCAAGTCGTTCAGACGTACATTTGCGCATGCCATCCAGTCCTTGTTCTGTCCTTCTGCTCGTCGCGTCTCTTTGAGGACTGCCCTCACCCTATTGCGGGCATTTGTCGCTCTTGCAAGGTCTGAGACGTGTGCATTGGTAGGGTCCGATACGAGATTGGTAAATTTGATAGCTCCAGTCGTCGGAAGCGAGTAGAGGTAGCTCATTCTGCTACTATCAAAGCTCGCAATTCAGAAGCGGAGTTGGTTAAAGTGCATACTCTGAACCTCGAAGACCCGATCAATCATCATCAATAATCAGTGCAAGACTTGGCAACGGAGTAGGCGTGTCATCTATGCTTTGTATGTTTATTCCAAGAGAAAGATATAAACGAGCAAGAGATCTACTTCATGCCGTGTATTCAAGAACTATGCTACAGCCAAAGGCGCTTCCGATTAATATAAAATGATCCAGAAAAGAGCAATTCCAGATAGCTTATGAAAGATGTTTGAAATATAAGGGAGGTAGAGATCACCTCTGTAGGAGATTGAATATGTAATACGGTATGAACGCGCGAAAGGATAAGTGTGGAAGTAAAGACTATATATGCAGACCGTTCTCATTAAGACGGATGGATATGTTTTCAAGGCTGATGACATTGACGACCATTTGTATGGTATTAAAGACGACATTTTTATGTATTGATTTGAGCTGGTGTATAGAAGCCCTTGACGAGACTGATTTGAGGCTGTACAGAAGCGAGACGAAAGAACTTGCTGTGCTTTGCTTGCGAGTATGTTGCAGGTGAGCCGTGACTGAGACGTTCCAAAGAGATTGTCGTACGGCCCAATGATAGATTTGACGTATATGTCGTAGTGATGGTGCAGTTGATAGTCGATGGAAGGTCGCACGCGACGCTATCTCGCTATTCAACTGCACTTTCGTCACCGGAGTACGAAGAAGTGCCAGACGGCGCCATTTCGTAGTATGCGTAACGCAAGGGAGTGTGAGGTGAATACAATCACCAAATATAGTTGAGGAAAAGTACAGTCGGAGCGTTCAAGCTCGACATAATCGACGTTGACAGTTTGGTCAATCGATTCATGAATAGTAATAGAGCAGATCCCAAGAAGTGTGAAAATATTGCTCCGACAAGCCAAGCGAGAGTGTGATGAAGATGACTCGATTTTCGTTACTCGAGGCGTGCCAGTCCAAGAGAAGTCTATATCGAAGACTGAATATCTTTGTCCGTTGGAGAAGACATGGAAGAATAGATAAAGGTCACTTCTTCCAGAATAGATGTTGAAATAGTTTCGAGCAGGCAGCCTGCCGTCTCTCGAGAGCTAAGCTGAGCTGAGCTTGCGGCATAGCATATCTTCCAGAGATAATATGGTACTTGAATAGATTTGGTGTATGTATTGTCATATGTCTGGTCTATGCAGTGTGGACGACTACGACCATGCCTCTCCGATCCGAAGCTTCAGCGCCAGCATCACATCTGGGTGATTTAGCCCTGTCACCAGTTGACACCTCTGATCTAGGTATCGTTGAAGACTTCAACGAAGGGAAGACGTTAACATCATTGACGCTTAGACCCATGTTACTCAAGCTGAGTTTATGGCATATGTCCTTCTTGACTTCTTCCTGGAAAGTACTGGAAGAAGGAGAAGCCATGGATTCGATTTTGCTTGAGTATACGAAAGGTGCGAAAGCTGACGAGCTTGGAGTTGGAGGGTACGGCGATTCAGATGGCATGTTGGACACTAGGAGCGTGCAATCTACAGTTCGCATGGATGGAGAAGGTGACGGAGAGCCCAACTCCGGAGTAGGCTCGAGTAGAATGGTTGGATACGATGGCGAGAGTGAATCGTTACGACCGCCTTCTTGAAGAGGGCTCTCATAAGATCTGTCGACAGACAGTCCGGATAGAGCATCTGCAAAACGAGTTTGCTTCTCGACTTGTTCGCGTTCTTCAAGTATCGCAGCATGAGTAAATATGCCCAAATGCTTCAAAGCAGGACTTGATTTCAATCGTTTCACATTCTCTGATTCTTCCCTTCCTGAACGAGTCGAGCCAGCAGGGGCGGGAGACCCGAAAATGGAAGATTCTTTCCTCTTGCGCTTCCTTTCTCCAATAGCATTATAGTTGGCACTAAAAGGATCATCTCCGGTGTCATTCCCAACTTTGGATGATTGAATAAGAAGATCATCGGATGAAGATCCTTCTAATGATGTTGCTAATGAAGAGGAGGAGGAGGAGGACAATGCTTTGTGCTTGAGTATTGAAGGAAGTGGCGAGCCAGAGGATAACGAAGGGAATTCGAGCGAAGAAGAAGTTGGGATATTCGCAGCTGGTAGAAGGGAGAAACTAGTGTGTGAAAGAGCATACGAATACGAAGGTGCCGGTCTAAAGCCGAAGATGTCTTCTCTATCGATGTTCGTCCTTCGGTAGTCTTCAGCAGCAGCAGCGGAATAAGGGAGACGAGGAGATTCGAGACATTCGAAAGACCAAGCAGACTGGCGTGACGAAGCATCGTTGTCGTTCTCGGGTATGGATACTTGTACTTGACTGTCTTCTTCTTCCTCTTCATCGTCATGGAGGGAGAGGCCGAGACCGAAAATCTCGGTGGAAAATGTATCCGATATCCGGGAAGAAGGAGAGATAGCAGCACCGGCAAAGGGAGAGTATACGAATTTACTTGATGAAGAAGATGTAGATAGTGAAGAAGAAGCACAAGTACGATTCTCCATCATTTCGTCTTCTTCAATCTCGGATTCGCTGCGTAATCTTCTGAGTCTTCTCGAGGCAGTAGAGACCGAGGAGTCGGCAGACCAATAGGAGGCACATCGAGTTTCTTCTGCATCATCGTTGCCGTTGCCATTGCCAAACTCGTAAGGAGAGGAGAAGGAACCAAGTCGAGGAGCTGAGCACCGGTCTAGTCCTGCTGTGACAATGCTTGATTGAGGGGGGAACTCGAAATCGAGTCCTAGACCGACGAGGTGTGAGCGAGGTGGGAAATACGCCTCGTGTGCCAGGAGACGACGAGGCGTGGAAGGGGGCGTGGTATAGTCGTTATTGTTGAACGTGGCGCTCATCGTGACAATACAGGCAGGATGACTGTTGCAACAGTGTGTTTGCCTGCACGAACCATCAATATACGCGTCTCGTCAGCACGTGTCGCATTATACTGAGCTGATGAATGAATGAAATGAGTGAACTCACGCAAATACAGGAGGCTTACAGTGTAAGACTCAATGGTAGCGAGGGTGAAGGGATTTATATTCTTAAGAGCTATGCTATAAGAGCGTATACAGGTCTATAGATATAATTGCTTTGGATTGATTTCGTGAAGGAAAGGAAAGAGAGAGAGGGAGAGTCCGAGCAGGTGAATTGAAAGTGGGAAAGGACGGTGAGGAATGAAGGCAACGACGTTTCCAAGAGAAAGGGGGGGAAGGCGTTAATTGGAATTCCCAGCGAACGCACCAAAGAAAGGGAGAATATGTCTTGACCTTTCACTGATTGATTGTGTGGGAATAAAGTCCGGGGTTAACGACCTGGTTGCGCCGAACGCCACCAGAACTTCTATCGGCAGAGGCAGAAAGGCCTAGAATGGAACAGACTGAGCGAGTGTGCCTGGGCGGTATCTTGTTCCCTATCGCTTTGCAGCAGTGCACGATGACGCTCCGAAGAATGGAAGGTGCCTCTTTCTTGCGGTACTCCTCGTCGCAAGGAGGCGTCCGCTTGAGAAAAGGCGATCGAGTTTCTGATCGCAGTAAGTTAACAAGGCAGGGAGCACCAGGCGGGCAGACAGACAGGCAGGCCGTAACGTAAGGATGCGAGAAACTTGAAAAGCTCTTGAAGCAGTGGTGTACGGCGCACTGCGCGTAACTACAGTCTTCTTCCTGTTCTGGCTGTGCGATCAGCAGTGAATGCATTGTCAGTATGCTGTGGTTTAGTGAGGATGATCGCGAATGAAGTGGGATTTCATGCAGGGAGGGATGGGTGATAGAAGCGAGGGAGAAGAGAAGAGAGAGTGAGACGTACAGAGCTATCAAGCTACCTTATCCGTAATAGTGATCTTGCTGCGCGTCGTCGTCGTGATAGTGTCGTCGTATACGAATCTTGATTGCGTGCCTCTCTCGTCGAGTGCTTCCTTCTTTTACGACGCGTAAAGGTGGGTTCGAATAGCGGAGGAATGGAAGAAGAACACGCGCGTCTTTATGGGTAATTGAGGGAGAGAGTAGAATAGAAGCGGAATGAATTGATATGATAGTATAACGATAGTTGTGGTATAGTCTTGATGAGAAGGGCGTGATAAGAAGGGTCGTGAAGAGATAGATGATGGAAGTCAAGTCGGATGAAAGCTGAAAGAGAGAGACTCTCTTCCTTGCTTCTTCACCTTGATGCAGGGAAACGGAAGCAACCAACTACGTAAGAAAACAGCTTCCGCGGCCATACACACATACATGCAGGCAGTCTATTAGTCTATCAGCAATTGCTCATTGTTGCTTGCTTCAATTGTCTGCTCTATGTCTCTATTGCACACTACTGGAAAGTCTACTATTTCGCAATATCAATCATGCATACATACCTCTTCTCTATGATACCGTTTCAACGCTTGCTCGGCAAAGGCTTTTGTCCAAGCAGGAAGCAGTACAAAAGCTACACGATACAGGCGAATGACTCACTGTAGCATAGTAGTGCACTGACAGCTTTTACAGACATGCCTCGGGTCCAGCCTTTTCCAACAGTCTGCCAAGTTGCACGTTTTCCCGACTTGGATCGCGTCTCAATCGCGTGGCTTTAGCAGTTCATGAACTGTTCCACAAAAGACTGCAAGAGTGTTTTGACCAAAGTGACACACCATTCGCAATTGACGACGAAAAGTTAAGCTAACGAGTACCATATCAATGTCACTGATAGACTAGACTAGGTCAATGCAATCGGGAACGGAAGGCCAGTTGCAAATGAAGATTGTCAAACAATAACCAGCTTTACGATGAATAAAAAATGAGAAGAAAAGCAAAACGACGAAGATCAAAAGAATAATGGAAACTAGTCAAGACAACGTTTGTCAAGGTTGGATAGTAATAGTAGTATTGATGGTGATTGAATGGTGTCTAAGTGTGTATTTCAGGCAGAAATGGCTAAAGAACTGTCCGTTGGGGATGCTGAGCTTTGGCGTGCGGTTGTTGGTTGATGTAATGCGATGCGATGTGGCGTGTAGAACATGCTGCAGGTGCGTTAACAAACGCGTCGAAATAGCATCGTAAAGACGCGTTATATGCGTGTCTAGTTGTGGCATAAACATCGTAGAATGGGTTTGCATAATGTAGGATAGCGTTGAAGTTACTCGGTATTGGCTTAATCGCTTATGCGGCCAGCGCAAAGAGAAGGCCAGCTCCGAGAAGGCTGAATCCGACAGTTGCACCCATCTTGGCAGCGCCAGTAGCAGAGGTGGTAGCGGCAGCGTTAGCACCGACACCTGATGCAGAGGTGGAAGCACCAGTGGATCGGGCAGAGGTGGAAGCTCCAGTGGAAGAAGCGGCGGTAAGAGGTGCTCGGCTGGAAGCTAGGCCGGAGCTTGAGGCAGAAGAAGCAGCTGCTGCTGCTCTTGATGAAGCGGAGGTAGACTCGGATGAGGCAGCATCGGATGATGAACCTCCTGCAGCGGCAGCTCCACCGGATGAAGAAGCAGCGCAGTCCGTGGTGGTACCGGCTTGGATGGTGACTTGGTCAGAGTAGTTGACAGCTCCAGTGGAGTCAACAACCTTGACTGTGATGGAAGTGCCAGCGGCGATGTCGACCATCCTGAAGTAAGTAAGCACAAGCAGGCAATGGTTAGCTTGGGTGTCCAAAGACATGCAATGGCAATTGTGGATTGCAACTCACCATGTGTAGCTTGTGCCAGTCTGAGTAGGAATGTTCTCAAGAGCAGCAGCGGATGGCTGACCACCTGGAATGATGGAGACGTAGAATGGAGCAGCTCCGTCACCCCTGCAATGCCACATACACAAGAACAAGATAGTCAGTATTGCTCATCTACTTGAAATTCATGCGACCATCATTGGCGCGTTTTAACAGTTTGGAAAACTCCGCCCTCGCGACGATCTAAAAACAGCTCACCATGAGAGCGCGACTGGCTGGCATTGAACAGCAGAAGCAGGAGTGTTGACAGTGAGAGCCTGAGCAACAGCAACTAGAGAAGCAGCAGAGATGATAACGTTGCGTGTAGAAACCATTTTGATCTTGTTTTGAGTGATGTGATGTGGGTTGCAGTGAGCGTGTGCTTGTGGGTAATGCTGGGTTTGCTTGAACGAAGACGAAGTGAGAGTCTTTGTGTTGTTTAAGTGTGTGAGTCTGCTACACAGTAGAAGAGTCTGCTTTGAATAAATGCGAAATGCAAATGAAGATGATGGTGAGAAGGAAGAAAGAAGAGAGAGAAAGAGATGGATGGAGGGACGGATGGAGAGATTTCTTTGAATAATTCGATGCGAGACTCAACTGGCGGTGCGATGCGATGTGATGCGCGACTTGTTAGCCTGACTTTCCCAACGTAGGGCGAAGAAAGGGGGAGAGGACCAGCTAACAACTCACATTACACAGGCTGGGTTGCCCTTGCAGGGCTTTAAAAAACTGGGCGCGGTTCTGTCCTAAAAATGATGACACAAACCTCTGGAATGCTTGCAAGAAGCGCGCCCGCGAAACTGAAATCGGAACAACAACCAGCTTCTTCCACGACCAGACTGAAAATCAATTCGGAATTCACGTCATTCATGCAGCCAATAATACCGTATATACATATCATATCAACACGCACAGTCTTTGTGATACCACAGGAAGAGATATGATACCTTTAGTCCACGTACCAGTATGATAGTCTCGCAGTGGCGTAACTTCGGTTCGGCCAGAATCCGAGAACAGCCCACCCAAAAGGAAAACGCGTGTATATCATGTCCCTGTCTCTCGCTACTATACAGAGCTCATGAAATAAAGACAGGTGAAGAGTGACTGTAAGCCAGCATCTAGAAGTGGATGAGTATAGGTTGCGAACCCCGAGCATGTCACCCCGGACTATAACTTGGCTGTCTATTGGGTATCCAGCTACTGACTCTCTACGCGTGTCACACGCTTTTCCTTCGCATTAGAATACGGTAGTGTTCCTGACAAGCATCAAGTTCAACCCAACACCCTACGAGACCTCGATATGGACTTCTGCTTGACTTCCCTGCCTTGTAGCTATTCTGTGAATAGGGTCATGGACTCTTCCAAATTCTGTCCGACCCCAATTTACGCCATCAGAGTCGCGTTTGCTTCGGCCGCCACAACTTCATAGACATCTGGCCGGACTCAGTTTTTTGCTTGAGCTAGACAATTTGAAAGAGAAGCGGGGGTTGACAGTAGTAGTATACAGTGACTGAGCCTATCTAGCTTTTGGATCGCCTGGAGTCTTCGCTGTGCTTGTACTTTTCTGCTGCCGCAGCTCGAGGAGATCTGCGTGCACGTGAGCGCACTATCACAAAGAGAGTCTCGTCATATCTATGACCGAGGGAGAGGAGACTGTCATACTGTTCAGTCGGGTATGACAAGAGTATGCAAGAATGTGGGATCGCTATAGTCGCAGGTACAATGCTCCCGCATCAGAATACACGCTTTGCCCGACCAACAATAGTGAAAGCTTGCAACAATAGCGAAACAATGGAGCAAATAGTGTACGGACTTCCTCGTAGATCGCAGAGGCAGGTCGAGGAAGCGAGGGAGCCTTCAGACTGGACTTCTTGACATACACTTAGCTTCACACCGTCCATTCTCCTCTATCTTCTCTGACAGCCTTCATCTTTCATTCGTGAATCTCGATCATCCTCCATCAAATTACCATGGATCCACCATCCGCACAAGCAGCCATTGCTTTTCTACTCTCACAACTCTCTCATTATACAGGGTCAGATAGGCAACGTCGTACTCGTCGTGGTCGTCAACTATAAGATACTAAACCAGCCCTGGCGGCTCTCACTGGCATCGTATCAAGTGCCAGATCACTCACTAAATATCAAGCTTATCGTGTAGTACACGAACTCGTTCATGGATGGTACCCTGCGAAGTTGCCGGCCGAGTTGACAGGTGAAACCGAAGTAGCTACCATCAATCGGAGGATGGTAAGCTTCCTCTTCTTACCGTATATGTACGGTCTTGTGCATCAGCTGACCTTCCAATGGCTCTTCGATAGCCCGCAGCTAGCTCGAATGGCAATGGCAAATCACTTTCAACACTTGAGAATCATACAATCCCACCTTTCTACGCTTGCTATCTCTTGAGATCAAAGAAGGATGGCAAGTTTTCGCGCATGACCTATGTAGGATCAACGTAAGTCAACTTCTCTAGCATCGACATGTAAACCTTGAGTAGATTCATACTTACAACATCGATCGATGTGCTGCTGCTTCTTCGCAGACCGGATCCTCCTAGAAGACTACGACAGCATAACGGTCTGCTCACTCAGGGAGCATACAAGACCCGCTTCTTCAGACCTTGGGAAACCGAAGTTATCGTATATGGCTTTCCTAGCAAGTTAGCAGCTTTACAAGTAAGGTGGCAAACATGGCTTTCTACGTAGCTTTGCAGCTGATATTTGTGCTTTGATGGTACCCACTACAGTTTGAATGGGCTTGGCAGGTGAGATCCTACGTCTGACTCTCTAGATATTCAACATCTCTAACTGACGTTTGCTGATCTTACCACAGAATGCCGAAACGTCCCGCTATCTACGTCGACCCGCACCACCCGATTTGAAAAAAGCAGCAGCCGTTTCGTATTTCCCAACAAGAGCAAATAACAGATCACCTTTATCAAAAGTTACAATTCTACAAAGGTTATTAGTTTCCCTGCCATGGTCTCGCATTTCTTTATCTGTCCAATTCTTCAGTGAAGAAGCTCAAGAATGGTGGGATACTTGTCCACCTAGGGCAATGAGGAATATGCCTGCACCTAAAGCTGGTTCTGTACCTAAGACATCGAAAGCTTCTATTAGAGAAGTCGCACTCAGTGGCAAAGAGAAGGAACTCGTCAAATTGGGCTATGAAGAAGTCAAGAAACCGGATGTCTCGCATGTGCCGAGATCATTGAGGGTAGAAGGCGTAGATGGAGATAGACTATCTAGAAATGCAGACTTGCCGAGACCGCATCCCAAAGGAGAAGGTCCGATATTAGTGGAAGACGGTGAGCTGAGACTTCTTGCGCACAATAATAGTCGCTCGCGCTGATTGTTTCTGCCATCGCTATTCCGGTACTAGAAATATGGACCGAGGAGCATTTGTCGAAATGGGATGTCGTGGCCGCGAAAGGAGAGCACAATTGCTCAATTTGCCAGGAGGCCATCGACATATACGTGAGTAAAGATTACGTTATCGCCTAGCTGAGTCTGACAGATTTGCTCTAGGATCATACATCTTTCTCGGTCTGTCATGCAAAGGAAGACTGCCCCAGTTTGGCACACCTTTACTGCCTCAGCAAGCGTTTCCTATCAGGCGAAGCAGCCGCCTCTACGACACCACCACCTCTTTTACCCGACAGAGGAACATGCCCATCATGTGATACTCCAATGCGGTGGGGAGACGTCATACGTGGCTGCTATCGTCGTCAAGTTAATTCCGACGATGGAGGGGCTACAAGGCGAAAGAATGCAATGCGAATGGCTAAAAGAGCCAAAGCATATGCTGCAGGTACTCTTGACGTTGATGATGAGGGAGACGACGTTGATGAGGAGCGAGACGAACCTCCAAAGAAACCTGCTGCTAGAAGAGGGAGGCCTCCGAAAGCTGCCAAGGCAAATGCCGAAGGTGACACTGGACCAGAGACGAAGAAGAAGCCTGCACGTCGAACCACTAAGAAGACCGTGGAAAATCCGAAGAAAGTAAGCAAGGCGGAGGTTACGGACAAAGCAGCCGAGAAGAAGAAGAAAAAGACACTTATTTATGAGGATATAGGAGATTCAGATGATGACAGCGAGCTGACGGAACGCTTTAATTTCGACACGGACGAGGAGAATGCTCCTGACGAGCTAGATGGAGAAGCAAGCGACCCAGAAAGACAAGCAGCCTTCTTCGCCGCTGCGGAAGGATCCCTCGAGATGCAAGCCAAGGACATCGACAGTTCGCCGCTGAACAGTCCCGTATCAACTTCGCCAAAAGGGCCCACAGCATCGCCGACCAAACGAAGACGAAAGCTGTCGGTGGGTCACGATGATGACGATTCACTGCCTGATCTGCTCGTCGGCATGAAGGGCATCTCGACGAAGGCTGGCCCGAAGGCAAGCATAAGCAGCGGCCAGCGGCCAGCGGGATCGACCAACTTGGATGTCTTGGAAATCAGTGATTCGGATTAGAGTGCAAGGTTTAGAGTATGTGTATACTTCGCTTTCTTGGATTCACTTACATCTGCACATAGCGGATTGAATGCTATTGACCTTCTTATTGTAGCTGTCTTTGTTGCAGATGAACTTCTTGCGCTGTTTCAAGATGTGTTTCTATCCGGACTTGGAAATTGGCCTGCAATTCATGCTCTATCCGACACTTTCTGAGCCGGCCCACCTGGACATGACTGCCAAAGCATGGCCGACTCCGTCTCCATGATACCTAATCTACGTTTTCTATGTCGCTCTCTAGCTGACGGCTTGTCCTGTTACTGCTGATCTGTGTGCTTCACGGAGACTGCTTTATGCATGCAGGTTGGCGATCCGATCGGCCTTGCAAGCGAGTGTCTAGAGTGCTGGACTGTGCAGTCCAAAGGATACTGATCCTAATAACATCGCAATTGACCTCGCTTAGAGGATTGAGGAGCGCGATAAAAAGGCATTGCCCAATGGCCACCAAGCATCAACTCATCAATGAGTGCAAGTCGGTACGCTCGTCAAAGTAAAATTAGTGTGCTCATGATTGCTTTGCAAGCTTTTACCTACGGTAAACGCAAATGCCCGCCACTTTCGCGCTGCCGATCGCTTTTCAGATCTGTTTCCTGAAGCACGCATGCCTCGACCCGTGGCTTTTCTGAACGCAATCTTTGTCGGTGAAAAGAACTCAGTTTGTGGGTTGGGTAAGCGGAAACTGCGAGCAACCACTCGCCTCAGAGCACAACACCACACTGATAATCGATGAGCGGAGAGTCAATATTTCCCTGCAGCAGACTGAGCACACGGCTTGTCTGCCTGTCAATGCTTCGCTGAAAGCTGCCTCTGGTCTTCTGTACACGCGCGCCTTCGCTAGACGCAGCCCACACCCTTGTGGTCTACGGTGCCAACTGGAAGGCTGATCGGCTTCAGCTTGTCAAGGGAACAGCAAAAGCTAGGCGATATACCGGGCAGACCTGGACAAACCGGCAGCGATATTCGCGGTACCCAAGTACAAGCAGGAACTCGACTAAAGCATGCAAAGCCTTACGGGTCGGCAGTGAAGTACCGCAAAAGCCCTAGACTCTCCCATGGCTCCATTGACAGCCAAGGCGGAGTATCTCGCAGCAACAGCTACGCAGCAACAAACCAGTGAAGTGTTGATACCGTGTCTAGTAGGATGGGTCAGTGGATCCTTCACGGAGGTCGAAAATGTATCTTGATCTGATGTTCGGTCACATCCAGAGCATCCAATTCTTTCTCAGCGCTATCGTAGCTGATCGGTCCATCCGGATCCTGCGGGCCCGCAATAAATCCAAATTCAAAATAACGAAGTTGGCAAGGCCTCTCTTCATGGTTGCCAGCTTGTGCAACCTGCTTGTTGGCTTCATTTGGTGCGTGACGCGCAAAAACTCAGAGACAACTCCCAGTTTTGATAGCTAAAGCGCGCCCTTTCCGGTCCTGTCAGTCTGTGGGACATCGGAATTTACATGATCTCACAGGATAGATCAGTTTCCAATATTACAAGCTATAAGCTGCCCGATGTTCTCGGCTTAGGATTCGGTTTTCCGACTTCGTGAGTTTTCAAGAGCCTTCAGCGCACCAAATTGGAGCTAAATCACACTGCTCATGCCTGGCTGTCCCGCGCAACGACTCCACGTAATGCTCAGTATGTGCACGCAAATATTCATGGCTATCAGATGCTGGAAAGTGACAAGCAAGAACATACCACTAGCGATTTTGATCGGCGTATGCTTGCTAACAGCAGCGACAGGCGCAGTGTGGGCAACCGTGATAGTTGGTAAGTTCTCACACCCATTCGGGACTACAGACCGTCGGCTGCTAATCACCTTCCCCTGGCAAAGGCATGCTGCAACATGGAGATCTCGACGACAATCAACGCATCTTTATACCTACCGTCATCTGGCTCGTTGGCAATGTTGTTACCGACCTCATCATTACTATCGTATTCACAAGTTACTTGGCCCGCTTGAAGCGAGGCACCACAAGATCAAGCACTGGCTCATTCGCAAACTCCCTCATTCGCCTCGCATTTGAGACGTGCGCTATACCTCTATTTGTTACGTTGTTCAGCGCGGTCATGAGAGCTGTCAGCACTCTCAGCCCAAATTTGGCCCATGTAAGATTGCATATTGCATATTGCTCGAAACTGCCAGGGCAGATCACTGACGTATTCTGTCCGGTATTCCAGGTTGCAACGGCTTCCATCTGTACGTTTCGAACATTCGACGAAAGTGGTATTTGGCTGATCTTCCTTCCTCTCCATTGCGCAGTATTTATTCCTTCACTATATGTCCTCAGCTTCATTTACTGCATAGAAGGCACGGCAAATCGTAAACGTCTACTCGATAGGGATCAACGCGAAGTCGAGGCAGGTGCTGCAATGAGCCCGCCTGTGACCGGTAGCAGTCTATCGCGAACAATAGACAGACCACGCCAACAGCGGATGGTACTGCATCTGAACGAAGAACCTAGTGTGAGCCAAGATCAGAGCAAAACACCACTCTCGTGGGAGCCGCCTCTCGCATGGGTCTCTACCATCGAACAAGATCCGGATTACTTGCCGAAGCCCAGTCCCGAGCAGAGTAGCTCTATGAAGGTTGGTTGTTATTGGCATTTCGATATGCTGAGAGCTTTGCTGACACCACGATTTGCACTTTATCGTGGTGAATATAGGAGGTTCCGCATTTGTCGAAAGAAACAGAAAGAGCGTCCCTGGAAGACTTGCCGACTTTGTTTCGAAAGCAGAATCAATCGCAACAGTCCACGTGAGGCCTGCAAGATGATTAGCGAAATCGACATGCTCGGCGGGCACAAGGCCTACCACCTTCTTGCGAGGCCAGTCACGGTCATTTGAGCGCGCTCGTATTATCAGATGAAGCTCCGTCTCATGCACGAATTGCAAGCCGTACAGCTGCAGGAATCCGCATGCTCATCCAACACCGGCTATGGCCACTTGTCGGCTCGTGCGACGAATCCTGTCGAGGTCGCTAGACACTTTACCCCTACACAGGACTCTCACGCCCGGGTGCACTTGCCAGGAGCATGACGTGGATTGGCAGCAAGGCTAAACAACGGAACCATCGAGCTCCTGCCAGAGGCGGGCGCTGAGCATTCAATTGCACGTATTGCAAGGCAATGTACGTGTACCCTTATGCTATGTCCAGAAGTAGTACGTTCGAAGGAGGTGATTCAAGAGTCACAGAAGAGCAAGCCATACGCGGAAGGTCTCGTGCAGCGGACAACATGGATCGCGCGCATACAGCGCGCGACCCACTCCGACACGCCACGACAATATATTACGTGTGTCTGGGCTGTCGCCAACGGTTTGGTTGGCTTTAGGTGCATCGGTGCCCTTCACGCAAGTCCAGATACCGACGTCGAATCCTGGAGGCGTCTACAGTGGCTGGCAGGGAAGGAGCAGAGACGTCTACGTCGAGACCACAGTCTGTCCCTTACAGAGAGCTCTTATACAGCATTGTGCAAGCCTGCGATGGACGATTGTCCTCAAGTGAGGTTGTACAAAATTCAGCATGAACGGAGCAATTTCTTCGACACTACAGACTCTATCGTCAGTCTATGCACGCCTCTGATCGTCCGTCGCCGACTTGCAAGCCTGCCAGCCAAGTGGGCGCTTAGCCTATTATTGGCTCAGTCAGCCTTCCAAGCTGCAGAGTTTGCACGCCAATGTGCCCTTCTCTGCTGATTAGTATAAGGAACATGTTATTCACTTGACAGCACAAGTACATTGGCGCAAGCTACGTTCGTTAGCTTAGCAGATGCGCAAGTTCATATCATGGTTCAATCACGTGAAATACGGCGCACATAATCTGGGTCTTCTCCAAAGTATAGAGCGATACCCACCTCGAACAAGCACAATTGCGCTTGTCTCAAGACTGTCTCGCCATTTAGCAGCGCTTTCGTAAACGGGTATGCTAGCAAAATCGGTGGATTCGTCCGGCGGACTCGCAGGTGGCTGTGAAGCAAAGTCTGCTAGTGCTCAACGGTGAGTACAAATGAAGAGCTGAGGAATATTGGTTTGCTTCCTACATGCCCTCACATTCACGCCGATTCGAACACGCAACACCAGAACGTTGACTATACCTGGTGTCAGAACTGGTGAGAACAGCGTGATGATCAGGGTCGCTAACGCTCAGAGACTGAGGCCCCCTGCTTGTGTACGTGAGCCTTCACTTTGTTCCAAGAGAGGGCAACAACCTGGACCATCACGAGCAAGGAGCCTGTCACTTTCACCATCGATTGTAAGTTCGTTGACCTAAACGATGACAGTCGGGTGTCTGCGCATTACCTGATGCAGGAAAGCGAAGCGGAATCATCGGGAAACAAGGGTCAGTCATGGCTGATCCCTAAATCCAACTCTAGCGCTGGTCCCGGACCTGCGGAGACCACATGGAATCATGGCATAAACACGAATGCCGTGTATGGGCGGATGCCCCGTGGCCACGTTCGTCCTACGAACATTAGCGTGAACGACCCCCCAGTTGCAATCGCGCCAAGACAGCGACCTCTTCCACCTCTATTTCCACCTCCTGCCGGTCCTTTAAATGTGCACAACCGAGTCCTTCCCCTTCCAGCTCCAACGGTCCGCTCAAGTCCTCTTCAAGCCCGAGTGGAATCACCGCGCAGGTCAGTCTAGCAAGTATAACAACCTCAGTTGGCACTGAGTATTGAATATTGATCCGATAAAGACCTGGCGTGGCCTGCAATATGATTGTGATCCAAGACAAAACGGCATCGAGCGACTGAAAGCAGATCCTGCGGCGGGGCGCCAGAGATGTGTGTACAAGTAAGCGAAAGACCGTCTAGAAGAGAGTACTCCTGCTGATCAGGCGACATCGACCGGTAAAGATGCCACGGCTTGGTTGAGGGGACCCTTTGCTGAGTGTGTATGCATCTGGAAAAAGGGCCTCCCCTGGCAGGGAACAATTGACTTAGTGTGGAGGCTGCCGCACAGTGGCTATGCGACATTGAGGGCGGCAACGGCCTGCAAACACTTCCTCAAGAAGCATCCTGACGATACCCGTATACCCGCATGCCAGCGACTGTTGGAGAACGCGCCCGAGCGTCAGAGAGGAGGTCGAACGTGGAATATTCAGACCCCTGCTACCTTCGATCAAAGATCGTGAATCCGACAATCAAAGGGTTTCCGTGCGGATGTGAACTGTTTATCGTTCTCAAGGCTATCGGCTGGCGTGCAGTCTGCAGTATTAAGCTGGGTGGTCTTCACGTATCATGAAAGCTGGCGTTTCCGGATGCAAATAAGCGAGTCCAATTTGTGTGCTACAACTGTGACCCGACTACGCAAGCAATCGTAAGCCGCTCGCAGCCTTACCGACTTCCGTGACCTCCGTGACAACATCGAGTGTACCCTTGTATTCAGGCTTGTATCTTGCACCGGTATAAGGATCCTCCACGAATGGCTGACCAGCGTAGATAGGCGTGAGAGATGCCGGGCAGACATCGAATTGACTGAAGTGATCATAGTCGACTTCGATAGCATCGCGGGGATTGCGGTCACTTAAAGCCAAGACTTGACGAGCCTGTAGACAACGTGTCAGTTGATACTTGTGAAATGTAAGCAAGACACTACCTACCGATGCCAGGACTTTTTCGTCACGAGACAGCTCGCTAACACGCTTGGCGAATGTTGCTGCCGTCGTGTAATTCTTTGCTTTCGAGAAGTTGCCCATCGCCTGTCTCAGTGTGAGGACAACATGCGATGACTGCAGCCGGCAGTGAGTGAAGTAGGCAGCGAGTTCAAGCTGTCGTTTTGTATTTGATGGGTCGGTCTTCTCCACTCTTCGCCTTTCGAGCTCGATCGAGATGCCGACGATATATTCGCGCGCGACGATGATGAGCTCGCGGATCTGCGGTAACGACCCTGAATCAGTACAACACGCATGCCATAGACACATTGCTGAGGCTCACTTCATTTTCTTCGGCCGTTGATGTCGCAACCGTCAACAGCAATGAATGCAATATCGATCTGAAAATCTGCAAGCATTCCAAAAACTTGGCTCTGTTGAAAGCAGAGTATGCTGCCTTGAGGTCGGTGGCAGTGATGGATTGCAAGCTGCGCACGGCGACAGGGAGCACGCTCCGCAGGTCCGTTTGCGCAGGGTCGCGTCGCAGATAGACAGGGAGAGGAGCCATCGAAGCGTTGCCTTGTACGTAGAGCTTTGAGGCGGAATATGTTTGAAGGAAGAGAGGTTTGAGAGGCTCGAAGTTGACAGCTCCGACTTGACGATTAAGCAGACTCATAGCCGTCTCGAATGAACCAGCAGCGACATGATCAGCTGCTAATGGAGAATTGCGTGCCCAGAGCGCAGCTTCACTGATGCCAGGCGCAATTTCACCTGCCTCTCCTGCCTCCGGCGTACCATCGATAGCATCGCCAGAACTGGTATCGACAAGCTCAGAAGGACCAGCTTCTGGCTCTTCTGCAGCAATATCCCAAGCATCTTCTGCCTCTTCTGCATCCTTGCCCTCATCCATAGCGGCTTCGTCTGCAGCCCACTCGTCCAGGCCTCGAGAACCAGCATCGCCTCCATTGGTATATGCTTCTGTAGGAATGCTCTCGCCATTGGCAGCCGCACTCAAAGCTCGGTCGAAGAAGCTTTCGACGATACCAACTGACGGCCAGTTGTCTTCCGTTGCAGAAGCAAGAGCAGGTGGTGGTTGCATGAGATCACCTTTAGGAATGGAAATGTTCGCAACATCGTCTTCACTCAAGCCAGCTGCATCGAGCACTTCTTGTGCGAGATCTTCAAGACCAGCATTCCTCGCGGTAGCGTAAGCAAGCGGGTATAGACCAACATCTCGAAGAGTCTGCACTCTTGCTTGAATATTGCCAAGGTAGAGAGCGTTATGGAAGCGTGACATCTGATCACCTCGCATTTCGGAGATCTTGAGCATCTTGGTAAGCTTCTCGCTGTTGCCGTTGAGGAGATACAGGAATGACAATCGGTCGAAATTCTTGGTCTTCTGGTAGCATATCTCGACAGTCTAAACGAAAGGTGTCAGTACTGGAAATAGGTCACCGACGATACAAGCTTCAACTCCCACCTTCTGGTTTCCCTGCCTCAATGCCTGTTGTGCCAATCGATTCCAGCAGTCCGGCTTGTTGATAGCTTGAGCAGTTTCTAGCGCAACTTCAAGGTTACCGCACTCGATGGCGAGATCGAATCGGGTCGTCTTGTCTTGTACGAAATGTAAAGCGATCTCTGGGTAGCCCTTCTTTTGCAAGTAAGCGATAATGCTCTGGCCGACCAGGTTGGATGTTCTGATAATGTGCAGGACTTCATCGTAGTTGTGTCTGACGAGAGCAAGTTTGAAGCGATACTCCGTAGGATCGATGGGAATGCTCTTGGGCTTTGCTGAACGATCCAAGCAGTGAACGACTTTGCCCTTTACGCGGGTGAGGTAGACAGGCTGGTCGAGAGTCTTGATGATTCCGTTGTCACTGTGAAGCGCGCACGCTATCAGTTTCATTGCATGTACAAGTCAGCATACTAAGCATGGCTCACCCTTGCGGCAAGGAATATTTGATGTGATTCAAGGTGGAGTAGATGAGCACGCCGGTATCGTCCCAAGCAGCAGACTTAATGCGAATAGTCTCGTGAACAAGTGCGCTCTGGGTAAGCATCTTGTTCGCAATCATGATGGCTGTTCCGATATACTATGTAAGCTTAGAACTTAGGTGACGGCGCATGCAAACTTACTATGCTTGCTGAGAAGAGCGACCATGTTGCCATCGTTGTTCCAGACGACGTATTTGACAGGAGGAGTAGCAATCTCTGCTAAGATCTTCTGCTGCTGAATGTCATATAGCACGACTGCAGCTCCAGTGGAAAGCAGTAGACAAGCAGTACCTCCATAGAAGATGTCGTTCGTCTGCACAGGACACTTGATCGACTTGGTGATGGAATTGGCCAAATCGCGGATCTCTATGGTCTGCGCAGTCTTGTCGAGGACGGCGAAGCGATTGCGGGCGATGAAGATAGCTGCAGCACCATTACCTCTTCGTCCGTCTGTGGCAGAGTCGCGGACTTCACCGGAGTTCAAATCACGAGGAAGACTGACGAGCTCGTAAAGGCCGTTGTCGGAAGGCTATTGGAAGTATAAGGAGGGTCAGCACAATCGTAGACTAGAAGTGAGGGACCATCCAAGGCGTACAGATGTGACGACGACAGCTCTCTCAGCTGGGTTGTAGCTCAATGTGCGAGGTGAAGTGAACTGATTGCCGAGCTTGCGAACGCTGATGACGCTTGAGTCGGCACCAGTGTTGAGGTCGCATGCTCTGACATGCTTGTCTCGGATGTAGAAAAGCATGTTGCCATGTAGGGAGAAAGCTGGGCGTTCACGGTCAAGCTTGAAGACAATAAGACCGGAGTCATGACCTGTCATCAATACAGAGGTGTATCAGTTTGCCTTGTCATTGCCTTACATGGATGAAGGCCTGAACTTACCAGCTGCGAACAAGTTGAGCTCAGGATGAGCGGTCAAGACCCAGAATCTGTCATTTTCGCGGCGAAAAGTCTGTACTGATGTACGCTTGCTCATGTCCCATACTCTGATAGTCTTATCTTCACCGACGGACAGGATGAGCTCATGCTTGGGGTGAAAGAGGGCGGAAGAGACACTGATGAGGCAGAACACGCGTCAGGAACAGGCCCCGTGCCACTAGTCAGCCAGTGGGCGTAAAGTCTAGACTAACTTGTTGAAATGGCCACGGCAGGTATCAACCTCCCAGGCTTTCGTTTCTGACATCCTCCACAGCTTGAGCTGTCTATCGTCACCGCACGATACGATAAGCGGGAGCGTAGGATGGAAGCTAGCCCAGTTGACACCGCGGTCGTGTCCTTCAAGAACGTATTTGACAACAGCATCGGTGTTGCCAAAGAGATCAGCCTGTCCACTGTTGGCTCGTTGCATCTGATCTTCGAATGACATTGGTTGTGCAGTAGTCATCTTCTTTCGTAGACCTGGGAAGCGACACGTGCGTTAGTAACAGGACAAGTCGTTTCATACAGAGTGAGCTCATGGCTGGCGCACCTGAGATATCCCAGACGCGAACAGTAGAGTCCATAGAAGCTGATACAATCAGATCATCCTTTGGGTGGAATTGAGCACACATGATGTAGTGGTTGTGGCCTGTAAGGATGGCAATGCATTGTCTCGATGAGAACGACCAGATACGGATGGTCTGATCATCAGAAGCAGAGAGCTGGAGGATAGACGCATCAGTATGGCATTAACACTCGTTTGGGAAGGGATAGACACGCACAATCCATGGCATTTCATGGTGGAATTGGCACGATCGCACGTAGTCGAGATGTCCATGAAGCGTGTACAGGCATTTGCGATTTTGAACCTTGGTGTCTGATAAGGCAAGAAGCAAGTCAGTCGGACTGCTATTACAGTAGCATCCTGTAACGCGCCGACTCACCCCATACTCGAACCTTGTAATCGTCACCTCCAGTCACGAGCAAGTCTCTGAAGGGATGGAAAGCTACGCCTCGAACAGGGCCTGTGGAAAGACAAAGAACAACGCGATAAGCATGAACCTCAACATATGGTATTCCTCCGCCCGTCTGTGCAGCGTCGGTGCAGACTGTAGTGTGTAATGATGCATGCAACTCACCGTCATGCTCGTCCAGTCGGCCGACCAAGGTGCCCATCTGGTAGTTCCATAGCTGGACGTTACCATTGTGCAGCGAGGCAGCGAGCAGGGGTTGCCTGGGGTGGAATGCTATTCCTTTGACCCTGTTGGACTTGCTCTCGAACTGTGTATTGTTGAATGAATGATTTAAATACGTGTCAGTAGCTGCTTCAACCTCCACCCGTGCGTGCAACCGAGCAGGCACAAGAGCTGCAATGAACGATAGCTTCGGGATTGGCGTACCTTTGTGAGCATCTGCATGTTGGCAGAATGTTGTGTGTATCCTCGACTAAGTCTGTCCTGCTATTGAAACGTTCCTCCAGGCGCGCTTCTCTTGTACTGCTGGCCCGCCTTTGACACGCGCGAAGGTAGAGTACGGCAGTCTCTAGAACTGACTGCTGCACTACTTTAGGCGATACAGGTGACTTCCAGGCCTTGTAGATAGCTCTTTCGTATCCTCCACCTCTTCTACTCCTTCTCGCCGGTCGCTGCGGATGGTTGTGGAGTGTGTTCAAGAGAGAGAGGTTCGCGCACGGCCTGCCTTCACGCGCATTGCCTACATTATCGCAGCTGAAAGACACACCTAAACCAGGCAGGCACGATGGAGAAGAATATGCTGGGAGTATCAAGATAGACACATCGAACATTAGGTCTGCCTCCTTCGAAAAAGATCCTGCTGCCTTGACGGATCTATCTCCACCGCTTCAAGCTGGTACGCTGTTCAAGCAATGATGATGCTAATGTTCGGCCACAAGATGATGCAGGCACTGTGGTCAGTTCCATTCGCCATTACGCTCTGTATATCCACATGTAAGGCAGAAGATGCTCAATCGCCTCCAATACGTACAAAGATCCAGGCTTCCTGGGATGCTGCTCCGTTGGCGGTTCAAATATTGTAAGCTGCTTGAATACTGCATGAAAGGGTCTTACAATACTAACTGCGACACACCACTACAATCGCCTGTGCATCAACATTTTATCTGAACATTCACAACATAAAGAGAGTCAGCCTCTCTCGAGTCTCCTTCCTCTTTCTTCCCCCTACTATCTTCCTTTGTCGCATCGCTAGATACCAACTCCACGTTCAAATCACCATTGGAGCCTGGTATTCCTCCACAAGAAGTGTATACTCGGTCTTTGGCTCTTCTAGAAAGTCCTGAAGGCGGCAAAAGCTTGAACGCGGACGCTTTGGACAGCTTCAAGCTCAGCTTGGCTCTCAAAGAAGCGAGTCCGCTCATAGAAACGCATTATCAGCTATATCGCCAAGCATCGAATACAAGCGCGCTCGAGAAAACTTATGGTAGCTCATATCAATGGTATGGAGACTGTACCGAGGGAGATCTTGGAGGTTTCGTGACAGCCGACACGTGTAGTAAAAGGTTCGCGAATCCCATTTCATCAGCAAGGCATTCATACTGACTCTCTCTACTGTTATAGTCTACCCCTCTCCGCTCTGCAGATCCACCCCTTTGACCACACCACAAAGCAGAACAACGCACATGAGCCGGCACTTCTCATATATGTCGACATACTTTCAGCAGAGTTCCCAGCATTATACCGCCAGCTCTTGAACAGCCAGAGTACTACAGAACCCCGCATATTACTCCGCTGGAAGCCTACATCACAAAATTTGACAAACTCAAAGCTTGTCTTGTCAGGATATGGAGTCGGATTGGATCTGAAACGGGTCGACTACATTACCATCGACGACCGAGACATGCCTCAAGATGCCGAGAGCGCTAAAGAAGAGAAAGCCATCAAGAAAGAGCAGACATCAAGTTTAGAGACAAGCGAGACGGACGATGTCTTTGCTCAGGCAGACGCGCGTCCGGCGGAACTAGTACAGCTCAAGCCGGAGCAGCTTCAGGGTGAGCTGGAACTACTGTGTTCAATAGATGGCAAACACTGATCACGGTTACCTACAGACATTGGCATCCGTGCTACTCAGCTCATCTTAGACACAGAAGATCCCTTGACAGCGCTAAAGAAGCTTTCGCAAGACTTCCCGAAATATGCACATAAGCTAGTCACTTCGTGGGAGCCAGAAACAGACGAAGAAGTTTTACAGGAACTGCTTGAGATCCAGACTAGCTACATTGAAGGGGGGCGCGACTATGTCTGGCTGAATGGCATGCAGCTGAAGTCGACGGACATGCAGCCTTTTACGTGAGTTCGATACAGATCCTTCATGCTGCTCTGGGCTAATGATTTCTCTTCAACAGCCTCTTGCGAATGATGCGACGTGAACGACAGCGTGTGGCAGACCTCGTCAAATTGGGCTTGACCGCACAGCAAGCTATCGACATCCTCTCTCACCCTGCCATTTCCGAAGCACTCAATACTGAAGAGCCAATGAGAAGAGTACTGAGCATCGCGGACATGGGCGATATGTACGATGCTACAGACAGACGGGAGCTTGGTGCTGCTTTAGAAGCTTCCCCTGAGCAGAAAAGGATAGATCCCATCATTACATACTGGAACGACATAGAAAAGGACGCAAGATACAGGCACTGGCCAAGAAGTCTGCAGAATCTGCTCCAGCCTACTTACCCTGGTCAAATGCCTCAAGTCCGCAGAAATCTTATCAACGTGATACTTGCGCTAGACTATGAGAAGACGATGTCCCACATCGTGCTGGCTGAACAAATCACGCCTTTCATAAGCCGTGGACTAGGAGTCCGCTTTGGCTCAGTACCAATCCTGCCCAAAGGGAGCCAGGGATCTACAGGTAGGTAGTACTCATGCGCTCTGACCCCTTTATCAACAAGCTAATTGAAAACCTGATGGCAGCCGAGCTGATAGCAAAGGCTTCCTGGTATATCCTCGAGAATGCAGGGCGGGTGGCAGCAATGGAATTCCACAGAGAGGTAGGCACACTGAGCAACTCTTCTGCCGCAAGTGTCGTTGACATCCCTGGTCGTCAGCTTGCCGCGTCTTCAGTAGCCACTTTGACAGAGAAAGCCGTTCGCGCGGCATACGACACGGCTGTCGCGAATTACCAGGACAAGAAGCGACGTCAGCAGCAAGAAACACAGGACCAAGCATTGTTGGCCTTCGATGAGCTAAAGTCATCGATGGAACTAGATCAACGGTTGGATCTTGCTCGACAGTACACACGCCGCCTGGGCCTGACTTCGTCTAAAGGGCCCCATGCGGCCGGAACGTTCTTCGTGAATGGCAAGCTTTTCCCACTGAATGAGGTAAGGCTGCATTATTCTTATCTAGCATGCGCTGACTCTGCGATGAATTACAGGAATTCCGAGCCAAATTACAGCAGACCATGCAAGCGCAAATGCAGCACATCATGCAGCAAATTTACTACAATGCCATCGATGACCTAGACGATGTCTCCCTGTATTTCTATGATCAGACAACGACGCTCGGGTCACGCAATCCTATTATAAATCCTGAAGAAGGGAAGACCATACGCTTTGTAGATGTCTCGAAAATGCAAGAAGTAGTTGGATCGGCCTGCAAAGCCGCCGGTAAGTCCCGCATTATGCTCAGCTATCCATACTGCGACTAACATGACCGCTACAGAGGGTGCAGAGAGCGTCAACGCAAGCCTGTGGTTGTTCATAGACCCTAATCAGCCGGACACGGAAGGGCTCGTTGCCGAGGCGGTGACCTATATTGTAAGTCTACTTTCCGCCCCATGCTTTTCATACTGACATCTCGCTTAGGCTTCAAGTACCGATGCCAGACTATGTATCGTGCCAACGAGCAGCATTACGTCAAAAGAGTCGACTTCGGCAAAGCTCCCGGAAGTATTGAAATGGTATGCCGGCACATCCGCTACACAAGATGAAGATCTTAGAGTTGTGACGGAAGACGACATCAAGAAGGGCAACAGTATTGTTGCTTCAGCTGGCGTGGCAACTACTCCTGCAATAATAATCAATGGTCGCGTAAGCAGATAATGTGCATCAAATACGCTATGTCATGCTGAGTACCCTTGCACACCAGGTTCTGGACGGATTTGAGGCCGAAGACTTCACATCGCAGGACTTCAAGGCGCTCGTAGCTTTTGAGCACAAGTTGCGTGTCGGACCCGCAGTATCAGCTCTGACCGAAGTTACGCAAGAAAAGCCAAGGTAAGTCGGAGCAATTGTGGATTAGCAGTCAGCCCGCTGACATCTTACTTTGAAAATAGCTCGGACCGGATAGCGGCGGTAACATCTGTTCTTGCGGAAACCTTCTTCGCCGACGAAGAAGTTAATCCATTCGCCAAGCGAAGTTTGAGACGTTCCAAGGTGTATGCTCAGATCCCTGCTAATATCACGTATGTACCCCTTCGCCTCGAGGAGCATGTAGACATCGCAGCTTACGTGGCTTCCTATCGAATCTTTTACGCACAGTTCCGTCACTATTGGAAACGAAGAAACGGCAAGCTTGCAATTTGCGTGCATTGTTGATCCGCTGAGTGAGACTAGCCAGGGCTGGTCCGCTGTGCTTGAGGTACGTACGGAATTCCCGGCATTTGAAGGTAAACAGCGCTGATCTGGGATCATCCCAGGCTCTTGGAGCGATGGAGTCTGTATCAATACGTCTCTATCTCAACCCGGCATTGAGGCGTACTGAAATGCCGCTAAAGCGCTTTTACCGCTATAGCATAGCGCCTGAGGCATCATTTGATGAAGCTGGGTAAGTAATAACCTGTCTCGGCGCCTGCGAGATAAGTCTGCTGACGTACTGCCGAACAGGAATGAAACGCAAGCAGAAGTCGTCTTCCATGCGATTCCGCAATCGACACTTCTTACCCTAGCACTCGATACTCAGCACGCATGGCAAGCGTTCCCGAAGGAATCGGTGCACGATCTCGACAATATCCGTCTGAGTGATCTCAAGCCGTCTGCCCGACAAAAAGGCGTAGAAGCTACTTTCGAGCTGTCCAACATCATTGTGGAAGGACACGCTCGAGAGAGTCGTAGCCAGGCTCCACCTCGTGGTCTGCAGCTTGTTCTGAGCGATGGGCCACACTCAACAAATACTCTCGTCATGGCCAACCTAGGTTATCATCAGCTCAAAGCGAATCCAGGGTTGTGGAACTATAGCATACGCCCAGGTCGTAGTTCGGAAGTCTTCGAGCTTGCTGAGATCGAAGGTAGTGGTGCTGCTGGTCCAACGCCGGACGGCACTGGTGACCAGATCCTGCTCACCACCTTCGAGGGTGTCACGATCTTCCCCAGGTTTTCTCGCAAGCCAGGCATGGAAGAGGTCGATCTGCTGGACGACGACACCCAAGATCTGCATCAGGTCGCCAAGAAGAAAGCTGCTGAAGCTTTGAGTGGCATGAAGAATCGGTGAGTAGCATGGTGATGCTGACGTCTAGGATTCCACAGACTGATACAGTATGCGTGCAGAGTACAAAGCTTCTTTGGCAAGAGCAAGCAACCTGTCAAGACTGACTCAACAGCTTTGACGCGTAAAGCGGCCGATATCAACATTTTCACCGTAGCTTCAGGCTTGCTGTACGAGGTGAGTCCAACAGCGATTAAAGCCAGGCCATTACAGTGCACTTTGACTGACATTTATACATAGCGCATGGCAATGATCATGATCCTGTCGGTCCTTCGACATACCGAAAGTACGGTCAAGTTCTGGTTCATCGAAAACTTTCTCAGTCCATCGTTCAAGGCCTTCATCCCGCATCTGGCTGAACAATACAACTTCCAATACGAGCTCGTGACATACACATGGCCTGCATGGCTACGCTCGCAGAAGGAGAAACAGCGGACGATCTGGGGCTACAAGATTTTGTTCCTTGATGTACTGTTCCCTCTAGAACTTGACAGAGTTATCTTCGTAGATTCTGATCAAATAGTGCGAACGGATCTGAAGCAGTTGGTTGATCTAGACTTGAAAGGAGCTCCGTATGCTTATGCACCCATGGGAGACGACAGAGAGGATATGGACAACTTCAGATTCTGGAAAGGCGGCTATTGGGCAGAACACCTTCGAGGACGGCCTTACCACATCAGGTGAGTCATGCTGTGGTTACCTTATGGCAATACATGCTTCACCCATTGACACCTTACACCTTTGATTCTTCTTTGTAGTGCTCTATACGTCATCGACCTTGATCGCTTCCGTCAAATGGCAGCGGGAGACCGTCTAAGAGGACAATACCAGGCCCTTTCAGCGGATCCAAACTCTCTGGCAAACCTAGATCAAGATCTACCGAACAACATGCAAGCTCAACTACCGATCTATACACTGGATAGAAGCTGGCTGTGGTGCGAGACTTGGTGTTCAGACGAATCGCTCAAGGATGCGAAGACTATCGATCTTGTAAGCTCTGAATGTTCTTGATATATTGTTTGACATTTCCTGATACAAGACTTCCTTGAACAGTGCAACAATCCGAAGACTCACGAACCCAAACTAGCTCGTGCGAAGCGGTTGATTCCAGAATGGACAGTATACGACCAGGAAATAGCAGCGTTAGCATCCAAGATAGCAGCTGAGAACAAGCTGAAAGCACAAGCGTCGACTGGTGGAGGTGAAGCAAGTGATTCAGCAGAAGCATTCACAGATGAAGCCGGTCAACTTGAGCAAGCTAGAGAACAGCAGAAAGAATTCGTTAAAGAAGGTACAGGAAGTAATGAAAATCCTGTGAAGGTGGATGCCGAAGTACCAAAGGGCCATATTGAGGGCGAACTGTAGAGTAGACAGCGATATTGCGTTGGCATGCAGTGGCGGCGATAGAAAGCAAAACAACACGGAGAGAGTGATAATCTCGTGTAGACGTCGTTGCACCAATGTGCTCCTGAAAGCAAGGATCTAATGATACAAATCATCGGCGTAAATGGGGAAGAGCCGCTTTCGCTAGTGACCAGGCTTGCTTTTGGCAGCCTTCTTAATGACAACACTGTAGGTGCAGACTTGATTTTGCATCGTGTCAGACGTTCTGAAAGCTGGCGTCCTGGCATCATCCGAAGTATGAAGGTAATCGCGAGCTTTATCGACCGCCCATACCAAAGATACCGGTTGAGTCTCTAATTCTAGCGATATCAGAAGCATTCATCCAATCCTTCGAGGCTCCCAACCAGTTCTCAAACACTCTAATAGTTTCTTCAGAATATTCCTTCATAGGTTGCTGAGGTACTCTAGGAGAGGGAGATTCACGACCAGTAGCTTTACCTTCCGCAACAGCAGCTTGTGCAGATGTAATCTTGTTCTCCAAGAAATCGAGTAGATCGCTCCATGTTCCGGGTTCGCGTATTGTCTTGACTAGTGCTGGCGATAGACCAACTGGTAGTTTTCTATCTGATGAGACTGGATTCATCAGGTCGAGATTGTCGAGATCGATAGGGATTGAAATGGAGGGTGTCCTTCCTCGACCGCCGCCACCTGAGTATGGAGTTCCAGGTGCGGATCGCGGAGTAGACGCTCCACTTGCCCTTCCACCACCGGCTGATCCAGATTGACCAGGTGAGAATGGAGGTGATGATATACCGCTAGTGCTGAGTTCGGGTGTGCTAGCTAGAGGAACGCCAGGGTTCATATTGCCATCAATAGGAGATGTGGAACTTCCAGCCAAGTTGTCAAAGTTGCTGAAGTCGGTAGTGAGAGTAATGGAAGGAACTCTAGAGTGATTAGTAGCGCTCGAAAGCTGAGATGATGTACGCGCTCGTCGCTTGGCGGCTGTAGGGGAACCTGCTGCGCCAGAAGTTGGGGACATGGCTTGAGACTGGAAACCGAACGGCGAGGGCGAGGCGGAGAGTGTATCTTTTGGTGGAGCAGGAGCTGCGAACTCTGCGGGAGGGAGTGGAGATGGCATCGGTGATATTGCGGATGTGGCAGTTGTGCTTGGGGGAGTAGTAGTGGTCGTGGTAGCAGCAGCGGCAGCGGGAGGTGCGACGACACCAGCCTTAATCGACAAATGGACAGTCTCTCCGTCCTTGATGCCGTCGTATTCCTTCAATATACGCTCATCTGCCATTGCTTTGCCCTTGTACAGCCAACGCTGCCTCTCCGGCTCAGGTGCACCTTTGGCCGCTTCTTGCGCGTGCAGCTGTGCTTTCAGTGAAGCGACGTCAGCTGTAAGCGAGCAAGGGAGGCTGAATGACAAAGGTGGTTTGAGCGACTTGATGGTGAGGGTGATGGTATTCGATGAAGTGGAGGATTGCGCGTCTCCTGCTGCAGTGTTCGCTGCAGTCGATGTCGATGATGATGATGCTGTTCCTGTCTCAATGGGCTCAGGTGGCTGTACGACGGGGATCTGTGTGGATGGCGAGTGGAATGATAGAGCGGTCAATACAGCACATCGAGTAGGTCATATCATGATGGTGAACTCACCTGCACACTCGGCACCTTCCTCTCACGCTCCTCTGGACTCAGAGCAAAGACGCGGTTGTAGGACACACCACCGGCACCCTCGAGCGATGCGACGTGTTTCTTGACAAATTCGAGTTCCGTGTTGGCATTGCTGATGTAGCGTTCAGCCATGACTGAGGTGAGAATGTCCTGTTGAAATGCAGTATATGTTCCTGGTTGAAGTATGTGCGGTGAATGCAAGGAACGCGAAAGGACAAGGGCGAGAAAGACTCTCGTGCAAATCAAGTACGGCAAAAGCAATCCACAGTGATGAATGACATGTACAAGTAATACTGCATTTGCACTGTCAGGCTCGTTAGTCATTCTTGACATTCATTGCCATATCTCCACACCGCTGTGCAAAGACGCGTCGCCACAGCAGAGTGCTTGGAGACAAGTGGAATAGATTTCAATTTAAGGAAAAACAACGACGGGTGCAACTTAAAGGAGAAGGGTATGTACTATGGCTACATGTTCACCGCAACATTTCTATGGTGGATAGAGCTTGAGGAATGACAGAAATTGACTGAAAGACCATTGCGAAAAGTGACTAGGAGGAAAAGACTTGGATTTGCGGAATAGTATTCGAGAAGCTCGCGAAAAGAAGCAATGTAGTGTCGTCTAGCTAAGGAGATTACCATCCGCTGCCTGGAATGGCTTGAGGTACGACAGGGCGATGAACATCATCACCAGGTCTTCTGTTTGCATGGAGAGTCCATCGATTCTGGCGGAGTGGTACCTCGTTTGCACCAGAAGCCCAGCTGCCGCCGGGTCCAGGGAAGCGTCGCTCCTGTGGAGGACCACCACCACCGTAGCCTCCTCCACCTCCTCCGAAAGCACCACCACCGCTCGAATAGCCACCACCACCACCTGAGTTGTAACCATGATCGCCGGAAGTATTGTAGTTGTTCGAGCCGCCGTTGTTGCTTGAGAAGCCACCATAGGATCCATTGACATTGCTGCTATTGTGCGAGTTCGAGCCATATCCATACGAGCCGTTGGGGTTAGATTGATCATTACCGTATCCGTTGGTCTGACCATTCGAGTAGCCATTGCTTTGACTCTGGTTACCATAACCATTCGCATATCCATTGGCATTGCTTCGAGAATCGCCATTGACATTAGACACTGAATCCGAAGGTCGGACAGTCTCAGCTGCGTCTTCAAAGGTAGAAGATCGGCTTGAGGGATAGCCATTGTTGCCGTTTTGCTGGGACGGTCCATTGGAAGAAGTTGGCAATTCCCAGCTTCCAGTCTGAGGTTTAGAGGCTTGAGTGGTGGAGGCAGGCTCGTCGCCCCATCCTATGCCGCCTCCGCTGGTCTGACTGATAACAGGCTGTATTACAGCAGCGGAAGAGGGTGCGGAAGCACCATTTTCATCTCCCCAGCCAAGACCGCCAGCAGAAGATGCAGATTGTTGTGCTGGTTGAGCATTGCTCGAGGTGTTCCATCCACCTGAGGTTCCGTTGACCTGCATGTTCGACATAGCGGAGGATAATGGTGCAATAGGATCCGCTGGGGTTTGAGCAGGGATGCTCTTGACAGTCCAGCCGTTAGCATTGGAGCCAGCATGAGAAGTGGATCCTCCCTCTGTTTGGCTGAAGCCTGAATCGTGAGTTGCGTTGCGCTCGTGAGGCGACACAGAAGCAGCAGAATAGCCTTGATGACCGGCGGAAGGACCATTATCGAACGTTGCAACTTGAGAGGAAGGTGCCTGCTTAAAGAGGAATCAGAGGGATGTGTCAATATTGAAAGCCTTTTTCATGTCGGTTTCAAAGAAAAGGAACTTACATCTGACCATCCATTCTGTTGTTGGTGCTGTTGGTGCTGTTGCTGCTGCTGTTGTTGCTGCTGCTGAGCACTAGGTCGAGGTGTCGTCTCCCGAGCAGGAAGATTGGACGGCGCGTTGAAAGCTGGCGGTGTTGGAACGACAGGAGGAACAGCATCGTTTGCTGAAGAAGCGATAATCGATCCAGCGGGCTTCACGACTTTCCAGCCCAAAGCAGCAGCTGAAGCAGCCGAGCTTTGAACAGGATCTCCATTGCCAACGACTGAGCTGCTTGAAGTGTTAACAGGTGGCCGTTGAACCGTTTGAGGAGATCTTGCTTGCACGGGAGACGAGGCGGCAGGTGCGGTAGGAGGAGGTAGGTTGTCAGAAGCCCATTTGGAGCCAGCGCTACCTTGCATGAAGGTGTTGAAGTTCATTTTTGGCTCATTAGGGTCGGCGATAGGATGACCAGATTGAGTGCGTGGTACGAAAGTCGGAGCTGAGGGCTTCCACTGATTCATAGGAGTGCTGGAAGACGCGTGCTCGTTGACAGGTGAAGTGTTGCTGTTGGTTGCAAGTCTTCCATTGGAATTGGAAGGAGCACCGGAATTCATGTTGGGATTTTGCTGAGCAGTAGCTCGTCTATTCGAGTGATGTGAGACTGTAGACCGTGGACCTGGTGAGAAGGTCGGAGGCGGAACACCACCCCAATTAGAAGGAATGACGACAGGTGAGTTGGGGTCTTTGAAAGGTCCGGCCTAAATTAAGAAGAAGAAGACAATATTACAAAGTGAGTCAGTCGACTTGATATGATTTACAGACTTTTTGGAAAGAAGTAACTTACTTGAATAGGGAAGGTGTCAACTGGAGAGGAAGGTGCCGCATTTGGATTGCTAGCATTCCCATTTCCCTTTCCCTGTTCCCATGAACCGCCCTGGCTGGCATATCCATTACTCGAAGGTCCATTTTGCATGTTTCCATTATAAGCATTCCCAAAACTATTACCGTTACCATTTCTACTACTACCGTATCCACCATTGTTACTCTCTTCAAATTTACCTTCGCTCATCAATCGCCTAGCATCCTCACCAGCTTTTCCTTCACTAGGTAACCAATCTCTCAATTTTCTTCTAACAAGAGTAACGATTCTAATTAAAGCTAATTCAACTTTTTCCTGAGGTAGGTTTTCATCATTAAATATAAGAAAATCACGCTCTGATGGATCAGATGAATCAACTTTTGGACGACCTTGAGTAACTCGAAGACCTGTTTCTTCTTGAATTCGTTGCAAATTTGCTCCACCTGATCCTATGACATAGCCTTTGCATTCATTGGGAATAGTGAAAACATAAACGGGTGGAGCCTGTACAAATAGAGGAGACACAATTAAAACCAGAAAGCGAGGGAACAATGGAAAGAAAGAAAGAACGAACGAGATCAAAGATCGCGTCAGTGCCAGGTCTATCAATCTCAAGGAAGCAGAGTGAAGACAGGAAAAAAAGAGAGAGCTCACCCTTCTTTCCTGACCAAATGATGCGTTATTTCCACCTCCTCCATTTCCCCAAGAAGAAGAAGAAGAAGATTGTGCATTTGCATTACTGGTATTACCATTCATGGCACCGTTTGATAAAGTGGAAGCTTGGAATGAAGAAGAAGGAGGAGCAATCCAACCTTGAGACTCTGCAAGGATTGAAGGAGGTACAGAAGTCGGAGGTGGAATTGCATAAGTAGCGTTGATATTGTTATTCGTTGAGGGAACAATAGAAGCAGCAGGCTTGACATCATCAGCTGATGTTATCCAGCCGTTGTTACTAGCAGCAGGAGTGGGGATGTGAGTGTTCTGTCCGGCACTGGAAGAAGAAGAAGAAGCAGTAGGAGCAGTGATGTTCCACCCGTTATTGGTGCTTGATGGTGTAGCTTGACGAGCTTGGTTTGCAGTTGATATAGATGCTGCACCACCGCTAGCGAAGGTAGGTGATGGAATGTGAGTGTGAGGAGGAGGAGGAGGAGGAGGAGGGAGTGCATTGATGTTTGATGACGACGACAGCGACGACGAAGCAGTGGGAGCGAGTGTCTTCCATACACCTACACCTGTAGGAGGATTTGTGCCAGTACTTGCGGTTCCAGTGAAGGCGTTGCTGTTGTTGTTAGCAGCTTGTTGACCATTTCCTGACTGCGCAGCGGAGTGGTAGTTTGAAGTGGGTGGAGACGATGCTGGATTGACCTGTGAGTGCGGAGGGTAATGGAGGATTGTGTGTCGTATCGTACGAAGGTAGGTAGGTAGACAGGATACGAAATGGAATGAGATTGAAAGACATGAAGGATTGAAATGTATAGGGAGAAGCGCATAAGTTAGCGTCAGGTGGGAGACGACGGAGACGATGAAGGCAAGGGAGAGATTGCTATAACCATACCTGTAGAGCCTGTTGAGGGGTAGAAGAAGGAGCATCATCATCCCAACCACTTCCACCACCTGAAGCTGACGATGTTTGAGCAGCAGCAGGAGCATTTGTTGTAGTAGATGAAGGAGGAGGAGCACCCCAAGAATCCCAGCCAGCCTCGGCCATGATGGATACGGCAATCTACTCGATGGAGACCTGGTTGAGAGAGAGAGAGTGTGTGTGTGCTTTGGAATCTTCGAATATCTTGCTTGCCAGAGATGTCTTGTTGTAGCCACTACTTCATGAGAAAGAGAAGAGGCAAGAGAAGCGAGAGAGAGAGAGAGAATGCAAAAAAGTCTGATCTGATCCACCTCTTCACCTTTTCAGCACCCGTTTCACTCCCATTTCATTGGCAGGGTTGCTTTGCCTCCGTGTGCAGTTACTGCG
Source organism: Cystobasidium slooffiae (assembly GCA_019775285.1). Classification (NCBI taxonomy): domain Eukaryota; kingdom Fungi; phylum Basidiomycota; class Cystobasidiomycetes; order Cystobasidiales; family Cystobasidiaceae; genus Cystobasidium; species Cystobasidium slooffiae. Next base: position 389,742 of record JACWFZ010000007.1, on the reverse strand, counting down.
TACCAACCTTGTCCGACGAAGGCCTGTTCGTTTAATTAAAAGCGGGAGGAAGGAAATTGGACAGAACACCGAGGGAAGACTGAGCAGTGCTAGTAGCTATCCCGTGATACCCGGTGAATGCTCGTATATGCTTCTTGTCTTCAATCCTTCCTGGGGGTGATATGATGATGTTCTTCTCCACTTGTAGTGGCTACAGCCAGAACTTGAAGAAGCCTGATAGAGAAGCCAGCCAGCCAGCTCGTTCGACGCGATGCGATAGACAGTAGAGACAGTGCAGCCTTTGAGCGAGCCAGGTAGTCGTCATAAGCTACTCTTGAGGGCCATCTTCATACGCATACTTTCTTCAAATGTGCAGCAATCAAAGCTAGAACAGCGTCAGCTGTTCTCTTGTCGCTGCTGCAGAAAAGCGTGACCTTGCCTGGCTTGTTATCACGACAACCTCTACCTAACCCATCACAACGCCATGAGCTGACACTACGATACACTGCACACTCGGAGACGGTCACGACTATACTCAACCTACGCTCGCTATATCTACGCTCTCACACTGCTCGAAGGCTTCGCTCTCTCTGATCCTCTGAACGCCTAGCCGGGGCCGGTCAAAGGGCAATCGAGGTCAATGAAAGCATGATGCATTACAACAAGATAAAGTACAGCAGCATGGCACCTCTATCTGCCATCTATCTACTCCTACTCTCTATCTCATCCATCTCAGCTCTTCAAATCCCTCTAGTTCACGATATGTCACCATCAGCACCTTCCGCACTATCATCGTCGCCCTTATCACCCTCGCACGAAGACGACAACCTTCAATCCATCATCTCCCACCTCCCTAAACCCTCCTCACCACTCCCTTGGGGTACATTAAACATTCTCTCATTAACAGATACTCACGGTTGGTTACGAGGTCATACTCATCTTTCCAACATACCCGAATCATCCTATTCAGCAAGTATAGCAGACATTACATCTTTCAAGATACATTTACAAGAAAAAGCAAATCAATTAGGTGTTGACCTATTACTTGTTGATAGTGGTGATATTGTGGATGGAAATGGATTTGTAGATGCTGATACGAGTGGCGTTAAAGGACATATGGCTAGAAAAGTATTGAGTCAGGTTGGGATTGATATTGCTACAGCTGGAAATCACGAGGTGAGTATCCGTACCGTCAATATGACCATACTTTTCATGTCTCCGTCTTCGTCTCCGTCTATTTTCTCATCGTAGTATTGCGAGTTGACGGTTTCCCCCCCTTCGTTTTTTGACTCTCCTTCGACCTACGCTGCTCTATACCTAACAATATTACCCTATCCTTATTTCTATGCTCAAAATACACCCGTTCACGCGATGCAACGAAAACTAATCGCAGCTCTACAATTATACGGTAGCTTATGACGTATATAAATCCTACATACCAACATTCGCCGGTCATTATCTTTCATCAAATATCAATATAACTCTACCAGCAACAACAACACCCATTGTTGGCAACAATGTTCATTCCGCTTCTCCATCATCTAGCGAAGTAGAAGAAGAAGAACAAGAACAAGAAAAAGAAAAAGAAAAAGAAGTACCATTTGGAAATCGCTACCTGAAATTCAAAACTCCAAATCAGAATTTATCAATTACTGCATTTGGTATTCTTTTTGGATTTGATAGAGCTGATAAGGGATTGAAAGTACAGAGTGTATTGGAGATGCTACAGGAGGAATGGTGGAGGGATATTATGGAAAATAGCAGTGATACCGATGTTTTCATTATTCGTGAGTTTATTTGTTCCCCTACTGCATTTTTGTGAGGAGACCCTCGGAGACTGCTAAGGAATGGGCTGATCATTTGGACAATCATTAAATAATGCTACCACTCTTCTTCTCATGTCGCCTTTCGCCTCTATCGTCCACTCCCATCGCACTCGTCAGTCGGACATATGGCTACGAGAGATAAAGATTGGCTATTGGTGCTCAATTCGATCCGTACTTATTATCCTACAAAGCCAGTGTAAGTCTTTCAAAATTACAGTGCTTCCTTCACGACCGTGCTCTTCTGACGTTACCGGTGATGACTTGCTGATCCTTCATCATTCACCCCTCTGTGACACTTTCGTTTGACCTCCATTCGGAAACAGACTCATCTTCTCTGGTCATGCTCATGTCAGGGATTGTATACGACCAGATCCATATAGTCAAGTCCTAGCTTCGGGTCGCTATATGGAGACACTAGGTTTCACGAGCATTACTCTGCCCTCCTCTTCCGCCTCATCTCCTTTGACCAATCTGCTAGATTCCGACTTCCCTCAAAAGCATCATCATCGTCGACTTTCAAATCCCTTCCTTACGTCTCTAAGAGCAGCAGAAGCAGAGCCCCATAATCCACTACAAATAACCCGCAGATATCTAGATAACAATCTCTCGACATACTTGTATCATTCCAATAAAAGTACAATTCAAGATTTTGAAACTGAAAAAGGAAAACTTTTACAAGATGAAATGGATAAACATGCTAAGAGTTTTAATTTAAGCTTTACTTTTGGATATGCACCTCAAAGTTATTACTTGGATAGATATCCTATTACTCATCATAAAAGTTTGGTAAAACTTTATGTTGATGAAGTCTTTAATACGGTCGTGGTTGATCGTAAACGAAAGGAATTAGGATTGGAGTTCTTGGGAGGTGATCATGATAGTAGTAAGAGCCTAGAGACGAAGCCGCTCAAGAAAGATCATAAGAAACCAGTCTTTCTCTTCAATACAGGAGGAGCGAGATTCAATATCTTCAAAGGAAATTTCACAAGAGACGATCAATTCACCGTTATTCCGTTCGATAATGAAATTTGGTCCATTGAACGTGAATTGGATTATGATTTGATTATTGCACTCGTGGAATGGTTGAATAGCTTATGGGGAGAACCTGAGTTATTGGAGGTCTCATTGAAGCAAGCTTATGAAAGCGAGGCAAATGCTATGCAGGTACATTCGAGTGGAGGTGTAGACAGCGGCAATGAGAATCTTCCGAAGTGGGATAGGAAGAATGAAGCCATATTGAGAGATTCGATAGCTATTTCTGCCAGGAGGAGGGAAGCCGCTCTGGACCACTCTACATACCTAGCTGAGGAAGTCGCCAAGAATAAAGGACAGTCTGCAGAAGATGACGACGAAAGCGACGACAAAGAGGATACCGACATAGTCCATCGTTACAAGACAGAGATCGGAACTCGACAAGGTAGAATGAGAATGATGAAGCATGAGAATGAGAATGAGAATGAGAATGAGAATGAGAATGAGAATGAGAATGAGAGCAGCAAGAAGAAGAAAAAACCAAAATTGACATTTGGATATGTGACGAAAGATAAATGTGGTTCATACAGAGGAGAAGGCGACGATACGAAACATAGACCATTACCCGCTTATCCAATTCCTGAATTTGTACTTTCTACACGAGACCTTCCTGACGAAGGAGAAGAAAATATGGACTATTCGGAAAATCATGGTGATGGTGAAAACGCTTGCGATCGCGTCCATTTGGTATTTTATGTAAGTGTTGAAGCCTATAATCTCTTTCAAGTCTTTCTTCGTCGTGCTTGTACTGACTTTGTAAAATTCACTATTGAATCGACGCTCATCGTTGGTGATATACGCTCTACAGGAATTCATCGCTCCCCTGATTTTATCAGGCTTAAACAAACTTCAAACATCACAGACGTTCACTTATTCCAACCTTACCAAATATTCAGATTTGAAAGCGAACGAATTACTGGGTGAATATGCAAAGATAGCTTGGAACTGAAGAGGAGAGAGGTTTGAATTACCAGTTTCAGTGGATTGTCGGGCGTTGAATGATGCAGTAGGTTGGGGACGGAATTATAGTAATTTGCAAAGACAGTAGCAGCAGCAGGTACCTCAGTTTGTGTTCTGGGCAGTAATGAATTCCGATGTATACAAAACGAGGCAGGTTCCTGCCTATGTAACTAAGCACATGCGTTGCGATAAGACAAGGCATAACATTATGTGCATTGATTGTTAGCATCCTTGCATACGCAGCCACCCTCATCCACTCTGGGTGTTCGGCAGTGGAGCTGGACGATGCGTATCTTGCTGGACTAGGAGGAGCAGACAGTTCTTTGTTCCTCCTCATCGGAGGAGTCGCCCGCGTGTCCGCTTCACCTCTCATGATCTTACTAAGATGTCAGTGTACATGCCTCCTCCTGAATTTCAATCTCTGACGCAATGCCTCTGTCCTACTCCATAATTTTGGCCTTTCATCACTCGCTCGACCACCACGGCGATATAGGACCATCGTTCCATTAGCGTATGTATCTGGTGGACCGGTACTGCTTGATTCTTCTATTATCACTGGTGCGTGATGAAGCATATTGGCGAATGGATAAGCTGAGACTTGAGATTTTTCAAAAGTGACATGAACGGCAGGTAAGTAAGAGTTTCAGCTCTTCGTGTCCGTCTTTCGAATCGTTAAGGGACGGATTGACTTACCTTGTACTGTAAGCAACAGGACACTCAGTAGTACTACAAGCTGACTCAGAAATGGCCGGAGCATATCTTTTCAAGGGTGTCTTGAAGCTCGTTACTCTATCTATGTTGGAAGTATTTTGGGAATCCCAGAAGGTGACTGAGTTAAGCTTTGTAGACGATATTTTGTTTTCCAACGAACAAGCTGAAGAGTAATCGTTGGAGTGCTGATGAGGTTTCTCGAACTGGTTAGTAGATATTCAGCATCATCGCCCAAATGGGTTGAAAGAGCGTGCATAAGGGATATTCGCTCGGTGTGTTTCCATGAAGCTGCACATAAGGGATGAGATAGGACTCTTTCCGGCCTTTTCATCAGTAAAAGTGAGGATGCTTGCAAGGAGACCAAGGGAGGAGCAGAGCCTCTAGCTATATATATGGACGCTCCTACTTCATCATCAACATATATGGCGGTATAAGGCGCTACATAGACGGCTCCATGTATCGTTTTTGCCACCTCGCTTGACGGAAGCTTCGGTTCGCTTACAGTTCGAACCGATAATCACATGCTTTGAGCATTGCTTCAAGCCTGGAGAAGGCCATTATGATAGAGATCAGTATAGCATGTATGCTTAGATGTGTTTACACACTCTTGTTAGGCCAAGCACTCTGTCTTGCAATTGCTGTCCTTGACTACCCCAAGAAGGGGGTCCAACCTTGGGGCTCCCTTTTTGGCTGTAGTGCCCTGACGGTATCGGTCCTTGTCCAACAAGGATGACATGTAGGGGAAGTACAAGTAGGCGAGAGAGGTGAGAGATAGCTATTTAGGTAGAAAGCGTGTTCATCTCATCTTGTTAGTCGTTGCATACTTACTTGCACATCGACTTGCACATTGACTTGCACATCATGGGATTGAAAGACGACGACCACCAGACTTGCCATTATAAACCAACCTCTGAAGACGATGCACTTCAAGTGTGCCTCAGAGAGCCAGAGAAGGGAGAGTTCTACTGTGATCACCGTGAGTAGTTTATCTACTGCATTTCATCCTTGTCCTCGCTTGTGTACATACATTACCCCTTCTGATGCTTACTGGATACTTATTTGATCTCTGCAGACAAATGTAAGCTTGCTGCGTAAAAGGCGGAATGAAGAAATGGAATGACAGGCTGAAAACGATAATTGATTGATTGAAATTGAAACAGGCGCCATGGAAGGATGTCATTGGAAACGAGCAAAATGGGATCAGATGATGTGCTGGAAACATCAAGGTACTCCTCGTGCTTACTGCAAGGGCCACAATTGCAGTTCGTGAGTTGCCTGTGCCCATTGGTCATCTTTTGGATTATTGGAGTCCCGAGGCATTGTTTGAGGAATAGTATAGTAGGGGCTGATGAATTGGTCTTTTCTCTCTCTCTCTCTCTCTTTCTATCCATCATCACAGCGACCCTTGGTGCCGAGATGATGCTAGACTGCCTCATCCTAGAATCCGAAGCACTCTATGAAATGAAGAAGGGCCCTGACTGGCGGTAACGAGGAGGAAAGACGACACTTCAAATGGGACGTATTGCCAGTTGGAGCCTATCCAGTCTAATGCCTCTCACCATTATATACAGACGATCTTCCCTCCTCATCAAAGAACATACTTTCCAACCTTTCTTCAAGCGCCCTCCAGTTCTTACTTATAGTCCGCCCAGCCAGTTCACCTTTTTGTAGCATAGTCCTTTTCAAGTTGAAGTGTTTGGAATATAATATGCATTGCTTCGCTCATTCGTCTCGATAAGGTGATGAAGTAGGTAGAAAGGCTAACGGCACTTGGACGGAAATAATGCCAGCCGGTCTTTTCACAGCCCGCGAGCAGCATTAAACGCGTAAAATGGATATTGGGCATACAAGCAAAGTTATAGAGTAGAGCACTGTCTTCAGTCCCAATGAATGCCCAAGTTGAGCTCGATGACTGTCCTGTAGAGTGTAATGTAATGTAATAATATGGTCTGAGACTGAGCAAGATATAGAAGCTGATCGAGAGAACCGTCATCAATTATTAGAGAGAGAAACTGTCATTTCTTGCTCTTTTCACTCCTCGACCTTGTACATTCGGCATATGACTTGACTTGACTTATCAACACCTGCTTGGCTGCACCTACTGCTGCTGCTGCTTTCTACGGCTATCTCCGCTGGCCCTTACATAGGCCTTCATCTATCATTCTCATAGTAGTTCATTCAAGACGCGAACAACCCTTTTGGAAGAGAAGCGACATATTGCCTTACATACTGCAACCATACTCTCTTCACGATACAGTACAGTACACTCCAAGCACAATCACACTTCAAGGTCGAAACATGGCCACTGCAGCCTCTCCCATTCTACACAGCGAAGACCTCGACGTACTCCCTCTAGATCCGAGATATACTCACCCTGTTAAAGCAGCTACTTTGGCTGCTGATGGTCCTGTATTGGAGAGGATCTATGCAGATCACGAGGACATTGATTGGATTGGGAGGTGGGATGCTTCTAAGACTGCTAGGTGGTGAGTTGGCTCTCCTTGTCCTTCTCCATGCCACTAAATCACATACTTTTCGGTTATTATAGTCAGTAGCTGATTGAGTATTATACCGTCCTTGGTTATCCCTACACCACCTCGCTGCTCGTACTTGATATCACTTGTATCATAATCAATTGACAGGGCTGGATCAAGTCTACGTTTCCGCTTCAATGGACCTCTCCTATTCCTCATTCCAGGCGACAAGACAATCGCAACTGATTCACCCATGATAGGATGGCAAATAGATGGCGGAGGCAAGACATACACATCGCACGCTAGAAAAGGAAGATCTATCAGATTATGGCCTCCTGAAGGTGTTGCTCATCCTGCTTTGCCTATTACGCCTGGATTAGATGATGCTAATGATGATGATAATCTGAAGAGTACGCAAGGGACAAGAAATGGACATGGAGGTAATGCACAGCAGACGGCGTCGACTAAGTCAACGAGTACGAGCACGAGCACCACCAGCACTCCGGCGAGACCTACCCTGACGGGATCAAGACAGAGTACTTCTACCAATTTGAACCTATCTCTTTCGACGGGATTACACGTAAATGATGATCATCAAGAAGTAGGACCAGACGAGCTGACACCAAGAGCATCTACATTCGCCGAATCCCAACTTCAACACCCGGCATCAGCATCAGCATCTGCCTCTGCATCCTCCTTAACTTCATCATCATCATCATCTTCCAATTCTCATCTGATAGAAATAACTTTGATAGATTGGGGAAGTATTTTTCAAGTGAATCATTTCGAAATGTTAGCAGGATCAAGTATTTCACCAGCTTATCAAATTGGTAAATCTAATTTACCTACTTTATTATTTATTGGTGATTCTACTACTTGTGGTTATTTACCTAATGAACCTATAAGTCATTCAAGACCACAATTTCGAAGAAATAGTCGAAGAAGACACGAAGAAGGTGCTTATAAACAAGACGATGATGCAAGTCAAGATGAATATAGTGGGTTCCTGGATGCTTTTCCTTCACATTTGAAATTATATCTAGCACCTGGAATACGTATATACTCCATTGCATTCCCTGGTATTTCGTTAGTAGACGATAGTAACCTTTCAACAGGCGGATCATCATCATCATCAGGAGCAGAAGAAAACGGTATGGAAAGTAAATTTTTCAAGATAGGACCATTAGAACCCGATGGTATAGAAGAAGAAGACAATGAATGGACATTTGAAGATAGGGAAGATGGAAATGCACCTACTCATATTTTCGTTAATTTAGGTGCTAATGATGTTATAGATACGGAAAAAGATGTTGAGAAATTCTTGGAGACTTTGGAGAATTTCTTGGGGTTATTGAAGGAGACTTATGGAAGGAGAACTGGTGATATACTTGTCATGTCTCCTTTTGGAGAATATCAAGACGAAATACAAGAGAGCATTGCACGTCCTGGTGCCTCAGGGAAGCTGTCTAACACAGCTATTATTCCGTCAAATCATCAAGCGAGCCAAAGCACCACCAAAGAAGGCGGATCATCATCATCATCATCATCATCATTATACACAAGGCCATTAACTGCCCATATCAAAAATAAAATTGAAGAATTATCTGAAAAATGGAGATTGGAATCAGAAGATCCTCTTGCTTCTGGTCAATTTCCAGATACTCCAATTTTAGAATATACAAAATCACAATTGGATCAAGAGATTCCTTTATCTCCTCGTTCTCCTTCCTCCTCTTCTTTCGTTGCTACTTCGGTTGGCAGCAGACCTAATTCTGCTTCTTTTACTTCTGGCGCTTTACAAATGCAGCAGCAACAAGACATTCCTTCATCAGTACCAGCTCCACCTTCAAATCCAAGTATCAACATGATAAAATCAACCTCAATGACATCCATTGCTTCCTCCACAACAACAACAACTTTCACGATGACGACTCCCGCCGCAACTCGACCAGCATTAATAGTAAGACCAAGCTCAATAGCAGCAGCTGTAGCGCCGACCGAAGAAAAAGGAACAACCACAAAACTACATTTCATTGATACGAGTGGATGGTTGGATGCTAAAGAAGATACGTTTGAAGATGGATTACATCCTACTTCTAAAGGAGCTAGGAAAATCGCTAAGAAATTGAAGAAATGGCTAGGCGAGAATGGGTTTCTGACTACGACGCAACAATCGCCGTCTTGAAGACTGCTTGGAAAGAGTCAGAGAAGCTTCCTTGGTCCCCGATAAGAGGGAGGCCTACCCCAACGCAAACGAAGCGAACCATTTGGACCTCTCGTAACTACAAAGACAATTCAAAGACAATTCGAAATGAACCGAGATCAATACCAAGTGGAGCAAGACTCAAGGGGTTCCGGTCACTCTGCCAAGCTTGAAGCTCTACCTGAGGCAAGCATTCCGTGCTTCGATGGTACTCCAGTACATCCTGGACTGATCCCGACTCCTACTATTGTAGCTGGTCTACATTGGCTACATTCCGTATGATTTCCTTGTACATCCTGTGTTCACTGTTCAACTCCAGTCTCATCGTAACAGCATAACGTCTATATCCCATACTTTGTTCATTGATTTTTCGTATAACCCATCCAGTAGCAATTCTTTCATCTCGTGTAACTTAGTCCGATGGTTTAAGACAGCTTCAAGTGTGTCTCACAAATTTGTTCAGGTAGCCGGAGCGTCCGTTAAAGGCACTATTTATCAAAGTCATGAAAGCAATGTATTAGCATCAAATACTAGCAAAGCGATAGCAGAAGGGAAGCGTAGTCTCTGAGACTTCAAGCCCAGACTCTTACCATATTGCACACTGTAAGGTGTTACATGAATGAATGCATGCACACATCAGTTTTCCCTTCCCGTAACAAAATTATTCTCTTGTTAGAAGGCTCACCCGAATAATTTCTCCTCCTTCACATTCCCCTCTTGATCTTTATCGAACAACCAAACATCCTGCATTTGCGTACCGACAGGAACAAACATTCTACCACCCTTTTTCAATTGTTCAATTAATTCAATAGGTTTGTTAGGTGATGCAGCTCCTACGTGAATGACATCATAAGGAGCTAAAGGAGGATAACCTTTCCTACCATCACCCGTTATTATTCGAACATCTCCTGCTCCACTTTCTAAGAGATTTGTATTGTGCTTGTCCTTCCGAAGATTTGACATTGACATATCTGTTAGACCCTGTTAGTTTGTTTGAACAAATTTACGTATTGTGTCAAGTCATGCGCGTCAGGTCAGTGGTAATTCACTGGAAAGGTTTCAATTTCATCTACCTTTATGTGGTCTATGCCGACTCTGCGAGATAAGTGGGAAAGAAAAAGAGAGAAAGAGAGAGAGAGTTTTTTTCAGTCGGACAGGTTAGGTACGGTATGTTGTTGTGAACTGTGATTGGCCCTTACACTTTCCCACCGGGTTGTACAAGTTCATGCAGTATACCGACCAGGTACTGATATTGATATTTGCAAACAAAAAAAGAGGAGAAATAGATAAGCCATAGTCAAGCGCTGTCTAGATTGTATGAATGGAAGATCATTAATGGACTTACCCCGCTTCCACAGCCTACATCGAGTACCGTAGCGCCTGGTTTAAGGTGGTCTACGAGGTATTCCAAAGCATGGGCGTGCCTGTTTCATATTCGACACAAAGACAGGCAATTTAAAAGCGTTTCTCTTGCATATCAGCCGAAATGAGTCGTAATCTTAGTGACTGGCTTCTTGGCGTACGTACATGTGTGGAGCTGATATGGTCGCGCTAAAGCCTAGTCTTTGAGGAGCGTCTTCATAAGGGTCCGACCCAGGGAGGCAGTAGAACTTGGAATGCCACAATAGTGTGTAAGATATAGGATTCCAATGGGAAATTCAGGGTGATGTTATAGAGTCCGAATAGAAGTCAGATAATAGAATCGGGATAGCACGTCAGGTCAAAGCCATATCAGCCTGTGTGTGATAACGCCGCAACGCAGTAGGTGATTGTGCAATGGTGACCCTACCTTTCTATCGGTAGCTTTCATAGCATCTCTGATTCGAGTGCTTTTGATAATACCAGCTTTATACAGGTTATCTACAAGTTCTTCATTTGATGAACCAGAACAACGCCATGCCATTGCTTTAGTACTTCTCGTTCTTGCGGCAGTGCTTCGTGTAGTAGTGGCAGTAGTAGTAGTACCGGTAGTAGCTGTAGAGCGGAGAAGCGGCGTACGAGCTGGATAATACGAAGGGAAGCAGAGGCTTGTGAGTGATGAGATGCGAGGAGACAGTATGATGAGATATGAGGTGTGCAATGAGATACGTATGTATGTATGTGGTAATAAGGCAAGCCAGCGTGTTCACTTACTTGTATGTAAGCGTGCGTGTATGTGGCGTACACTGATCATCGTCATGCATTTTAAAGCTGCTGCTTGATTCATTCTCCTCTCAGCTTCCTGACTACTCAAGCTGAAGATCATCACAAGGCTTTCTCTCGAGAGAGTCTGCGCAACATGCCTTCCATCGCATCATCATCATCGTCTTCCTCCTCTTCGCCGTCAATCGACTCAATAGTCTCCAAGTTACTTTCAAGATCAGCTACAGACGTCCCATTAACGCCTAAGTCACCATGGGATACTTCAATAGCAGATGAGATACAGTCATTAAAGTCAACTAAAGGGAGATTAGATGTATTGAAAGCAGGTGAGCTTTTGCACTTCTTCTTCTTCACCTTCTTCTTCTTCAGTTTCAGCCCATTTGAACACGTGCATTACTTCCTTAATCTGATTCACAGCAATGCACCTATGCAATGACGACCTTCACAATGCACATGAATTAGCACAGGCTCATGAAGAGAGTATGACTGCGAACCTATGTCATGCTATCCTACATCGTCGCGAGCAAGATTACTGGAATTCAGTATGTTCAATCTACATGATATGTCTCCCCGAGTGATGAATGTAGGTTCAGATCGATAACAGAGGCTAGCCGCTGACGCAGCTTTCATCCTTTCCTTCTCGTGTCACCTTTTTTCCTATGACATCTTCCTTCTTCTCTGCCAATCACTCGCTGTCCCATCCCCTCCAATTAATCGCCATTATCTTACTACTACTACTACTCCTACTCTGCTGTCTCTTCTTCTCCTTTCGCAAAATGAACGATTATCCCGTAGAAATGGTGGCTTTCAAGAATCAAACATCCCCTCTTATCCCAAATTCACTCCAGTGCACAAGGAGCTAAGAAATTCGTAGATGAAGTAGAGCGTTTAGAAGAAGGAAGTTCATCATCTTCATCATCTTCAAAATCAACGACGAGCGCGACGATGACGAAGAAGGAAGAGTTGCAGGAGAAACAATGGGAGGAATTGAGGGCTGTGTTGGAATATGCATTGAAGGAAGTAGAAGCGTGATACTACCTTAGTAGTCTTCTTGAGGTAGATTGGCGAGATGATATGAGAGCTGCGCGGACAGCTCTTTTTGCGACACACATTGTGGGCAAATGGCGATATGTACCTTCTATCGCATCGTTATCTTCTTCTTCTTCTGCAACAAACGACTCGATAGTGCACCAAGTTACTCTCCAGATCTAGCTGCTCATAGTCTCATTAACATTAACAGCCTACATTGCCATTGATTGCGATTCTTCTTCATCTAATCGTCGTCCATCATTGCATCGGCTACGTATTCTCTTACTTCCTGTAAGTGTTCATTAATTTGCTCGACGAGGTCTTGTACTCTTAGATGTAGTAGTAGTAGTGTTAAAATAGCACGCGCAAAATTGAACGTTGAAAGAGAGGGAGGTCAGCTCATTTTCCCATCCATTTCCGAATAGCACTCAAGTGCAATGAACGGCAAGTGAATCACCGCTGGGAAACCGTGTCTGCGAATCCTCGCAGATGCAGGTCGCTTTCGACCGGATTAAGACCGCGAACCGAAAGTCGCAGTCTCATGACCAATGCGGTCGAAAGCAACTCGCACGCTGCGATTGATGCAGCCCTGGTGGCTATCCATGCATGAATGAATTCACTCACCTCTTCTGAGATGTTTCCAATGCTGATTTTATAGACGCTACTTTCTGACGTTGTTCGACGATACAAGCTGCCGTACTTTCTTCTTCTTCTTGAGCTTCTTGAACAGACTGCTGTTGTTCTTCCATAGCCATATCATTCAAATTACCAATACGAAACAATTGTAATCGTTTAAGTTCTTCACCTATCCTTTCTTTTTCCAATGCTTCAATCGCTTTGCATTCGCTAATCATTCTCTTAATAATGACACTATCACCATCATCAAGTCCATTACTCTCTGAAGCCGATATCATAGTAGTAGTGTCATTCACACGCGTAGATAAGAGGTTTATAACAGCTTGACATTCATTCTTCACCTCCAACAGACCACTACTGCTGATCTCAATCACTCGTTGAAGTGCAGCATCTGTAATTGCACTCTCGTAGAATGCAATCTGTAGCTCGTTGCTTATTTGAGAACGTGTAGATTGAGCCTTGAGGAATGATTGAAGGAGTTGAAGGGGTGTCATCGGTGTGACAGTATGAGTAGATGATGCTTGTAGTGATGAGTATTGCGGTGCAGCAGTAGTAGTAGTAGTGGTATTCCTTGCGATGCTGTCGTTGTCATTGTCGTTGTCGTTGTCCTTCCCTCGAGCAACACTGCCAGCACCTCCATTGACTGAGGGTGAGTTGACCATGATGTATTAGATGATGGTTGCAAGGTAGATGGATATCAATACTGCAATTTATCACCCTTTATTGCTTGCTATACAATGGTGCTTGTTCAAGATGCAAAGGTATTCTCTCTCTCTGCCTTTCCCTTGCACTGCATGATGGCAAGTAAGAACGTGACTCTCTTGCCCTTCTTGGAAGTAGATCAACTGGAGGGGAGTACAAGCATATCAAATCAACACTGGAAGCGCAAGAGCATACAAGCAAGAGTACTTAGTCAGTAGTAGTAGTATTACATCTCATTCACTTGGGACTGCCTCTACTCTCAATCTGCATCTTCTATTCCTATCAAACACACAACACCGGATAGAGACGAGGCGATAAGCGAACGAGCGAGGAGGATCATCAACTATCATATGCATAGTAGCAGCAACAAGACTCAGCACAATGGACGAGTCAGAGCAACAACACCCTCATCATCTCATACTACTGCTGTCACTACTGGACAGGTCCGCAATAGCAACTCCAGTTCAGTTCCATCACCCTCATCACTCCCTATCGTCCACAACAAGGACAACGACGACGATCAAGAGCGCCACGTCAAGACAAGGGCGACGACGACTTCAACCGGCAGAGCAGTGACAGCATTACCATTGCAGTGTGTTCAGTCTAACAAGCTAGCCTGCTGAGCTGCGTCATAAAGCAAGAGCTAACTGTGTATGTATACCTCGCAGCACCCCGACCACCTACGAATCCCTCGTATCCACACTCTCGGCATTAGGACCATTGGCAGCTGGATCAAGTAAAGCTGTTGGATCATGGGGCAGGAATGCATATGAGCATATTCAATTCAATACAGGAAGAAGACGCGTATCTGAGGGTGATAATACTCAAGGTCATGCGCCATTGCCACATCCGGCAATACTTACACCTGCACCTGACGTGGACGTGGATCGCATATCATCACCTGCGACGACGGTTTCATTACCCGGAATATATGAAGGAGAAGAGAATGACAATGACAATGACAATGACGATAATGCACTGTCTCAATCAATACATCATCGTCCATCTAAACATGATGATCCAATACTCTTCTCGACTTGGGATACGATTCATACGACACGCGTCTTGATTCAAGTCTTTCATTCTGGTAGAATCAAGATATGGGACGCATCTTCGTTTAATGAGTCTGTGATTGAAATACTCAATATTGACGTGAGAAGTGAGATATGTCATCAGGGATTGGCTTATCCATTATGTGCGAGGTTCATACCCAATCCTCCTCCATTGTTATCGCCACCACAATGGATGGAAGGACATGCACAAGGACACGTGCCCATCCTAGCTATCTTGTAAGTTCAGTTGCATTCTGATTGAATGGCCCTCAAGTGAAAGAGCACAGAGCTCCTCCTAGCATGGAAAGGGTTGACACAGAGGGCCAATTTATTATATAGAAACTGATGCCTGTTTGTTTTCGGCCTTTTTCCCTCTCTTTTTCGTTTTCCCGCGTTCTACCCACTCGCAGAACGAGCGATAATACCATTCATCTATACTCGATGAAATCTCATAATGTCATCAAACGCTTATCGATAAATGGAGGTTGTGCAAGTCAGATGATTGTCGTCAATTTTCAAGTAAACGAACGTTTCCTAGTAGCTGTAAGTCAATTTCCCACGCTTTCCGCCCTTTTATTTTGACGATTCCACGTATCTGATGTACTATGCGAAAATCTTTTCCTCCTCTGCTACTGGAATCCCGGGGCAATTCACCCAACAAACCAATTATCAGGCTACTGTACAACCTCTTTCGTTGCATATCTTCAACTTGTCGACATTGGAACCTACTCCTTTCTCACCTATAATGGATATAGCTCCTCATCCATATGATTTCACTCCCGTTTATTGCCTCTCGCAATCATCTCGTTTATTAGCTTATGCTTCTACTATTGCGCCTGCATATGGCGGCAGTGGAATTATAGCTACTTCAGGATGGTCTAATGATGAATCGCAACATGGAGCAGTACAACAACAACCCAATAATACTACTTCCTCGTCCTCCGTCAAAGGAGGGTTTGCGACTTCATCCTCTCCTTCGTCATCGTCGGCTTCCGCTGCTATCGGGAGACAATTTGGAAATACAAATGGTAATGGTGGGACGATGGATTATGGAGAGACTGCGAGAAGATGGGGTGAAGGAATGATGAGCCATATGAAGGCAGTGACTGATTATGGGTACAGTCGATATTATGGCAACTCGAGCTCTAGTAGTACAGGCTTGACTCCACCTTCGAATCGACATAGTCCAATCTACAATCATCGAGGAAGTTCAACAGGAATAGCAAAGAATATGTTTTCGAAATCGGCTCCTCATCCTTCTTCTTCTCCGTTTTATTCAAGATCTCCTGGCATTGTTGGAAGTGATGGACCAACGATGTCTTCATCACCTGCTTCTGGAGGACACTCGGCCAGGCCGAATATGCATTCCCCTCGTCCTGCAAGTGGTGGTGGTTCTGGTATTTCGACATCTTCATCGTCCTCATCAGTCAAAGTCTTGGATTTAGTAGCTTCAACCAAGTCATTCAATGCGGCATCATCATCAGCAGCAGCATCATCGAGGTCAACATCAACAGCGACAGCAGCACAGCGATCTCGCTCGCCTCAATACACAAGAGCAGCAAACGTATCATCATCATCACCCTCACCGGCTTCACGTGATGAGATCGGTGGTACGGGTCATGTAGTCACCATTGCGCACTTCAAGCCATCAAAAAATCATGGTCTCACTTTATTGTCTATCAATCCGAATGGTACTTTGATACTTACAAGTTCAAGTGAAGGACATTCGTTCCACATTTTCGAATTGAGACCTCCTTCTTTGGTTGGTAATTCCTCGATTCGGAATATATCACCATCTCGCTCTTCTTCTTCCAATACAACTCAAGGGCATTTTTCGCATTCAAGTAACAAAGGGAAACGTCACAACATTTCATTACTACAAGTTTCGAATGGAGATTTGAAAGTATGGCATCGGTACAGATTAAATCGTGGTCTTACAGTAGCTCAAACAGTTTCAGCACATTGGTCCAATGATTCTCGATTCGTACTCGTTTCAACGAAGAATAAAGGAACGGTTCACGTTTATCCCATACTTCCATTAGGTGGTAAAGCTACACCTGAAACTCATCTTTCGGAAAATATACAAAATGAACAGACACTAGCGAGATTGAGCGTTACTGTTAATGCTATTGCGAGGATTAAAGCTCCTAAGTTACCTTCGTCGTCGTCCTCCAATGCCACCAAAGAGGAGAAGATGGGCATTGGTGGAACAGGCAGGGAGAAGACTTCTGCTACGATGGAGAATGATAATGCCGCTATGATGACTTCGCCGCCGGATATGCTATTCGTACTGTCGGAGCAACTACCTACTCATCGACCTCTCGTATCTCGTTCGCGACAGTCAACAAGTCTAAACAGCAGGACAGTCTCACTCGTCCTCTTCTATCCACATCTACATTCCATCCTTCAAACAGATCTACATCTCTCATCAAGTCCCAAAACAGCACCTTCAGATGCACCTCTAAGCACTAGAGTTACATCTCAAGCTGTCTCTGGCTTGACTCAAATGATGAAAAATAGAGGATCTGCTTTACCTACTTTTGAATCTGAGGTATTATTAGCTAGATTGGAATGGAAGTCACAATGGCCTTTGGCGATTGTTGGAGATGGTGCAACAGCAGAGGAAGATGATATACGTGTTGATCTGTCAGCTTTCATCACCAAAACCTCGGAGAATAATACGACGGAGGGCGCGCAGAGGAAGAGAATCACTTCGGCTCATGAAGCTGAACTTGAGAGCTTCAGTCATGCTCCTGCTGTTCTACCTAGGTCCATTTATCTTGCCCAAACGCTCACCTTCCATACTTATCCACCTGGAATAATGTCCAAGCAAGGCATTGGTAACGTCGGACTCATCCAGCAATTCTCATTCGGCAATTATGCCATCAGCAAAGCGAGCAAAGTCATCGTCAGAGAAGAAGTGTCGCATCGTTTCGGATCGAGCTCACATGCAACGGGAGGAAGAAATGAGCCCTTCGATGAAAGTACAGAACTTCACAGTGCGATGCATACCATATTGGACGCTGCCGATTTCTCAAGCTCGCACGGGGACGGACATACAAACAGCGGGGCGCACATAGGATATGGATATTCACCCAATAGTCATTCTCCAGCTTTCCCAAATGGCTATGGTAAAACCTCAAGTTCAAGTAAATGGCTACCTTCACCCGCTAGCTTGGTTTCCACCTTACCTATTCCAATTGGAATATCTCCTCAAAGCGTCCGTCAAGCTGCTGATAAAGTTAGGAAATACAGTTCAAGCATTAGATCACCTCGTTTGAACGCTACTGGTCCTGCTGCTTTAGGTAGTACTGGCACATCAGCAGGAGCTGGCGCAGGAGGTCACGGTCTGCAAGGAAGCACTCTTTCTTTCGAAGATGACGATGCTGTCCTGGCTCAAATCCCGCCTGAAATGCTGGAAATCGGCGAAGAAGGTATAGATCTTGGCAGGAGGGCACCTTACCATTCTCACTCTGCTCGACAACAATACATTCCTCCGCCCCGAGCTGTCAATGTCCCGTCTTCTTCCACTTTACTCACGGATATTCATGGCTCGCCCTCTCCTGCTCCTCTTCCTTCCCTGTCGGCCGGCACGGCATCATCAGCTGAAAGCCAAGCAGGCAGTAAATCGACGACAGCAGATTCACCGGATATCTTACATCCTCATCGTCGAAGGGAACCTAGTAGCCCTGCTATTCAAGGTTCGACAGTTGCAGATGAAGAAAGTCGCAATGAAGGAGAATGGGATGGTTTTAAACTTGAAGGTATAGACGATGAAGATGATCTTCTTCTGAGCAACATATCACCGCCACTTCAGACTGTCTACAAGCCGAAATTACCTTCGCCTTTATTGTCACATGCTATGCTTCCTATATTAGCTGCTAAATCTGAGCAACAACAACAGCAACAAGCAATTAGTGGCGCTCAACGGGGCTCGACGAAAGACGTCCTGGTCGCTTCACAGCCTGGTTCGGAGGCAGATCGGAAGCCACTTCTGTCTGTTCCTGGTGCTGTTTCTGATACAGCTGCAAGTGCAACCAATGTTACTCCATCGGTCGGAACAGCACTCGAAATGGCATACAAACCATTGGAACCCAAATTTGAAATTAACACAGCGCCTGCAGAAGACGAAGTCCCGCTCATCTCACCGACTTTGATGACCCATCAAGAACTATCATCGGCAACAACTCCATCACCTTTATCGTCGTCTCCTGCCGTCTCATCAGCTGCTGAATTCAGCGCTAGTCCTGCGACTGCTGCTGTGCTCGCTAGTAAGCGAAATGGCAAGAAGAAGAGCAAGAAAGGCAAGGCTTGAACATCAGCAATCGAGCGAAGACGAACCTAAACAATCTACACTAAACACAAACACACGAATTTCAAGGTTTTTAACATCAAGGAATGTTCGATTGTCATTGTAGCATACATTGGCCCAAGTCAACGACAATCATCGACCAAAGCCATCTTCCAAAAGCAGAAAAACAAAGCAAAGCAAAGCAAATTGAAACAGAATCATCATAATCAAATTCAAGCAGTAGTGGGCTAGAAGTACGGTAGTATTGAGTATGTCAGTATTGTGTTGGCTGTGTGGTTGAGTTGCTACCCTCCTAGGTTGTATGTCAGACTACCATTTTGTCAGTGTAGTACGCTGCTCCGATTCAAATTACCCGTATTCGTTGTTGTTGTAGCCCAACTGTCAATACAGATATATACCATACATATAGCAAGCTCTCTGCTGCTTCACCCGCCGCATTTGCTTATTTTGCTGATTGTGACCCAAGCGCCCTGCTTGTTCACGTGCCAACTGCCTGCTTGAAGAGCGATGAAGCAAGAGACGGCAGGTCTTCACAGCATGAGTATAGTAGATACACTGTGACAGGTATGATTGTACTCTTTCCACCTTCAAGCCTCAATACCATGCTGATTGTACATACCTGCTCGCAGCTGTGCAGCCTGCCTTGTGGAGGTGACCGCGTCTTGAAGTAAACAGTGACGAAGAGCACAAGGATGGGAAAAGCAGCATGGATGAAGGCACTTTTTGCTGATCTGGCACCTAGGAGCGACAGCGATAGCGGCTACGAGGCAGATCCTGCTACTGCTCGGTGGGACAGGCAGCGCACCATGTCCAGCCCGCCTAAATCGTCTACGCAAGAGAAAGATTATGATATAGCTGCTCATGCTAGGTCGAGCTTGCAAATCCACGATATAGATGCACCGTACTACAGTGCCCACTCTCGACGCAATAAGCCAATATCACCTTCTCGCGCTTCGCGTCCAGCTTCTTATAGTCCTTCGGCCGCTGCTGCTGGGTGGCAACAATATCCTTCTCACACGCAATCAGGACACCACCCATATGGTCAGCCCTCGACCAGTAGCCATGCTCGCCCTGCTGCTCTTTCTCCACCTCCACCTCTTGGACCGCGTCCTGTCCTGTTTCCACAAGAGGTTTCCTACCATGGCGAAGTCAACATCTCGCCTATTGGCAGGAATGGAACAATGGCAAATGGTGGTAACAGTCCAGGAGGATTCGTCAATCCTCGACACGCGTTACATGCCCAACAACAACATCACTCAGCTCCTGTGTACGTCAATGGCCCTCCTCGAGCGACTCCTCCATTAAGCATTGGAAGACATCAAGCAAGTATTCCGTCTTCGAGCAGTTTGTCGCCCAGTAGACAGCATATATCCTCAACTCCTACTCGTCCAGCTCATTTAGACACTCCACCACCACGCGTACCACATAGACCGAACAGTGATCCACAGACTTCAAGCCCAAGCCCTAAGAATGCAGGCGGCAAGTCGCCTGCAATTAGCAGGTCAACTTCAGATGAAGGTGCTTCAGTCAAGCCAAATCAATGTCACGGCACAACAGGCGCAGGAAAGCGTTGCACAAGGATAGTGAAAGCTAAATCAAACGTTACGAAATCGAAAGGCGCGTCTTCATCGAAAGAAACGATACCATCCCTTCCATCGGTAGATTATAGGATGAACCACAACGCTCTGAAGCAGCTAGATAGACGCCTAAGTGTTCGTAGGAGAATCAAACCCAAAGGGGCCAGAAGTCCAAATCGCAGCAAAGTTGGAAGAATTATCGAAATCAGCGACAGTGAAAATGAAGAGGAAGAGGAGGAAGAAGATGAATTTGAGAAGGCTCGTATATCACCCGTCAAGACTACCCCTTCCTCATCAGATGAAGAAAATCTAGAAGAATTACCGGTATTTTGCTTTCAGCATGTTAAACAGACTCTGGAACAGCGTGGTACCTTTATCAATGCTAAATCTGTGGATTTTCAGGGCAAGTACCCTGTTTCGTGACCGACCAGTACTAACCGTGAGGCTAACTATGCATACATACTCAGATTGGATACCAGCTTTTCTGCCGCAGGAGATACAGCTGCAACTGCGTCATGAGATGGCAAAGCCAAGACCTGAAGAACGTCGTGGCTACATTTACGTCCATGAGTTCCCCTTTTCTAGTAAGCGTTACAGCCAATAACATTCCAACCTGCTCATTGTATGCTAATAAGGTTTACCCAAACAGGCGGCAACACGGAAGCGACTACGTTTATCAAGCTCGGTCGATCCGTTCGCCCTGTCGCTCGTCTGTCGGAGTGGAGATCACAGTGCAGAAGTAGACAGGTCAGCCTATGCAGGTACCTCAAAGGTGATATGAGCTAACGCGCCCTTCACAGCCCGTCGTGCGAGACATCTTCCCGTTACATCCTTCTCATCCACTTCACCCAAATCATACATCGCACTCTATCATCAATGCCTACAAAGCAAGTCCAAGCCATCAACATGGTCGCTTGCTTTTCGCAGAGCAAGGAGCGAGATATCACCAACGATGGGAGCGGTTGTGTCTCATCGAACTAGCAGGTAGAGCGGCTGTACAAGCTCAGAATAGACAGGACGATGAAATGGCTAGACAGGCTTGCGTCGACTGCGGTAAGATACACGTGGAATTGTTCCTAGTTGACAAAGGATCGTATGAACGAGATATTCGAGAGATGGTCCTTCGCTGGCAGAAATTCGTTGAGACTGTATTATGACACCAATAGGTGCTGTTCCGAACTATACCTAGTAGACTCTATTAACCAATTGGTAAACCGCTCTGAACTATGTAGCATAGCAGAAAGCCCTAGCATTCATGAGGCTAAAGTGAATCAAAGTGATCACCTATAACATCGTTTTGAAGGCTGACTATTTCAAAAGTAACCCGATTAGGAGCCTATCGACCGAGTCTCGGGCCGCCGAGAGGCCGCGGAGGGCTGAAGGGGTTTTGGCAACTTGCTTGATACCTGAGGTTCAAGACAGTTCACTCTTTGCGGCCACAGGGTCGGGGCCAACTCAAGCCAGAGCCAAGTCCCACAGCGCTTAGCAAGTCATTCTTATGCCCTCATGTCAACGTCTGTTGTCGCACAGCTTTCTGCTCCGCTAGTCTCTTCTTGAGTTCTGCCATCCTCTGCGCTGCATCGCTCGCAGCAGTCGGACTGGCAGTCTTCACCATGGCCGCTGAGGCTGAGGCTGAGGCCGAGGCCGAGGCCGTGTCGGCTGCTCTCAATGACGAAGTGGAAGCACTCGTTGGTATCGGTGGAGAGACGGCAGCGCGTTCCTTTGCTAAGCGAGCTTGTAGTAATGCTGCTCTACTCGTCTTGTCGATGACGGACAGAGGAGGAGATGTATCCTTGCTGTCCACAGGTCCTGCTTTTGACGCTTCGCCATCATCCGTGCCATTTGTCGCTGGCTGCACCTTCTGCTGCCTTCTTTGCTTGAGGACCTGCAATACATGCTCACGCAATGAGGCCTCTGTAGCCTCGTCGACCTCTTTGCCCGGTTGTGGACTTGCAGGCGTAGAAGGTATGTTTGCAGAGCGAAGCTTTTCTTCGTTCAGTCTTGCCATCAACGTAGCGTGCATTTCGCTATTGACAGTGCCTCTGCGGAAACCTCGTCCTTTCATTTGTATGCCGTTGCTATTCGTCATTTGCGGTTGTGCAGATCGAGTAACGCCGCCACCATTCAGACGGCCTGCCGAATGATGTGTCTCTGATGGACCAGAGAGTCGTGACAGTAAATCAGGTCCGAAGTCTCTAATGAGATCGACTTCTTTGCTGTGCTTGTTGACTTCCGGCTTATTTTGGGCAATTCCGCGAATAGCAATAGCTGGCTGGCGCTCTGTACCAGCCTGCTTGGCGGCACTCGATGTCGGGACTGCGTCTTTCGGACTTACCAATGGAGCAGTCTCCACATCCGATTCGCCCAGCGATATGATATCTTCCATATCCGATTCGTGTGGTGGTTCTATCGCCTTCGGTGCCTCTGTGCATTGTACGTTCTCCTTGGGAAAGGTCTGACGCTCCTCGTCTTCGACGTCAATACGCTGTCTCTTCCAACCGTTGTCACCTCTTCGAACAGGTCCAGGCCGCGAAGGTCTGCGATCTGCTCGTTTACGAGCAGGTGGACGTGGTTTGTTGAGCTTGCTGTAACTCGGTATATACGAATCGCCCTCTATTCTTCGGGGCGGTGAACGTGGTCTTGAAAGTCTAGAATCTCTCATGGAGTCTCTTCTTGATCTGAAAGCGTCACCGCGTCGAGTAGGTCGCACGGAACGATGCGAGCGCGAGCTCACGTCCGACTGCGATGAGACAGAATATGATCTTGATCTTCGGGCCTTCGACGACTGCGGCTGACGCTCAACTTCCTCATTCATCTCATCGACCTTGCAAGGTGGCCGACTATCAAAACAATATCTCATCAGCCAATCTGCCTTTCAGATTTCGATATGGCACTGTACTTACTCGTATTGAATAGCTTTATCATATTGCCTGATATCCTTGAAGGGGCTTCTAAGGAAGCTATAAGTTTCGCTGAAAACGCAGTAATGCACCAGGTCAGTTCCGTTTCTTACACCTGCGCAATAAAGAAATATTTTGTCCACAAACTCACTGCCAGAAATGTTCAGCTTGTTCTTCACCTAGAAATTCAGCGAGTAATCTAGTCGCTGAATCGGAACGTAATTCAAGCTGTGAAGCAATATTTGTGCAGTAATCTACTAGAAATGCTAAGTCAACTCCATCAAAAACTCTTAATTCTCTTCTTAACCACTTTGCTAATCTTTGTTTGAGTTCTGGTGTTGTACTGACTTGCTGAGCCGACCAATCTCGGAACTAGAAGAGCCAAATTTAACAGAATAGTTAGAGAGATCGCATGCATGATTTATAGCCCGCGAGTGAATACAGTGTGGAAGGATACGTACTCTCGTGAATCTGTTAGATGCGACATGCTTAACGTATAGTCCATACTTGTACACATATCTTCGTTTCTCGAGTGCTAGATCTTCGGCATCGACATCAGGCAAAGCAGCAGGTTTATTACGAGCTTTCCAATCGGCATACTTGAATCGAGGATGAGTAGGCCTATTGAAGAGCTGACGACGAGCACCTTCACGTAATTCGCGTAGGGATCGTTCTGGAGGAGGTGAGTCTGATTTTAGAAGTGGCGGTAGATAATGCTGCATTACAGAGAGACAAGGTGTGAGCTCGAGTCCGTCAAGAAAGTAAGAGTCTAAGGGAGCCAACCTTCTGGAAGTCCTTCTCGCCGCGTATATTGTGAATGAGAAGCTCGATATTTGCCACGCACAAGGGACAACGTCCTGACTGTTCTGTCCAGGCGAGTATGCAAACGAAGCAATAGGCGTCTGGAATGAGGTAGTGTTTGTCAGTAGCGTATCCGATGGCTTGCTGCTTGCATCAGATCTAAGCTCACCATGGCAGCACGGTTGGACCACAGTCCGGTCGTCAATAACCGAAAGGCAAATCGCACAATGCAGCGATTCATCGTCGTCGGTATCGTATTCCAATTCGCTTTCAGCATTCATCTGCTGATCTTCATGTTGTTCATCGTCATCATCATGACAGTCCTTTTCTTCCATTCTGCTCTTGCCTTTATCAGCAGCAACAATGCCATTCGAAATGCTCATTCTTCGTGCGGCGTCGTGGCTCGTAGACGTCGTGGACAGCCGTCTCGTAGCTGGTGCTGATGATGATGAGCTTTCAGCGAGCTTGTCTAGCTTATCATCATCATCTTCATCTTCCACTACTAGTCCTTCATTGTATGACCTTCTTCTGCTATTGCTGCTGCTCCCAGCTGCGGCTTGCATTCCTATTTAATCTTCGCGATGATCTTCGTTATTTGATATGTAGCGAAAGAGAAAGACACGAGTTGACTTTATAACGATTAATTAACAACAAGACTATTCAAAGATGGGTGATGCAGAGCTGGAAGCAATCAGACAGGTGGGATCACGATGATGGACTTGCAATTGCCAACGCATCACTATTCTGACTCTTCTATACTATGATATGACATGACAGCGCCGCCTGGCCCAACTTTCTGGAGGTGGAAATGCAAGCCCATCTGGTCCAAGTGGTGGACAGCAGCAAGGTGGTCCAGAGGTGCATATCCGCGTACTACGTGTTCACGGAGACGCTCTCTGACATTCAATACTTGGTGATATTATCATACGTTCATAGGAAGCAGCGGCACAGGCAGCAGAAGAGGAAGAATCACGAAGGACTATAATGTCACAAATATTGGATCCGCAAGCCAGGGAACGATGTGAGGAGTTTACTGACCTCAGAGAAGATGTCAGCTCTACACTACAAAGAACAGCACTGATATCAGCTATCTCCTCTGTGGATACAGTGTCCCGCATTGCTCTGGTACGACCTGAACGAGCGAGAAGCCTGGAACAGCTGATAGTACGGATGGCGCGGTCAGGGCAAATACGAGGTCGTGTGAATGATGAACAGCTATTGTCTCTGCTGGATCAGGTAGCAAGAGCGGAAGAAGGAGGTTCATCGGGTGGTGGTAGTTCTAGTCGAAGCAAGATTACAGTAAGTGGCGAAAGGACGGCTCTTTCGAAATGGGAGCAGAATGGAAGTCATAGAGCAAGATGGACTGACTGTTTGAATTCATGATCATTTCTCAGGTGCAACGACGACAAGATAAGATCGTATCCGACGATGAAGACGACGATGATGACTTTATGAGCAGCAGCAGGAGTAGAACGACGCAAAAGACGGATAACCAGAAAGCATCTGCAGCAGACAACGATGACGATGATATCTTTGACTTATGAGATGAATAACACTTGCCAAGGAAAGCAAGAAATGGGCAGACCAGATCTGTTGTAGCATAGAATACTGGTGTCAGTTTATCGTTCACGTGATACGCTTGGAACACGCTTTCTTTCTTCATACCAGTTTGTAGACTGAGCAGGACGTGTTAGACATCGTTCTGGCTTGCTTTACAGGACAGCGTGGCTTCAAGATAAAACTGTCTGTTTGCCTGTACCGGATTACTTGACTGTACTGTTGCGCTCACTTCGATCACGTCGCCGTCGCGCCTGCAAGACTTCCATCTATGATAGCTTCTCGGCTCATGTCCAACTGTGCATCAAGGATAACAGCAGCAACAGCGAACCCTGCTGTGCTGCAGTTACAATGAAGACGATATCTCGGTGACAGCAGCCAAGAAAGATTCAGAAACAAAGCAGCCCATAATGGCGGCAGGCCACTCGAATGGCCTATCTTCAGTGCCGGAGCACATTCCAGGTGTTCTCATTGAGCAGCCTGAACATAGGCACATGCTGCGTACGCATTTAGCTCAGATGACAGACCAGCATACTCTCAGGTGGGTTCATACTTCCTATTTCGCTTGCCTTTCTTGTGGAACCTTCCGCTGAAGCTTTTCTCCATACTTGCGCATCATTCAGATTCCCTGGCTCTCAGCCTGTCAGTTTCGATTATCGCACGTTGGATCTGTTAATGCAAGAAGAGTATGTTCACATTAACGAATGTATGTCGCGTAGAGAAAACCAATATCTGACATCTTCATTTTGCAGCTTCTGGGTCTGCGAGAAGTCAGATGGTGTCCGTGTCCTGGTTATGATCGTGTGTCCACCCGCAGGACAGCAGGAAGTCTATCTGGTCAGCTGCACACAACATGGAAGCTTCAGTAGATTGGAGTAGCAACTGACGATTCGAACCTTTCAGATCGACAGGAAAGAACACTTTTACCTCCAACAAGGCGTATACTTCCCGCATCAAGATGGGCTTGATTCTCTACATTCGAATGTATTACTGGATGCAGAGCTGGTCATCGATACAGATCCCAAGACTGGCAGTGTAAGCCTGCGTATCGAATTTGCCTGACAGCAGTCTCGATGATGGACGCTGACAGATATGCAACCCTTTCCCCATCAGCGTTCTTTGACGCTTCTGTGCTTTGACTGCTTACGAGTTGGAGAGGAAAGTCTCATGCATAAGGCTCTCTCAAGTCGCTATGGTGTAGGTCTCCTTTCTCTTCGGTATACATCTATAAGGCTGCGGCTGACAGGGAGTTGGTGTACGTACACAGCGCCTTCGCGAATGGATCATAAAGCCGCATGAGAAGCTGCTGAAAGCTCATCCCGAACTGATACCAGAGATGCCGTTTCAGTGAGCGATCATGCATTCAAAATTATTGCTGAATCGAGCTAGTCTCGCTGATCATGGTTGTTTTCTCATTCTTTCCGATTAAAGGGTCAAGCTGAAGAAGATGGAATTGGCATACGGCATACAAGCTGTATTCAAAGATCATTTACCTCAATTACAGCACGGCAACGATGGACTCATCTTTACCGGTGCCGAAGCGCCCTACACGCCGGGTACAGACAAGAAGATGTAGGTCATCGTAGTGTCTAACTTTACGTGACTCAGACGGCCGCTGACCCTAAAATTTTGCCAAATGCCCACAGTGTGAAATGGAAACCTCCTTCTGAAAACTCAATAGATTTCAAATTAGAACTCCGATTCCCACCGACACCACGTAATCCAGACGAAGTAGATTTCTCAGCCAAACCTATTTTACTACTATTAGAGAATTGTGGTGGATCAAGAGGGCATGTTTTCTTTGATACAATGGAAGTAGAAGATGATGAATGGGAACATTGGAAAGAATCTGGTGAACAAATTGATGATCGTATTATTGAATGTGTTTGGGATAAGAATAGACAAACTTGGAAGAAATTGAGGTTTAGAGATGATAAAGTCGATGGTAACTTTACTACTGTCGTTCAATCTATTCTTGAGTCCATCAAGGATGGCGTCGAAGCTGAAGTGGTAAGTCTATGCTTATCATATCAGACAGGTCTTGTCTAATACTCAACCTGATCCCTGTCCTTGCAGCTCATCGAGAAGGCCGGAGCTATTCGACATGCATGGAAGCAACGCGAAGCAGCAAGAAAGGCCGCTGCTGCTAACAAATCCAAGCCTCCCTCTCAACAGCAACCACAGCAGCAATATCAAAAGCCACCAGCCCGTCCAACGGGCCCACCAGCATCATCTTTTGCCAGCACACTGAATCGATAGTCTGGGTCACTGCGAATGCTTCATAGTTGTAATAGAGCAGTACCCAAACCATGTCGTTGTAACAACAGATTTCTTCATGACTTTATACTAGACTACTAAAGTATATATGACCCTGTTTACTTCCGAGCGGGTATCGGAGCGTAGTCCATCACACCAATTCGAAATATCGTGCGAGCTCCCAATCTGTCGGGACGAGTTCTGTCAGGTCTAAATAGCGAAATGGCTTAAATGTATCACTTACCGGAAACGGTCTGGCTATAAAGCATCCATTCGTGCTCTCTTGTGCCAGCAAAGTGGTCAACGAACGCATCTCCAAGAGTCCTGCGAGTGAGGTAACGATGTCAGCTTTTGAAGCCAGTCGAGTAGTCGCAAAGTATGCCTCACTGTCTCGCTAAGCTGTTAGGTGCCTTAAAGCGCTGTGTAGCCTCATTGAGGTCTTTAGGCAATCTATCGAATGCTGTAGAATGGTCTTCAGGCTTAACTTGCGAAGTAGGTTGGATCGTCAATTCCATCTTGTTCTTGATGCCGTGCAAGCCAAGCGCAAAGATGGCTGCGAAGGCATAATGTACGTTCATCTAGAGTGAGAAGAAATAATGTCAGTGATAAGATAAATTTCCAACTACTCCTCATCACGTACATCTGCACCGGGAACTCGCTATCCATCGAAAGGAAGTCAGCCAGAGTCAGTGAACTCGTGCGAAGAGGATACTAACGATTTCGAGGCGAGTTGCCTTCGGTGCCGCTAGCGGTGGGCTGATCAAGCGAACACTCGCTAAGCGACTCTCATAGCCCCATGAAACTGTCAACAGGCATACATCAGCAAGCAGCTCTACGTGCATAGGACAGTAACCGGACTTACTATTGACAGGTGCCCAGTAGCTACGAGTGGAGAAAGAGGCAATTAGTATCGGATCCTCCTGCATGGGGCGGTTGAACATACTTCTCTACCAAGCGCTTATAGCCATTCACGGTAGGTACCAAGCAGGGCATAATATCCGGCAGACCAGCCAATACTCCAGCCAAGAACCATTCTACCGAATCGGAAATGCATCAGTCAAGATCTTTTGTAGGTCTGCTCATGTATTGCTCACCGCATTCCTTTGACACATATTTCAGGTCGTCCCACTTCGCATCATCCCTTGTCTTTCCTTCTTCCAGAGCGAAGATATTCCGGCCAGTGGAATCCTGTAACGATACGTGGATATGTCCGCTGCAGCCTGGTAGACCATTATGTGGCTTTGCCATGAATGTTGGCATGATACTGCGGTCTCACTGTTAGGTCCTTCTGCTGAGACACTCCACCCGCAATGTCGCGAATGGCTTACTCGTATTTGTAGCCCACTGAAGACGGAGAGGAGTTAGCCCGCATGAACGATATGGACACATCGGCCACAGGAACTGTCACCAAAAGCTCTATTCGCGATCGTCTCATTTCGCCAGCCTAGCGAATGGCGTTCGCTAGGCTGGCGAGATGAGACGATCGCGAAAAGAGCGTTTGGCTACACGTTTCCTGCAGATGGCAATAGCTAGTGGAAAGCTGATACTTACAAGCCTTGCAAGTCATCTTGAATAATACAGCATTGTCAGCCATCCGAAGAGAGTCTGTATATGCTAATGCAGCTTCGTAGACACCGGGCTGAGCGAAAACTAGACTTAGTAAAGGTTGCAAGAATCGACTACAAAAGGACTTACCCCAGTTTCCGTGTGCCAGCCTTCTAGAGGTATGCCAAATTCGCGACACTGCATTGCAGTCTACCGCGTCAGCTCATTTGCGAGCATGAAGTAGTGTATACTATGCTTACGGTATCGTACACATCATGAAAGTATGGCCCTGACACCCTAGCGTGAGAATGAGTTAGATCTGACTGCTTCAATGTAGTCAGGTTGGCTTACTGCGTTCTCAGCATACTATATCCGTGCATGCCTGGCGTCAGCGTCTGTAAGTTGCGGAAACCCTTCTCATGAACACTTGTAGGTGTTTCTGCGGTGACACAGACGCGTCAGACGATGCATTGTTACTCAAACAGGCTCAGACTCTCTGTAATTACTTACCCTTGAATTGGAAGAATTCAAATTCTGCACCAGAATATGGCTTCACGCTCAACTCGTTATCAAGCTGTCCTATGATCTTCTGCAGCAAAGCACGCGGACATGCATGTAGTCCTTTGCCAGTATCTGGATTGAGGAAGGTGACTAAGAACAAGGGGATATTATCTTCATAAGGGATCCTCCTGAGCGTGCTTATATCTATGCGAGCTTCTATGTCCCGATAGCCATTGGCAAGATTGCTGATTGACAGTTCTTTCGTATATGTTTGATCGTGGATATCCCTGCATGGCGGTAGACGTCAGTGACGAGGACAAGGCAGACTGTCTAGAAAGGATCAATAAGCTCACCATCCGAATACGACACTACAGTCATAAGGAAAAGAAAGAGTCAACGGGATAGATGCTAGCAACAGAGGTCACTAGATCATTGACGGACCTGCAGAAGCCGAATGACCGACTTGAGCTCTTGACGCAGCTGAGGAACTTCTCCTTCTGCATGATCTTGCCTCGCAGGACATTGTCGACATCTATGCCTGCTAGCTTGACCTTGTAGTCATCCTTGAGCTGTGTATGCACAAGTGCGGCTCAAGCGTCAATACTGGACCTGCCTTCTATCGCGCTGATAAGATCAACCAGCAGCGTGGACGCTTGGAGGAGGCACTCACGGCAGCTTCGAGCTCCTCGATAGTAGTAGGCGCATTCTCCATCGCCATCTTGGGTGTAATGCAGCACTAGCAGGTATGTCAAGTAGAGTATCAGAGTTGGCGACTGCTAAACGCGACATGCATGCAGCATTGCGGGTCTCTCGGCTAAAGTGGCAAAATCAGAAGGCTCCCGCGGACCGTCTTGCTTTTCTGTCGAGCCAAGAAGCTGAATAGTATCATTTCTTTTGTTATTTCGTTTATCAGATACAGAATTACACCAGTAAAATAGATTTCATCAATGCCCTAGACCATGACCATTCCGGCCATCCGAAGGTCTTCTTTTATGACGGATCCGGATTTATCACAATTCCTTGCCTGTCCAGCATGCCGCTGGTAAGAAGCTAGGCAGCCGCCAGCTGGTCTGTCCGCTTGACCTCTTCTACAAGAGCGCCTTTACATGCCTTCGGTTGCGGGCTCTTCCCTCATGCCGTCCACAGCAGGATCCTCCTGCGGCAGCGCTTCACTCATTGTGACCTCGTGCGAATCACCGTTATCTCTAGCATCATCTCCGTCTGATCTACCGCCCGGCGCGCTTGTGATACCGGCGCCAGTGAAGTCCTTCCATCGTGCATTGAAGCCGAGGCCGATAGGTCTTCCTCCATACTGATAATTCTGGAATTTGAGAATGGCAGTCTCGGCTTCTTCGATCGTAGCGAATTGAACGATGCCTGCTCCTTTAGATCTTCCGTTCTCATACAAGATTTCGGCCTCTTGCACTGTTCCAGTAGTCTGGAAAAGCTCAACCAGATCTTCGTTCGAAGTTGACCATGGAAGCTGCGAGAGTAACCGACAGATAAGTATGAAGATCGGATCCGCTTCTCGATGCTGACAAGTACGCTCACATTCTTGACAAAGATCTGAGTAGAAGGAGGGGCCTCGAAAGGAATATGAGCATGAGGAGGTGGACCACCTCGAGGACCACGCGGACCTCCTGGTGGTCCTCTATCGGCATAACCACCTCCGCTACGGAAGCCACCATCGTCATATCGGTCACTTCCTCCCTCTCGACCGGCGTAATCACCATAAAGGTTGTCGGTACTTCTGCCGCCAGCTGCACCTGCATATCCGCCTCTCGCGCCGCCTCGTACGAATCCACCTCGTCCACCTCCTTGTCCTTGTCGCGCTTGATTGATGTGGAAGAACTTGTCTTCACGGACATCGAGTCGACCGCCGTCGAACTCGTAGCCGTTAAACATGGCTGTTGCAAATAGAGCATATCAGCCGACCGCGTGAGAGACGAATTTGTAGATGCAAAGCTGACCGATAGCAGCATCTGCTTCAGACTTTGAAGACATGACTACAACACCTGTTCCCTTGCTGATACCAGTGGTATGATCCATGTTAATGTCAGCACGGACGACCTCTCCAGCAGCGCGGAAGAGATCCTTCAAGTCTTGCCAGCCGATAGCAGGAGTCATCTGAAATTGCCAAGAAGTGCATGCATATATCAGCAGCAGGTTCAGAGGGCGGGAGAAGAAGGGTCCAGAGATATCTGTACTTACGCCAGTGATGAATAGACCTCGTGGTCCAGGAGGTGCAAATGCAGCTGGAACACCGACTGGCGGTGCTCGTCGATAACCATCTCCGGGGACTTGCAAGGCAGCTCCAGGGAAGCTTGATCTGTTCGAGATAGCAGCTGATCCAAATCGAGCGTCGTCCTCGCGGTCCTGAAGCAGCGAGATGTCAGCTAAGGCTTGTCAGGAGCCTTGTCAATGATCTCTGATCTTACCTCTCTGAGGTAGACTGGTCTGCCCATAAGCACCTGCTCATTGAGCTCGGAAATGGCTCTCAGAGCTTCTTCTCTGGTGCTGAACTCGACAATGCTGTGAAAGACGAACATCAGTACATAGAAGAAGATAGTTTGACAGTAATCCAGATGCCTTATTACTTACCCGCAACCTTTGGACATGCCATTTGGTAGCTGAATGATCTCCGTGAACACGACCGTTCCGACTGTAGGGATATCCATAATAAGATGATGATAGAAATAACAAGGAGTCAATATACTCCTATCCTTCTCCAATGACTTCTTACTGATCCTCTGACGAGCATTGGCAGTTGTGTGTGTGCATGTTTGTCGTCACATTTGAAGCTGCCGCATGAAGAGCCAGGCTAGCCGTGACCGAAGGAGGGCTTGCGTAACGCAGTAGGATGTTAATTCGTCTATACTTCGGTGTGTCGTGCATGTTCAAACTCTGCCAATGCCGTACTTTCTAAGCCAATAAAAGAGCTTTAACCCACCACTGCTGCAAAAGTCCTTCAGGTCATGCCATCTGACCGAGAATGCGAGGTTTCCAATGTAGACTCTGTTTTCCTTTTTGGAAGTCTTGATAGCTTCTTGAGCAGCAGCTTCTCGACCTGATGATCTAGGCTCTATTGCTGAGGATGAAGACTGAGAGTATCCACCGCGGTAGCCACCTCGACCTCCACCTCTGCTGGAATAGCCTCCACGACCACCAGAGTAGCCGCCGTGACCTCCACGAGTGGCAGAGTGAGGGTATCGGTCATCGTCGTACCTGCCACCACCACCACCACCTCGAGGAGGAGGAGGAGGGCTTCTGCTCCTGCTTCTTCGTCTTTCACCTCCGCGATACCTGTCTCTGTCCGGGGATCTTTCCCTGTAACCGCCAGCAGCGCTTCGACGGGGAGGCGATCTGCTGCGAGAGCGACCGCGAGCAGGACCAGCAGGTGCAGCAGGTGGTGGAGAGTCCCTTCGACGAGATCTACTGTAGTCGTCTCGTCTGTCTACTGGGGATCTGTCGTATCCGTCTGCTCGCGTTTGCGGGTTTGATTGATGATGATGAAGGGATGCATGCAGTAGATGAAAGAATGCCCCAGTGTGTGACAAGAGAGAGTGAGAGAGAAGGTAATAACCCAAATATCAAATGTCTCAGCCTCTCGTTTCTTTCTCTCTATCTACCTATATCTCTGCTGCCATCGAGCATTCTGCCAGTTGAGCTGTGTCCTCTGCATAATCTCCTCGACTCGACAGCAAAGTCCCAGCTCTCTGAACCTGAAGCGTTATTCCCTCACCGTCCATGATTGATATCTCCCAAGTCGACTTTGCTTGAAGAACAAGATACTTTTTGCTTGCTTCTTTTGAATAAGTACTGTAAACCAATCTCCGAATTAGGATCGAAGGTCCTTTTTGTTGGATGGAAGCAGAGCTAAGCGGGTGGCATTTCTTTGTTGGCAGTAGTCGACGAGCAAGCATACCATACTCTCTTCACCTCATGACATCTCAACACTCGTAGCATCAATACATAACCATTACCAATGGCCGACTCTGACTTTGTTCCTTGGGAGCAACGGGTGAGCGAGCTTTCCATAGCGATGTCCGCGTACCAGGCGTGACCTGAATGGATGATGATATTCAATGCCGCAATTTCAGGAAGGATGGACCGACGTCAAGCCAATACCGCAAGCAGAGACCGAGAATCCTCTGGTGCCCATCAACTATTCTCCTGCATGTATGCCGCTTCCGAATATTACACCTCGTGACTGCTGGTCTTCATAACCGAAATTGGCCACATCTATCAACGAGCAAGACATACTACAAGAGCCTCATGACTGACTTATTCATTTCCTACTTTAGATGTCAGCGCTATGTCTACGTTCAGATACATCTTGCAGCAGCAAGAACTCTCGAAACGAGTCCTGGAGCTGACAGCGGAGATAGTCAAGATCAATCCTGCTCATTATACTGTCTGGTATGGCTACCTACAGCCACTCCGAAATATGCCTGATGAGTGCTCACTCGCATCAATTTCTAGGGCATATCGGGGGAAGACCCTTCTGGCATTGAAGGACTCTGAAGCTAATGGAAGGGATATCTTGGTACAAGAGCTTGGCCTGCTAGATGCGCTGGTTAAAGTCCACCTCAAGAACTACCAAGTCTGGTCAGTCCTCGTACGCATGGCCTCACCCGGCTCAAGTGCTGAGCTTGCTTCTTACTGCTGCAGGCAACACCGTCGAGCGATTGTCCTGGCACTAGACGATTCATCTCGCGAGCTCGGTTTCACAACACGTGCATTAGCTTTCGACAGCAAGAACTACCATACATGGGCGTATCGGCAATGGGTCTTCTCGCATTTCTACGAGAAACCAGATAGTGAAGACTATCAGAAGAACTGCGCGGATGAACTTGAGTTTACACGGCATTTGCTGCAGGCTGATGTCAGGAATAACTCGGCTTGGAACCATCGCTTCTTTGTCGTATTCAGAAGGACACAGCCAGCAAGCGAAGATGTTATACAAAGAGAAATTGAGTATGCCGCAGTCAATATGCTTAATTAACAGGTGTATGAGCTAACTCCCGGTTCTATAGTTTTACGAAAGGAAAACTGGAGCATGTTCCAAACAATGCGAGCGCTTGGAATTATCTGCGAGGGTAGGTTCAAATCCATCGTCGAATCTAAGACTGAAGTCTGACGCCATTGGTCTCATGCAGGATTCTTGAGCATTTCAACATGCCCTTCGCAGAACACCTCGAATGGGCGCGAGCAATACGCAGCCCCGCCGACCCGGAAGCGCCAGTCATGCTCGCAGTTGAATTTACAGCGGATGCGCTAAGCGAGACAAAGGTGAAAGAGAGCCTGCAGGAAGCTATCAAGCTCTATGAGCAGCTAGCAAGTGAAATCGATCCCATGAGAGATAACTACTGGCACTTCAAGAGACGGAGTGCGGAGGCGATTTTGGCAGCGTAGCTTACGTGTGACTATATCTTTCCGTTGACTCAAGTGAATCAGTATGTTGTACCAGTTTCTGGAATTGCCAGATGCAAGAATGCTTCTTCCGCCACACGGCTTGTGTTGTTCACGACGCAGGCTCTGACATCGCTGGCCGTGCTTTCTCTTGTACCGTGCACCGACTCACAAAGTGAAGGGTCGACGTCACTAGGCTGCCCACATACTAGCAGAGCAGAAGAGGAGATGCATGCTCGATACGCAGCTATACTCGCTACCCTTCTTCGACAAGCTGGTCCATTGACCTGCGAAACAGCGGGCGTGATCGAACGCGTAAAGTGGTAAACATCAATATTTTCATCGAGGAAACCTCCATCGAGGCCCAAGAATATGGTGAATGCGAACGAGGCTAGCCTTCCGTTGGCAACTCCGGACTCCTTCAGCTTCCCGTATGAGTTGCCGTACGAGATCCAGACGATTTTGATGCGTGTAAGCATGAATGGCCCGTCTGCACCTCTTGCAGAGGGAGAGTCAACATTGCATCTACTGACCATCTCATATTCTCAGCACGTCTACTCTGCTATCGAAGACCGGTGTGCAGCTGTGGTAGAATCGCCTACAGGAACTGTGAGCCATCTTGTTATTCGGCGGTCAACCTTTGCACGTGACTTAATCAGCTTGCTCTACCGCTACTTCCAGGGCAAATCCCTTACTCTGCTGTGTTCGTCCTTGACTTGGTTGCAAGATGACGCTGCTAGATCAAAGAAGGTTGCAATGGATGTACTGCGCCAAGAATTGGAGAAGACGCATGAAGGAGGTGCGTCTAGGACTGAGTATAGCTTTCAGCATATCCCGCATATCCCGCTTAGACTGAAGCTTTCGCAGAACCACGTTGGATAGTAGAACAAGAAGTCAAGCGGCATCTGGACGACTATGAAGCTAACGAGAAGCAAATGAGGGAACGACTCGACCATATAAGAATAGAGAAGGAGAAGAAGCAAGCTGAATTGAGACGGCGAGCTAATTTTACGCGTAAACGACCGGTAAGCCTGGTCATTTGTAGGATCTACGAAGAGATCCTACTGAGCCATTACTGTAGAGACTCAACGATAATGATGAAAGGAAAAAAGCGAAAGAGCTGCAAGATGACGATGACCGCTTCGCGCCGGATGATTATACTGAAAACCTCTTCGATGATGATGGCCTGACCGCCGAGACAAGAGCCCTTCTGGAGAAGTGAGCAAAGCCTTTTCACCTTCATGACGGCTGCAACGTACTGAAGCCTGCTTATAGTCTGCAAGGGAAGGCTTCTCGGCGGCGGTGGGCAGCCGTAGATGAAGACGAAGAACCTGATGTTCGCAAGGTATGCCAATCGACTCTAGGCGGCTTACCTGTCGCTAAAGGTGCGACGTCTACCTGTAGATCTATTTCACTTCGCGAACCCATTCCCAACTATCACAGTTTCAAAATGAGTTGCGCAAAACAAAGTTCGCGGAGACTATAAGGACGATACCTCTTGGAAGTCGACAGAATCTTTGCATAAATGACAAGGTCAAAGGTGGTTGCAGGTCGGTCGATATGCTAAATGATCGCTGTCTAGATTTGCAGAAAGCGGGTGAGCAAATCTCCACTTTGAAGCAATTAGGTGCAAGTCTGAACAATTTGGCAGACAAAGGCAAGCGATGCGAGTTCCTGCCACCAGTCGACGAATCAGAGAGACTGGAAGATTTCCGTGACCACGCTCTATCAGAAATTCATAGTATTGATGATCTGGAAGATCTAGGTCGGGAGATGAAAGTCTGCCCATACTATGGATCTCGGAAGGCGATAAAGCAAGCGCAGCTGGTGACCTTGCCGTACAATCTCATCCTTCAGAAGCAAGCCCGGGAGTCAATTGGTATTGATCTTACAGAGTAAGTCTGCATTATTCGTAATTACGTGCAGTGAGCTGACCTTGTATGCAGTAATATCGTGATTGTTGACGAAGCGCACAATCTCATTGAGTGAGCGACATGCTACTTTCTTCGCCGATCTATACTAATCTGTCTACAGTACTGTCCTATCCATACACTCAGTTGAGATCAACTCCATACACCTCACTTTCGCACGGGGTGCCCTGATGACCTACCTCAAGCGCTTTAAGACACGCCTAAAAGGTACCAATGCTCTGTACTTGAAGCAGCTTGTCGCTTTGATGTCGACTTTGGCAGCGTTCTGCGCCGACTGGCTCGAGAAGAAACTTCCTGACAGGATGTTGAACGGCCCGGAGCTTGTAAAGAAGTGCGGCGCTGATCAAATAAATCTAAGGGAGCTGGACAAGTACGGTCGGAGTCCTGCTTCGAGGTAGCTTGAGCCATGCTAATCGAGATTACAGATACTTGACGACTTCGAAGATTGCGCAGAAGATATCAGGCTACATGGAGAACTTGGAAGAGAAAGCTCAGTTGACCGGTGCGCATGCTTATGCCAAGGAAGGCTGTGCTCAAGAGTCTGACGGCATCTGAAAACAGGCAAAGAATCGCGCTCAGCGAAAGTTTCCGCTATACATAAGATACAGGCCTTCATCCTAACGCTGGCCAATGCAAGCACAGACGGTCGTATCCTTATAAGCAGACAAAAGGATGCACTGCATCTGCGGTATCAGCTACTAAACCCTTCGGATGCCTTCGGCAATTTCGAAGCAGCTAGGTCGGTCATCATTGCAGGTGGTACTATGGCGCCTCTGTCGGACTTTGCACAGCAGCTCTTGACTTTTCTGCCCTCGGGACGGATCAAGACACTATCGTGTGCGCATGTCGTGCCACAGTCACATATCTTGGCTAGAGCGCTTGCGGTCGGGCCCAGTGGATATCGTTTAGAATTCAAGTACGAGCAACGGAACGACACGAGGATGCTTGACGAATATGGTGCAGCTCTTCTTAATTGCGCTAATCTAGTCTCGAAAGGCTTGGTTGTTTTCGTACCAAGTTACGCATCACTAGACATGTTCCTGCAGAGATGGGAGAAGACGGGACTGCTAGGCAAGATCAAGCAGAGAAAAATGGTAAGACTTCCTTCTACATGCTTGCATGTTGCTGTGTAAGCTGACGTACCTTGCAGGTCTTCCTTGAACCGAAGGATGGTGCCAACACGGAGCAAGTCTTACGGGAATATGCTCTTGCCGTTGCCGAACAGCCAGTATGTCCACAAATTGCTGTCTCAAAATCTATTTGCGCTGACGGCCTGCTGTAGCACGGCGCAATAATTTTAGCTGTGGTCGGTGCCAAGCTGTCCGAGGTAGGTGAAAGTACTCATCCCATATATTTGCCGTGCTTGCCTAATTCTCTGCGTCTCGTTGGTAGGGCATCAACTTCCAAGACGATTTGTGTCGGTACGTGCATCTTGTCCCCTGATGCGCACAAGATGTTTTCTTACGTCCAGCTGCAGTTGTGTGGTCGTTATAGGCATACCGTATCCGAGCAGCCAGTCTATCGAGCTCCGCGAGAGGTGAGCTGACAATTCCCTATGTTGGCAGCAGCGAAGCTCAGCTGACTTTTCAACCACACCAGAATGAAATATGTTAGCAGTCTACCGAGCATCAATGGCTTGGCAAGCGGAGAAGCCGCTGGCAAACGACTATGTATGTCATTATTCAGGTTTAAGTGTGCTCTGTTGCTGACTGAGTAAGGTTTCATATTCGAACAGATTCAAATCTCGCTTTTGTGCGTACGAAGGCCTTGACTAAGAAGAGCGTGATCCAAGCTAATAGTCTACCAAACGTTACAGCGAGCCGTCAATCAGTCCATTGGCCGATCTATGTGAGCTGCGATCTCGCAAAAGAACGTCATTGGCAAGGCTAACCATGATCGATGCCATAGTCGACACATAAACGATTGGAGCGCTATTGTACTCATGGACGCTCGATATACGCAGGTTCCCACCCAAAGCAGGCTACCCAGCTGGTAAGTGACAGCCATAACCCCCCCAAGATCACTTGGTTGAGCGTGTCTCAATAACAGGATATCGGAAAACATAGCAAACCCGACGACTTTCGGAATGCTGGTCAAGGACCTTGCCGGGTTCATGAAGAGCAGAAAGGCCGTCAAAGTCTGAGAAAGGTGGTAGTTGAGGCAGCTTAGAAGGGCAAAAAGGTCATATCCAAGGTGGCCCGGTAAGAAGCAAATTGCAAGTCGTTGAGACAGTCGCGCGGCAGAAAACATGTAGCTACAGTTGTGGGATGCATTGCTTGATGATACACTTTTTGAGAAGTACTTGATTACTTGTAGAACTACCTCAAGGTCTCCTACTCATTTAGCAGATCACGCATTCCTGGTCAGCTTTTACTTTGCCTGTCTTCAAGCCCATAGCTTCGAATGTTTGAGGTCCAGTTTGCGGCTTGTTCACGATCTGCACGCCTGCACTCGAGTGACTAGACTGTGACGATCCCGATGAAGTCGTAGGTGGCTTTGGTCCATCGTCCACAAGAGAATAACGTCGGATATGACCTGGTCCAAGTGCTGAGGGTGGTGCAAGTGCCGCGTCTTTTCGCGGTGGCGTAGCTGATCCTGTCTGCGATGTACGCCCTTGACTATTGCGATTGTGTGCGGCTGCTTGTTCGACTTGTCTCATCGTATCACGGCGTCTCAGAGACATATTTGAGTCCGTCGTTGGTAGTATAGGAGGTTGTGGCATAGGTGCCTGCGCATACGAAGGCACTGAAGCTGGTGGTACATGCATTGGCATCGGCATTTGATCGACTGGAGGAGTGGGGTAATAAGGTGCAGCGACAGGCTCGACAGACGAAATCCTCGGAGGGCGAGCCCCTGGACCGGTAGATTGCGAGAGATGACTTGGTATCGCAGTCATAGGCGGCAGGTCCGGCAAAGAGGGCGGCAGGTCATTCTTTCGCCGCCGTGTGTCCGCGTCCAATTTGGCTTGCGTTCTCCTGCGAACGATTTTGTCGTTCATCTGAGCTTCATGCTCCGTTCTTGAAAGGACATTGCCAGAGCTTGACTCGAGCGATGACAGTCTGTCCGCAGCATCTGTGTTGCCGTGCGCAGCAGCCTATAAAGCCAAGACGTATGTCAATACACTATCGAAGCGGCGAGTCTGATGACTTCACCAACCTTCGTGTACCATTTGATACTTAGATCAATGTCCTTACGCCCGCCGATTCCGATCTCGTAATAATATCCAATTGCGAACTCGGCGCTGGGAAGACCCTTCTTGGCAGCCTTTTCAGCAAATGTGAAGGCCAAGTTTTCTTGCAGGTCGAAAGCTTCGGATCCGCATAAGAACCACTTCGACAGTCTGTATTTTCACAACAAAAACTCAGTCTAGTCGCTTAAGCGGGCAACCTTCACCCGGGAGAACTCACGCCATGTCCGCTTCGATATCGCCTTGCTGGCTCGCAAGCGAGTAGTACTGCACACTAAGTAGCGGATCATACCCACAGCCCATGGTAGCATATTCGTAGTTGAAGCCCATCTTGAACTGTGCAGCAGCATAGCCAAGGTAAGCCGATCTCTCAATCCAAGGCCTAGCTTCCTGCGTCCTTCCGAATTCGTCCAGCAGCAAATTGGGTGTAATGCTTGATGTGACATTTCCGCCTAGATCAAGTTCACCTGCTAGCAACATGCCGAATATGTATGCTGGCAGAGGATCATCTACTGTTGATAAAGAGGCGGCCTTCCGTAACAGCGGAATTGCGGCCGCTGCATTGGCAGGGCAGCCAAGCTGGCCCAACAGGTGAGCCATGGCCATACGCTGTATGCAAGATACATCAATATATAGTCAACCAAAGTGATCCACGTAGTAAGCTCACATAGGTACACGTCACTTCGTTCTTCGCGACTCCCTCCTCGTACGCTCTTCTAGCTCTGTCAAAGTCTGCCTGTGACTTGTTCTGTTCACCATACGTCTCGTAAGCAAGAGCGATCTTCGCCCAAGCAGCGTGCCAGCCTAGATTCGCGGCAG
Source organism: Cystobasidium slooffiae (assembly GCA_019775285.1). Taxonomy (NCBI): domain Eukaryota; kingdom Fungi; phylum Basidiomycota; class Cystobasidiomycetes; order Cystobasidiales; family Cystobasidiaceae; genus Cystobasidium; species Cystobasidium slooffiae. The sequence goes on along the minus strand of JACWFZ010000007.1, from coordinate 348,198 downwards.
TCTCAAAGTCTCTGAATGCCATGGAGAGATCTTTCGACCTATACGAGGGGAATTTACCAGACGACGATAGCTCTCCTCTAAGATATAAGGCTTCAGGGACCGGGAAATTGCCATTGTTACCAGCTGACGTACTCATACTGTTATCTGCTGTAGTGAGTATCAGACGAATAGCTTCGTCTGTCCACTTTACTAATGTCGGATCTGTGATTTTGGAAAACTCCCCTTGAGACGATGAAGCTTGATGTCTTTCTACGAATTTGAGGACTGCTTTTGCCCAGCTTACTTTGGCAGCAGCTGGATTGGGAGCATATTGTGCTGCTTCGCGCTGTTGTGCCAAGTCGGCTTGTGAAGGTAGAGCGATACACAGTGCTGCGTTTGTACTTGATATTGAGGATGAAGTGCCTCCCAGAGAGGCGATGGAGGCATTCGGATCTGACATTGGTCGCGGAGTCGGAGTCGGACGCCCATTTGTCGAAGCAGAAAGTGGTCGTGGAGTCGATGCACCGAGGTTTTGCGGACCAGGTGGTCCAGGGCCTACCATTGATGTGGTGCGATAGCGGGGGTCATTGTTGCTGGGATTCAGCCGGGACGTCGAGCTACCGAGATTCGAAGGATTGTTGTTGGCTGCTAGATAGGTGTTGTTTCCATTTGTGCTCAGGGTGAGCTCAGAGAATGAATGATGTAGAGCACGTCTGTCGAGCTGAGGGTCGTATGAAGGGTAGTTGTTGTTGCCACCACCACCACTTTGGGTTGAAGGGCCCGCCATTGAGGATGCGCGAGGTGGGTGCATGGACGGCATACTGGGAGACGCAGGGTAGTATGACGGTGACTGTGGTAATTGTTGTTGACTATCATAGGTGTTCACGTTCAGCCGTGGTGGTTGTGGTGGTCCGCCAGCATAGCCTTGCTGCTGATGCGTGTTTGGGACAGGCGGCCTGCTGCTGCTGCTCGGACCCGCAGCAGGATTTCTATATCCAGCTGCTGAAGGCATAGATTGCTGATGAGAAGGGGATGATGAGTATTGCTGATATGGCTGTTGTGGAGTGTATTGCTGCTGCTGCTGTACTTGATGCTGTTGCGGCGGAGGTGGACCCATGTAAGGTGTTCCTGTTCTGTTAGGAGGAGCCTGCCCCACGGGAGTCGAGGCTACCCAATTGGCAACTCTAGCATTTGCCATACTCATGTTGGCAGTAGTTTCAGGTTGTTGTTGATGTTGCTGCTGTTGCTGCTTCAGTACCACCGATGCCTGATATTCCAGTGCTTTCGTTGTCCTCGCTGAAGACACAGGTGGGACTTGAGGTTTTGGACTGATCATACCAGCTGGAACAGGCGGCAGAGGTGGCAGCTGAGCTCTATGCTCCGAATAGCCTTCTTGAAGCAGCGAAGGCGGCACTGGAGGCAACCTCGCTCCCATGCATGTATGAATACGCCTGTCCTTTTGGAATGTCTGTCTTTTCCAGGAACTTCAAAGGGGAGGGAGCTTGGGCACGGTAAAGTAGAGGGAGAGAGGAGCAGCGGAGTTGCTTGCTCGCAGTCGTAATTGGTGAATGCTCTTGAGAGTATTCTCGTCTTGATAGCCAAGCAGATTTACAGAGTTCTGAGGTAAAGAAAGCAGTGACGACTGAATCTGCGCGGTAAACAGCTCGAAGTCACCGACATAAAAACACGTGATGCCTATAAAACGGTCAATTATTGAAGAAGGTATGATAGCAATGCAAGGAAAGCTGTACACTGGCGTTGCTGACTTGCAATGTAGTCTGACTGCTACTACTATATGGCATGGCTGTGTAGCTTGGACCACACACGCAAAGCAGGCCTTCGAAGCCAGGAGCTTGTGTTAACAGACAACCCCTGCAAATCACGGCACCGCAAATCATACTCGCACAGCCACAAGAAAACATTCGGCATCCCCAGACTTTGAATGATTCGGATACTTGATCCACATGGTCTACACAAGACGATCATACTACGGTATCTTTGCTCTATATGCTATACTTGCGCCTTCACTCTATCTTTACTCTATGACAGCTTTCAAGTCGCCTAAGCTGTTCATGTAGAAATCAGGCTTGATGGGTGCATCTGCTGCTTCGAAATCTTCTAATTTGTTAACGCCTGATGATAATATTAGTCATACTCTTAATCAGCATCTATGTCTGCTTCCTCTTGGGAGACTTTCATAGCTTACCGGTCAAGACCATCATTGAGGCTGTTCCTCCATTGATGCCAAACAGGATCTAAGAATGAGGGTCGGGAATTGTCAGTCGCCTGCGGACTTCTCTGTCGACACATAAAGACGGCACTTACATCTGTATCAAGACGATCTCCAATCATGATGGTCCTCTTCTTGTCTAGCTGGTGCACTTTGGTGATGCAGTCCATGAATGGCTTGTTAGGTTTGCCAACTACTATAGGCTCCAAGTGCGGCAGGCAGTATCTCAATGGCGCAGATAGAGCTCCCGATCCTGTTTTACATATAGCATCAGGTCAGTTTTGCTCAACATACTCCACTGTCGAAAAGCGGAGGTCGAAACGAAAACGTGACTCACCCGGGTGTTGGGCGCCAGAGGCGGTAGGGAAGGTCCTGTCATCATTCGTAAGCATGAAAATGCAATCCTTGTTCTCCCTCAGGTATCTGTTCGCTTTCGCCAATTTCGTATAGTTGATCTTGGCGTCGAATCCGCACATTACTGCTCCTATCGTTGGATCTGGAGTGACGTGTGACTGTCGAATGACAAGTCAGGAGAGAGCTTTAATATATACCACTCGACATGGTGCTATGATATAATCTACTTACGAAGTCGAATGCACCGAAGAATTGATTGTCCTCCGGATCCTACATTGTGGTACAAGCCACGTTGCACACGTAAGTCAGGGACCTTTCAAAAGGTGCACTAGTAGTGAGGTGTTTACATACCGACCCTCCAGCATATTGAATACCTTCAGATGCCAATTCCTGCTCCATTCCTTGCTCGCCTATGATGTATACCCTCTTATCCGATGGGAAATTGAGGTTGTACTTGAGGTACGCCACTGATGCATATGCCGAACCGAAGATCTCGTCCTGTGTATTCAGAAAGTGGGATATACAAGTGCATCAGATGCCGTAGGTTCTCGTACTATCGGTATGGTGAGGTATAGACGCCATCATTTACCACGTGCACTTCTACGCCTAACTTGTCGAACTTAGCCTTGAACGCTTCCCGGCTCTTGGTGGCATTGTTCCTGATACATTGAAAGTAGGTGAGCGGATGTATAATGTGAATGCTCATCGAATCGTCTCAGCTCACGTTACGAATATCAGTTTCTTCCCTTTCTTGCGTAGGTACTGCAGCACTTCAAACACGCCGGCGATGAGTTCCATATCGTGCCAGATGACGCCTGTATCCGATAATGCATTTGATAAAGAGATCACACAGGTGAACAGAAGCAGGAGCCAATGGGTAGAGTTGTTTTAACATCAGTATCGAGGCCTCCCATAAACTGTGACTCCGGAACAAAGGCAATCGAGCTTGAATGCAGCAGGCGTACCGTCACAGTCGAATAGCCAGTTATCATAGCTATCAACGAGCTCTTCCAGCTCTTGCTTGGTCTTCAGTTCCTTCGAGACTCGAGGTGATGACGATGATGATGATGCTTCTGCCATGTTGACTGCTGTCGTAGTAGGTGCGCACTGAAGAAAGCGACGCATGTTCACGTTCAGCCGCTTATTGCCGTGGTCAATGAGGATGATCGAGACAATGCATGTATGGAAAGCAAGAGCGGCTCCCTCACTCATTCGCCCTCTTCAAAGCCAGCCTATAGATACTTTCCAGCAGCTGTAGCGCATCGGTGCTCATCATGGAGTCCGCTGGTCCTGCTGTGGGAAGCCGCCCCATGGATCCATTCAAGCGACTCGAGACAGTAGAAGGTGCGCAGCGAATCTGGAAAAGAGCGCTCGACAAGACTACCCATCTGATTGCTGTACCTCGATGAACGCAGACTTCAAGCAGCTCATAGATGGAGTCGACCATGTCCTGCTCGACTGTGATGTTCGCATTCTTACTTTACTAACACCTCGACGGCTCGATCATCCAGATGCTGACCACCTCATGCATGACGGTATGCAAATACCATTCCTTCAAATGTGCAATACAGGGCGTGATATGGCTAGAAGACGAGCTCATAGGCCATGCAAGACTCGCTATCGAATACTTCCGCAAACATAGAATAGGTGTAGCTTTCGTGTCGAACAATGCAACAGCGTGGGTGTATCCATGAATAGAACGCACCCTCTGGAAGAGGTGAATAGGTCCTGACGACATCCTTGTTCATCTATAGCACACGTAAAGCATATCAAGAGAAATTCAAGAAGCTAGGCATTGATGTCCACGTGGTCTGTGCACGCTCGTACTCTTTTATTTCCGAACCCACATCTGACGCAGTCTTAACCGTCATACAGGATCACGTGTATACTTCGGGTAGTGCCTCAGCCTTCTATCTTCGAGAAACTCTTCTGTGAGGGAATCCGTCTGTCAAAGATATGCTGTAGGCAATTCTGAAGATAGCGCTCTGTGCAGTCCCTCACTTCCGGAACATCAAAGACATGTCTATGTAATCGGACAAAGTGCGCTTGAAGAGGAACTAGCAGCCTTAGGGCTAACGTGGCACGGAGGGACTGTAGGTTATCGCAGTTTCTCTTCGTTAGAGCGGGACTGACATCGCTCGCTTGACACGGACAGGACCCAGAAGACCTGCGTCCGATGCCACCTCAAGACTTTTCCGACATAAAACCCAAGCCTGAAATTGGAGTCGTTCTAGCTTCTTTCGATATGCATTACAATTACAAGAAGATGAGCAAGGCCTTCAACTATCTCTCGCATAATGAAGGATGTGTTCTGCTCTTGTCGAACGATGATGTCCAGGTACCTCTTCATGGAGGTAGTACAGCGGCGGGTGAGTGTGGCATTGATCTGCAGACAAGTGTAATATGAGCATCATGCTGATGAGCATATACTTCGCACGTACAGGCGAAGGTGCCATTGCAGCCTCACTGAAACTAGCAGCAAAAAGCGATATAGTTGTAGCGGGTAAACCGAACCAACCTTTGCTCGACACAGTTCTTCAAAGGATGCAATTTGACCGTTCGAGAACTTTGATGATAGGAGATAGACTGGAAACAGACATCACATTCGGCAATAGTGGAAATGTCAAGACTTTGCTTGTGTTATCGGGCTCTTCTAAAGAAGAAGATATTCATAAGACGGGCGTTAGACCTCATTACGTTTGTGAATCCCTTGGTCAAATTGCTGATATGCTTGAACAGGCGCATAAGGAGATCTAGTAAGTTTATTTAGAAATAGCTTCGCCCATCTCATGGCGCAGAGAGAGAGAGAGGGATAGCTAACATCTGTGTTTTACCTGTCAAAGTCCTGAGCATGACAGCCACCCTCTCAATCAGACAGCATGAGCTGCGTATTATTGTAAAATCAGAATCATCATCAGCCTCGCAGCATTACAAGCGAGCATCAGCAGTGCATATGAGTATGAGAATACTCCTGTAGCTAGAGTGGGCGAGTGAAGTCAACCAGAGACAATGACGTTGCAGACAGTTGTAAACAGGTCTGTACATATGTCACTGCACGCACGAGTCGGGCTGAGTGCGTATGTTTTCGCTCGCTTCTGAGAATCGCAGAGCCCACGAATTAAATGTCTCGGCCAAAAGCTGGTCGTCTACGTAGGGTCAATTGTCGAACTTTGCAGACTGTTCGCCGCTCTGCTTCCAGTCATCCCATCCCATCCCGTGTTGGATCTTTCTTCCGTCGCTGAGTATTTCTCGAACTGCAGAGCTCCTCGCCCCGCGCCTGCTGTTCTGACATTCTCTGGGGCACTTCAACGGGTGTTTTTGGCAGAGTGCAGTAGAGTAGAGTAGGGTAGAGTCGAGCAGGGATGGTAGCTGCATTTCAGTTGGCTCGCTCATGTTGTCCAGAGAACGACGATGGGCACAGCGAGGTGCGCTCTTCCAAAATCCTCGATCATCCTGTTCGCATCCTGCAGACTTGGAAGCAAATCCGGCGAGCACGCACCGGTGGTAAGCAGGCGTGCGACTGGTCGCAATGTGCCAGTTACTTTTGGTCGCAGTCCTAATCAATCCGGTGAAAAGGAACCTGCATATGCGAAGAGTTGCAGAAGAGTTGCAGACACGGTCTCCAGCGGTGAGGCTTGGTTTCGAATACAATCAAACCAAGCTCCCGTGAACTCCTCAAACATGCATACTTGTGGAACGCCAATTATGTCTCATATTACTCTACGCATGCTTCGCCGGATACATGATTTATGGAAGGAGAAGGTTACAAATGGGCACATACCAAACTCAAATCTAAAATGACAGAAAACACAGCGACGAAAAGAGCAAGCTCGATGCAGGTCTTTCCCCCTTTTTGTTTATGAAGAGTATGCAATTAAGCAATGTTCTGGTTCTTTGCGGGGTAGCTTGGCTTGCTGAACTCTTCATCGCCATAGTCTCCCTTTCTCTCGCCGTTGACAACAGCGGCATCGTCTGTGGTGCTGCCACCCTGCTTGAGGACAGCACCGTCGAGGACGTCGATGTCGGCACTCTGGGATGAGATTCGCTTGGGGTTGAAGGACAAGGCTCCTCTGGGAATGAGGGTGGCAAGAAGGATGATACCACAGCATACCGAGAACTGGATACCAGCGACGTTTCGGAGAGCGTTGGTGATGGTTCGGGTTCGGACAAAGTCGTTGTCGATGACCTTTCCGAGGACTGATGACAGGACGGCGTTGAAGACGATGTATGAGGCATACAAGAAGGACATGACCGCTCCAAGTGGTGAAACACCTTGGTCTGGCAAGTCCATTTCCGACAGAGTAGACTGGATGTACGCAGCAAGCGAGACATCTCCAGCAGCCCATCCGAAGGAGATGGGTAGGAAGCAGAGTGCGGTGTACCAGGCCCTGCAAGATAGAAGGAAGCGTCAGCAAGCACGATCAATGAATCTCTGGACAGGCACATCGACGCCAAATAGGTCTGCGAATGGGCGCAGAATACCAGTCACCTTTGACGTCAAGACCGGGACCAAAAATCGCAGATCCATACAGATTTGTATGGTATCTCCGATTTTTGGTCGCCGTCTTGACCAATTGGGTCAAAAGCGTCCTGCATTTGCGAGAATTCGCACACACGATCTCCAGGGGTGGCAGAAGTTACACTCACCAGTTGACATTGCGCTGAGCGATTCTTGAGAAAGTAGGCAGGATCCAGACGATGTTGAGTGCGAGAGCATCGAGACGGAGCCATGGGAGGGGAGTGGGGACTCGGTTGGATAGCAAGAAGACAGTCAAAGCACCAAGCAGTTCACCAAAGTTGGATCCTCCGACGATGATTTGCGACCAGGCGGATGTTCCAAGCACGCGACGAGCATAAGCGGGAGCGAGGGAAGACTCCAAGAATCGATGGAGATAGAGAGCGAGAGAGTATGCAGGGAAGAGCCAGATGAAGCCTCTGTTGCCAAAGATGAGTTTACCACCGACCCAGATGGACTTGAAGAAACCGATGGCACCCTGTCCCACTGCATGGAAGTATCCGTGCTTCTTCATTTGCTCGCGCTCAACAGCGGAGAGAGCTGCATCACCGTCGACTGCACCAGCATTTGCAGGCTTTTTGGTGAATGTGAGAGCAGAGATCCAGATCCAGGTCGCTCCGGCTAGGGTCATGAAGATTGGACTCATAAAGTACGAGTAATTGTTTCCGAAACGGGAGATGGCCGAAGAGGAAGCGAAGGCACCAGCGGTACCGGCGACTTCGTAGAAGACGTGGACAGTAGCATCCATTCGACGCAGGCGGTTGACGTCTCCGCCAACGATATCGGCGGGGCTGTCATTTGGTCCATCAGTCAGATTTTGCCACCCTTCTAGACAAGCCATTTCTACACGAATAGGACTCACATAACACGTCTAATCAGTTCCACCATGCCGTAGAACACTCCTAAGACGTTTAATACATCAGCTCTCTGCGATACTGCATGCCCAGATGCATTACGCACCGGCAATTCCCCAAATCGGGAAAATAGCGTTGGGATTCCAGCTTCCGTATTGAACGGGGCCGCCAATAGCACGGACATGTCCACCTGATGTGCGAAGAATCAGCAAGAAGCACTACATGCTGTTTACGATACGGCTTACCAGTCGCGGCGTCGACAATCAAGAGGATGGCGGTCATGAGACCGAAGCCGAAAACGGCGGAGGCTAGAACGGTTCTTGTAGGGAATTGTTTGACGAGCGGAGCGATAAGGATAGCACCAACACACTGCATGGCTTGATTAAGACCTTGTGCAGCACCGAGCTTGGTGATAGCATTCTCAGCTCGGAAACGCTGGAAAAGATTTGTCACATGTTAGCCATACTTTCGGTCAAAAGAGGAGCAGAGCCGGGGTACCCACATCAGTGGCGAGAGTCGTGATACTTCCGTTGAAGAACTCGAGACCGAATTTGTACAGCATGATACCTCCGATGTCTAATTTTGCAAATTGTGAGTTATTGCTCCTCTCGCCTGTTCTGAATCATGTCTCTTACAGATCCCGATATTTCTTCTTTGTTCAGGCTCGTAAGAGCGCCATACTTCTCCTAGATAGCCCATGACTTTTTTGAGACTGAGAGGTCGATTTACTGAGGTTTAATGTAGGCGAACCTGCTTGCTAGAGAGAACAAGCTATGAAGTACGGTTTGACAAGACGGTTCCGGCAAGAAGGGAAAGGTCAGATGTAGGTTTCTGCTTTACAGGAGCGAGCAAGCACTTTCTTCTGGGATCTCCATCGCCGCTCATCTGTGTGTCACATTCTCCTTTCCGAGCGTAAGGTCAGCGCATGCATTTTTTCCGCTTGACTGTTTAGTGTGTCATTCAGCGAGGGTTATGCACGTTTGTCGACGATAGCTCTGTTTCTACAGACGGCCGTGCTGCAAGACGGCAGTAACTGACCCGGCAGTTGAACGGACCTGTGTACACGAATGTGCTCTTCGAATCAGTGCATCTATCAAGTGTCATACAACCGCGGGGTTGCGAACGAAGTTGGGCGGTTGATTGCTCCCGATCAGGGTGTGTGTCACTCTCAAAATCTCTTGGCGTGATGATCCAGGCTCCCAAATTTAGCACATCCGATATACCGATAACGCAAGCAAATATCTTGGCAATCCACTAGAGTGACAGGCAAAAGGTGCGACCGTTTCTGCACGCCTATCGTTGGTGCAGTTTGCCATGTCGTTAGCCTAGCCTGGACAGCAAGTCTCCGCTGGTATGTAGCAGGCCTAACTCGCTGGCTTCACCATCCTTCTGAAACGTGCTTGCGAAAGCTATCTTGAAAAGTCCCGATACCGCACCGTAGCCAACAATACACGACGAAAGGAGTACAATTATACAATCATCACGATAGCTCCATCAATCGTTTGTGGTGCAGCGAGAATCAGCGTAATACCATGGCCGCCGTGACACGTTCAACAGGTCTGAAAGAGTCCAGTCCCTGTGTTTCAGCAAAACGCAAAATGTGCACGCGCTCAGCGTCATATGATATCGATGTGGGTCTCCTTGTGGTTCCACAGCAATAATATTGCGAGGAAATACCTTGGAAGATACATGCGGTTCTGATGACACACTTCCAGTGATTGTAGATTCGCGCCAGGGACAGTCCTCCAGCGCGGCCTGGAAACACTCCAGAGCCCATGTTCTTGCCTCCATTGTTGATGTACCGCTGAGAATGCTCTAGAAGATGCGAGGTGGCACGCCATGCCGCCTGCTCGGGCTTCCGTCTCGTCGTCATGTGAAGGAGCGCTGATCTGCGATTAAAACCTGGTACCAAAGAATATGTCCACGAAATTGCAGTAATCTGCTCCGAATCGACGCAGAGGGCGGAGCTATAGCATGCAGCATTGGCATATATTGATTGAAGTCTGGCATGTCATAACGCCGTGTCGCTGTCTGATGTTTTCCGTATACGGCTGCAGTATACGGAAAACATCAGACAGCGACACGGCTTTGAACCCGACAATCATCGAACAACGACACGGCTTGACTGTAACAAATAGGAAGAGAAGCGGCGCACATTTGCCCCAAAACAGGAAGTGTATCCACCTTAAAACCCAAAGACAGTCTTGCCCTCTTCAAAGCCAATCTTCTTCAGCGCAGGCATGGCGCCATGCTTGATGAGGCCCGGAGGTCCGCAGAGGAAAGTGCCGACCCGCTCTCCATCTTTCGACATGAAGAAGTGATCTCGCATCATCTGTTCATCTAGATGTCCGACCGAGTATTTCCATTCCTCCTTCTCTGGCTTTTGGGAAAGCGTCATCCACAGCTTGAACTGATCTGTGTGCTCTTCTGCATACTTCTGTAGCTCCTTGTAAAGGAGTATATCGCCAATGCTCTTGTTTGAGTCTATGAGCGATACTTGAGTCTTGTCATCCTCCTCTTTCAAGATGGCATGAATGAGTTGCCAGTGTGGCGTAATGCCGGAGCCACCAGCTACCAGATTGATCTTGTCAAATGTGTACTTTTCGCCTTCGACTTCGAATTCTCCATATCCGAGGTAAGTTATATCACCAACCGGTCCTGGTTTCCGAAGGCAAATCTGTCAGCGTCGCCTGAAGGAGCCTCCAGAATGGCTCTGACTTACCATTGATGTCGATCTGTTCGCCGACATTCAGCACGTCGAGGTAGTTACCAAGAGTGCCTCCGGGGGGAAAAGGTGAAGCTTCCGGGAAGTATGTCTTGATGAGAAGATCAAAAGTACCGTCTTCTTCGTCGGGCAGGACAGGTCGAATAGGAGTATAGGGTCTACACAGAGCAAGTTAGCTGGCTGTGAAAGTCCAGATGGTAAACAGCACGCACCTCATGACGACGCTGTCTTGCCAGTGCGAGGCGATCTGGACGTGTTTGCATATTGGCAATCCCAGTCTTCCCGCCTTACCGTCTACATCCGGTAGCTTGAACGTGTATATCCTGTTACTTTATGTTAGCCACCACAGGAAAGGAGAGGCCGGCATGCACCGTCTTACCTTGTATCGTCGCTAACCTCCTGTCGCTTGACTAAAGTAGCCGGGAAATACTTGAACGGTCTAAGAGCAAACGGCTTCCTCGATTCCGCCAGTTCCTTTTGTTGCTTTTCAACGCGTTCAGAATCTTGCTTTAACGCTTGCACCCCCTTGGCGCCTACGGTGAGAAAGAGCTATCAGTTTATGTTCTCTGATCTCACAGAAAAACAGAATGTTTGAACACGCACTAAGCTTTCCTATGAGCACCTCTTGGGTCTTCTTCTGTGCATATGCGTCATGAATAGCATTGTAGTCCGCCGTTGCTTGCGCGGTGGCTTTGCCAGCATATGTCATGATAGCAGAAGCGCCACCAGGATGCCAGGCCAGAACACTCGTAGCATCGTATACTTTGCCATCTAATATGATCCAGCAATCCTTCTCGGTGTTGTGCTTCTCTACCTCCTCGAGAGTGAACTCCTTGCTCGCTCCAGCTTGTGCTGCCGATGCAGCTTCTTGCTTAGCTTGTTCTTCGGATGATGGCTTCATCCAACCCCCTTCTTTGCCTCCGGGAGCTATGGGGTGCTTCCAAGTCAAACACGGCAGCTTCGTCTTTGGATCCGTGTCAGTATGACCTTTCAGCCTATACCATGCATTGTTCCTGGGAAGCGAATCATTGGTAAGCGGACAAAGATACACCGCAAGCTGAGGCTGACCTACATCATACCCATCAGGTTCCAACTGATGTGTTCGGGCTGCGTGTTTTTGTATGCATCAAAAGCCCTCACGCACAACTCCGTGGCTTGACATAGCTCTCTGATGGTGACATCAACATGCCAGAATACCCAAGTCCAGTACTTTTCTCCGTGTCGCAGCGGCTCGTCTAGGAACTTCCTGAAGCAGTATCTCCAACTTTTACCGCCATCAAGCGAGAGCTCGACTCTCTGCACGATATTGCCTCCTCCGTTGTATGCAAAGCCTTGAACGCGATACATCTTTGACAAAGGATCATCCGACTCCTTGTCGTCGCCATCGAAGATGTTGTCGTTCTGCTTGCATTCTTCTAAGGTCAAAGGTATACATTCACCTTGCGAGGGTCTCGCAATGACTGATTGCAGTATCTGTTCGTTGCAGGCCGTATCAGGATGATGAAAGAACGCTTTCCCTTCGATAGAATTCTTGTCAGTCACGAAAGATGGTATGACTCGATTGTCCCAAATGTGGTAATGAGAATCATTTGGTTTCTTGGTTATCCAGAGTCTCTTGAGCCATTTGACCTGTCGCCCTCCTACATAACCAGGGATGATGGATCGGATAGGATAGCCATGATCTGGAGACAAAACGCGTCCATTGATGTTGTATGCTAACAAAACATCATTTTGTGGATTGAGCGCGTGCGCTAAGGGGATTGAAGTGGCGTATTTGCCTTCTGATGGTTCATCGGCTCCTTCGTAGTTTAGATACCATCTTTCGCCTGCTGGAACATCCTGCAAGCCACAAGCAAGTAAGATGTCACGGACTAGAACACCTTTCCATCTGCAAGTTGATACACCGGAGCTACCCCAGGTGAAGCCGCCTGATCTCTTAATCATGTTCACTTCGCCACGTCTATTACCGTCACAAGCGATAGTGACAGGTATTTCGACGCATTCCATCTCTGCGATCTCGTCCATGGTGAACTCGCGTGGGTCGGACAGTAGTCCAGGTGGATCGGAGAAGACTTCAAGAGTATGATGCTCCCACAGCAGCTTGGGCACACTACCGTGATTGCGGACATAATGATACTTGACTGGTGTGACCATCCCCGCATCCCAGAGATGGCGAAGATCGGCTTCAGCATTCAGAGGATGTTTGCCAGTGAGTCGTAATAGATGATCGCTTCTAGGTACCCAGTTCTGTAACGATGCGCAAATCAGACGTCAGCAATTGCTACCAGTTCAAGTACTCAAAACCGGTGTACTTCATGCCCAAGCTTGGTGCGAAGGTCTCACCAGCTCCGGCGAAGTATACCGGCTATATCTGGAGTCTGAGAGACTTTAAATCATTCCGACTCACGTCTGGTGTAAACTGATCATCGACTTGTATCTCGTACCCAACCTGGCTCATGCCATCAGGGTCAGACACGTCCTGAGGTTCGCCCGTTGCATTCTTGAAGGCAGCAACGGCATTTGCTTCTGCAATCAATTCGTCCATGAACCTTCTCTGCGCAGCCGTCATATCGTCCCTTGAATCACCATGTTCGGCACCTTTGTCTTGTTCGCGGTTTGTCTTTTGGTCCGTGGCAGACTTGCCGTCCTTCTTGTCTGACCTATCAGCAGACTTGCTTTCACCATTATCGCTTTGACATTGCTTTCCATCACCTTGGGTCGAGCTACTGTCACCGTTCTGACCAGATTTGGCATCGTCATTCTCAGCTTTAGGTTTCGCATCGCCATTGGACTTGTCGGCTGATTTGTCAAAATTCTGCGACGTGCTCTTCTTTTTCTGAACTTCTTGATCAGCTTTCTTCATTTGAGCTTCACGCTCTTGCTCCTCTTTGCCTTCCCAATTCTGTCCTTTCAGCTCCGCCTCTGAAATCTGCGATTGATGTTCAGACAGGCAATTGATTTGCGGTCCGCGGGGCAAGCGGGCGATCAGCGAAAGGTCGGAGCGTTCAAATGGAATGGCAAAGATGACAGGTGAACCTACAGGCATGATGTATCTTGCCCATCCATGCATCTTCGCATGCCCCTCCTTGGTTGCGAAGTCCGGAGTGAGTCCCTTGACATCTCTCGCTGAAATGACGATACTAGGATCGTCGAGGAGTTTCTTAAAGTCTTCCCTGACCTGTTCTGGCTTTCCAGCATCTTTGATAGCTCTGAGAAGCTCATCTCGTTCTTCTTGCGATATCCTTGAACCTTGCTTGCCAATGTGCTTTTCCATCGCTGTCTTCAGTTCTTCATCCACATCCTCGCCGACATGATCGAAGTCATCCGGGTGTCTGTGTGAGCCGTAGACTGCTCCAGAGGTGCCAGCTGCACGATTGCCTGAAGTGATAGATGTCTTCAAAGGGTGATGATGTCCACGCTGAACAGATTCGCGCTCCAGCTCTTCCGCTGAACTGCCCTGATACTCGTCTTCCAGTCGTGTCCTATGAGCCTTGGGCCAAACGGGTCGCGTGAGAAAGTGCGAGTACGCATCGCTGCTTGAAGTGTCGGTCATGTCACCCGAGTGCAGCCCAAGAGCGTGTCGCTGTTCGGCAGCAGGAAGAAGACTAGGTGCTGGTATCCAGGCTGTCAACGTTGTATATTTAATGGAGCAAGGGAGTCGTCACACAAGTCTCCATCCCTGAAATAGAAATGGGATCACGTGCCTGGTGCCTGGAGGTCATGCTGTCACCTGAAAACTACAGTCCTCTAGTCAACGAGTGCTAGGATATTTCTGCTTCGACGATTGCTCTTCTTTGTGTCTCACCAATGCCAATCAGTTCTGCGGCTGTTCGCACCGTACCAGCTGGTTTCGACCGCACTCATTAAGACTGCGACCAAAAGTCTGTGTGGCATCTGCGGACTTTTGGTCGCAGTCTTAAGCAATACGGATCGCGAGCAACCTGCATCTGCGAGGATCACGACGTCCAGCGGTGTCTGTCATCCTTTCATTTCCGTCTTCTCACTTGCTCGATAATAAACTGGGCCTTTTTAGCGTTTGATTTGAACGTCTCGGAAACAGTACGTCTTGGAAACGGCTCTTGGGTAAATACACTAGTCCTGTAACTCCGTATATTTGATAACAGCTTTTGGTACTAATAGTACAATAACAATGTCGTCTAAACGGGTGGGCACAACGTCGTCAATACCATGAAGCGAGACAATACCAGCAGTCAGGCAGCTTACCTGAAGCTAACAAATCCTCTCCATTCGCAGTCTGATCATTCAGCCGTCATCGAAACCTGACTCTCAATTGTTCTCTACATGCTTGGAAGCTTTCTACGGATCCTTCTGCGTTTCGCCTGTGATGGACCAAAGTGCAAGTCTGCTCAGCGATTCGGCCAGCATGTACGGTAGATCATGCATTTCGGAGAGCTCACCTTGATCTTTGACAGCAGCTTAGCGGCTCGTCTACCAGGTCTTCTGCTATTAGGACCTCTCTTGCTTTCATTCCTGAATGCAGCAGGGACAGTGAAGCATCGAATCGCGCTGGCCGTCGGCGCAGAGAAAATGTTCGGCAGGCCTACGGCGGCCAAAGTTGAGGATGGAGACGAGGCAGGTAACCGCAGCAGGATTGAAGGTGATGAGAACGTTGGTGTGATGATCCTTCTTGTGAGTGTGCTGCGCGCCAGACTGGCGAAGCGTGTTGCGAGTGCCATTGGTGTGCGAAATATGGTTGATCGAAGAAAGAGACGTGCGTGCACTTTTGTCGACCTGACTCTCTCGGACTGCGACTACATGACAGGCCGACAGACGACAACATTTGCATGAGTACAGACATTATTTTGCAAGAAACATGCAGTTCGTAGCTGAAGGGCCAAAATGCCGCACTCGCGACATGGCACGGCCCGTACAAATGGCACAAGATCTCGCTGCACTGTGACAGTCGACAATTCCTGCAAATTCAGTGGACAATGCGAAGACAAGAGTTACGAGACTACAAATATATTCGCTTCACTTGAAGGCCCATGTTAAGTTCTTGGAGGTAATACGGGAAGCTGAAAGCTCGCAGATGTCGCCCTGCCATATGCTCTACGCCTTTGAAAGTTTCATACTAGAAGCAGCATCACAAGATTGAGTCAAATCTTTCCACGGTTTTCCAGTCGTCTTGGTACTCTACGTCGCGCCTGGGCACCACTTCAGCTCCCTCTGTGTTTGCGTAATATGGATAACAATGTCATTCTCAACACGTGCCGGAACTGCCTCAAACGCCTGCAAATCACACTTCCATACTGCAAGTCACCATACTGCAGCTATTTCGGCGGACTGAGCATGTCGAGAGTGATATTGGCGATTGCAAGCATGATTCGTTGCCAAGGTTCAGTAGATCCGCGCATCGGCATCATGTATTTGATGCGCATGAGCCGTAAATTGATTCGAGTCGCTGTGCACGAGCAGCATCCCGAGCAGAGGCTATTGATGGTGCACATGGCCACCGCTCGTCCCTTATGATTTCAGCCTCCGAGGCGTTGTAGGTTGGCGAATGAGAGACCCAGTGGATGGACTTGCGAATGAGTGAGTTGCTCACGTAGTCGGCTAGACCTTGTACGGTACGCTTTTGCAACGCCGTACTTCTAGACCAGCACAAAAGCGTGTTGATGCCAGGACCTGTCTACTGAACCTTTCCCTTCACGTTCTTCCATACGTTGAAGCCTCTAGAGTAATGACCATTCTGAGCCACAACAAGTTCTCTTCCTGTACGTATCCTCCTTTCTAATCCCCTGTTTTCTACAGACCTTGTCCTCATCGCGCAGCACAAGGAAACAAGCTGAGCGACAAGGTGGAGGCAGCCGACGTTGAAGTCGCTCGCCTGCTAGCGTTCCACGTACGTCGCAACACCATGAATTGATTTGGCACAGTGCGGGAAGCTAGACTTACAGTAGTCAACCTGACCGACGCTTTCTGCTTTGTGGATATCGTGAGTTTCGCCTCCTGCTTTCGTGCACTTGAAAGCCGCGCTTGGGGATTGTCTACCTTCCTCTAGTTAATCCTTGTGCCGGCAGCTGGCCAGCATGTCCTATCGGGCCCTTTTTGAGGCGCAAGTATTGGACTGAAACACATAATGCAGCCCAGTTTTGTGGCAGCAAGTGCATTCTTCTAATATGCAGAGCCGCGATGTTCCCTCTCAGGCTGGATCCCGCTGCCGCTTAGTCGTACAATACCGTATACAATGGCTGTTACAGCGGGCGAGACCGGACTTCCACAACCCGTCAAATCCTTTAGATCGTAGCATCATTACTACGCCAGACCATGGCTATCGAAGCTGGAAGAATTCGAACTCGTTTTCGGGGCACCACCCAGCCAGATGAACGCATCTCTACCTTAATCTTCGTATGCTTCGGCCCTGAACTCTAATAGTTGTACCGTACTTTTCTGATTCGTCTTGGCAAATGAGAGACCGGAAAATGCAATTGAAGTGCAGCCGGATCTTCAGATCACAGCGGTCTGGGTGTCTCGCTCTAAAGAGGTTTGCGCTTCTGAAAGAGGAGATCGACTTGCCTTACATAAGCTGCATCCTGGAAAGTCAGCGTTTGAAGCTGATCGAAAGAGGCCCAGGCCACGGCGGAAGATTAGAAGACTGTCAGTTGTTTGTGGAAGAACAAATCAGTTGCAGCAAAGAAGGATTCAAAAGAAAAGCCAGCGCTAAAAATGAAGCCGAGCGAAGCGAGCCCACAAACTGCGGAGCCTCTGAAGCGAGCGAGGGCGCACTAGACTGCAACTGAAATAATCAAGCGGATTCAGTTGAGCACTCCCCTTGGGGCCAGACGCACAAGGCTCATCTCTGTGCGGGGTTCCACAGAGGAGGAATAAAAGCTCTTTCTCCAGCTTCCTTCCTCTTTCCAGCTTTCTTCTCTTCTTTCCAGACAAGAAAACACTCTCAAGACAGCGGGGCCACCACTTCCTCGACTGATCCTCAAGACCAGAAGAAGACTCTCGACCGACTTCAACTGACAGTCTCGCATACCTTCGGTACATCAGAAAGCTTTCCATCGATTTTTCGACTCTTTCCCCTCAAGCAAAACCCTCTTTGGCCACCATGGGTCTTAGTCTCATTCCCGCGAAGGGCGACCACCCGAGCGAGATCTACAATCTGTTAGTCCTGCATTCGCTTTCCTTGTTCGATGCTTATCGACTGCAAACGCTGACACCTCTCATTTGACAGCCGAATCTACCTTGCTGCAGTATGCGCTGCTGCCGCCGCCATTATGATCGGTTATGACTCCGCCTTCTTCGGTACCAGGTTAGTTGACATCGGCTTTAGCGGGTGGTGAAAGACTGTCATGGCTAAATCCCGCTTCTTACACAGTATCTCCCTAACATCCTTCAAGACCGAATTCGGCTGGACGCAAAAGACACCCAAGCAACTCGCCGACCTTTCTGCCAACATCGTTACAATTTATCAAGCTGGTGCCTTCGGTGGTGCAGCACTCGCCTACCCTTGCGGCTACTTCGCCGGACGAAAGGCCACTATGGTCTTCGCTGCTATGCTTACCGTTCTCGGTGCCGGTCTCATGTGCGGTGCCGATGCTCGACGAGGTGACGGACTCATCTTCGCTGGTCGTGCCATCGCTGGTGTTGGTGTCGGTACTGCCTCATCTATCGCTCCTCTGTACCTCGGTGAGGTCTCCCCTCCTGCTATCAGAGGTCAACTCATTGGTTTCTACGAGATCGGCTGGCAAATTGGTGGTCTTGTTGGATTGTGAGTCGATCTTGGCTGAATCTCCGCGATGTGCGACCATGACTAACTTTCTTTCCCTATCTCTCACAGCTGGATTAACTACGCCGTCCAGAAGAACATGGCTCCAACACGCGCCCAATGGCTCACTCCCTTCGCTGTTCAACTTATCCCTGCCGGTCTCTTCGCCCTCACCGTTCCCTTCTTCTCACCTGAATCACCAAGATGGCTCCTACAGAGAGGCAAGGCTGAGCGTGCTATCAAGAATCTCTGCTATCTCCGCAAGCTACCTGCTGACCACGCCTACATCCAAGAAGAAGTCGCACAGATGCAAGCCTCCATCGACGCTGATGTCAAGGATGTCGGTAACGGCGCCATGGCACCCATCAAGGGCATTTTCACCAGATGGTTCTTGACCCGAAGACTGCTCCTCACCACCTCTCTCTTCATCTTCCAAAACGGTACCGGTATCAATGCTGTCAACTACTATTCCCCAACCTTCTTCAAGTCCATCGGTCTCACAGGCGAGCGCACTCCTCTCTTGACAACTGGTGTCTTCGGTGTCATCAAGACCATCGGTGCTCTCCTCTGGGCCTTCTGGTGGGTTGATAGATACGGACGAAAGGCAGTACTCGTCGTCGGTTCCATTGGTGGTGCCGTTGGTATGCTTGTCATCGCTGCCATTCTCGGAGCTACAAACCCAGCCGGCAAGGTCCCCGCTCCTACTACACTTCCAGCTTCCGGTGGTGCCGCTGTCGCCTTCTTCTACATCTGGACTGCCTTCTACGCCATCGGCTGGAACGGTACACCTTGGGTCGTCAACTCTGAATCCTTCCCAGGTTCAGTCCGACTCGTCTCTTCCACCGCCGGTGCCATGTCGAACTGGCTCTGGAATTTCGTCATCGCTCGTGCTACACCCACCATGTTCCTCCGAATGGGTCACTCTGGATACGGAGTCTACATGTTCTTCGGTATCATGCAAGTTGTTTCCATCGCCTACGTTATCTTCCTCCTGCCTGAAACCAAGGAGGTACCCCTTGAATACATGGATGTCCTCTTCGAGAAGTACAAGAGCAGCCCCAGAACTGCTCATCGCAAGACCATGGAAGAGGTTGAGAACGATCATGCTCGTCAACAACAGTCACAAGCCAGCGAGGCAGATGCCAAGTCTGAGGATATCAAGGTGTAAAGTTTGGGGAATCTCGCATGATTATCGGGTGCATCCATCTTGTGGATTGCAAGTGTTATCGTTGTATTAGCATCAGAAGCAATTTACGTTTCTAGTAATTACCAAAATCCTGCAATACGCTGTTTTTGATCTCACTATTCTGGCACTGACTTCCGTACGATATCTTGATTTGCCCGGGAGTTTTGACGTTGCTCGTGCAATCGGAGACTCTATCATACAGCCTCTTGAGCTATGGAGAACGGAGTAAAGAACCGTTCCTGCTATGATATCAGATATTGGACCTCCGTGACCTTGGATTAATTCCATGCCGTCGAACGCGAAGAGGGTTGATCGAGCCGCCATGCCAAAAGCCGTTCTTTTGCACCTTATAGAGGATGATGTCTGCTCGAATACGACCTGAGCCGGAGAAGAATCATGATGAGCTCATCATTATGACAATGACCACCTTCGGTAGTCGAAGTCGGCGTCCTATTCTGGGGTGGGCATGGCCAGCAGCCTTCATACCACGTCGAGCAAGAACGACAGCCACTTGACAGGGCAAGCGTTGGCTCAGGAAGGCCAGCTGACGCGAGTCTATCAGTTGCGAGGCAATTTCCAGCAGAAACAGGACATACAGGTGAGCCTACCTCTGACACGCCATGGCTGTTCGCCTAGAGAGGCTAACCTTGGTCAATTGTCTTCTAGACTACGGAAGATGCAATCAATGAGTTGGTGGCCATCATCAAGGATGCTGCCTCGACGAAGGTCCTTCTGCGCGCTGCTTTCAGCACTCTTGTCACGATACTCAGCAATGTGCAAGCCAAATCGATGTCCGCCGACACGGTCAATGAGCTGTACAAGCTGCTGGGCACGAAACAGCAAGAGATCCAAGATGAAAACCTCCTTGCTCGACTGAAGATATGCGAGCTTACCCTTGCAAAGTCATCTCAGGCACCTGATAAACATATCCTAGACGCCATTGTTCGAGCTCTGGCAGAAGCGTGTTTTACTGGTGTTCGCGGTCAGATTGAAACGCTTCACTCTCGGCAGACTGCTGCTCCGCCGACTCGGATGCAGGCATCTACAAGCGGCACGATGGGCTCTTTTACTCTTCCTAGAGCCAGCGTGCCTGTTCGACGCACGGCAGCTCGCAAAGGCAGTACCAGCAGTGTGAGCAGCCGACGCAGCACCAGGTCCTGGGCAGCGTCGGAATCGGACTCTTCGGAAACGGACAACGGCCGAACGCAGATGCAAGACTCAGCTGCTATTCGTTTGGAAGCGCTTCGCGTACTTTCTACCCTGGCCAAGGCAGACACACGGGCGCTCCATCCGTTCTGGTCCTTGTACTTTGGTCCTTCGGCCAGCCCTTCACTTTTCACTCTGGCACAACGCGATCTCTCCCTGGTCGTACGCCTCCAAGCTATGCAGACTATACGGTGTCTGTTGACGAACTCAAAAGCTTACCTTGACATAGCCAGGGAAAGCAAGACAAAGCTGGCGTTCACGCCTCTTTCTCAAACGCTAGCAGAAATTGCAAATAATACAAATCTGCAGACCCTCAATCTATTGCAAATATGCTTCAATCTAGTGCAAGCTACGGATGTGCTGGCAGCAGCTCTGCAGCTTACACAAGTAGTCATTAGCAATACGCCGCACGCACGCCTTTCTTCGTCACATCTGGAAGCTATCGTTCGGCTCAACCTTGACAACATCGCTCGAGTCGTCGATCCGGCGGTCTTGGACGCCATGTCAGGCGTGTTCAATGCTTCCTCGGGCGTGGATCTCCTCACAGAAAGTGGGAATCGCACGGCAGAAGTGTTGGATGACACATTCAAAAGAGCTTTGTCTGCACGCAAGTCTGATGAAGAGACCACCGAGAAAGTGCTTTGGCAGCTCATCGCAAGCCTAGCAAGATTGTCTAGCGCGAAAGAACGAATACAGCATGTCGAGCAAGAGATTATAGGGCACATAATCATCACTTTTAGCGACGCCAAGAGCTCCATACAGGACGCATACCTGAAAGTGATTGCAGCTCTCGACAAGCCCGGAAACACCAAATTGATTTCAGAGGCTCTGCACTCACTCTTGACGGGGTGTGCCGATCTGCAAGCTCCGACTGTGCAAGCTTCCTTTTTGGCGCTCGTCTGTCAAAATGAGAAAGCCATGCAGCGAAATATGGTAGAGCTGGTCGACTTAGTGACCTCCTTAGCCGGGTCCTCGCCTAGTAAAGAAGTCGGACTTCAAGCCGCAAAGAGCTTAGGTGTGTTGCTGCAATCTAGCACTATTTCAGAACGCAACGATCTTGGCAGAAGGTGCTTCTCTGAGCTGGAGAGGATCGCACGACAGGGCCTGACTCTGGCTATTCGGGCAGAAGCTTCTTGGAATTTGGCAAACATAGTTGACAGCCCAAGGATCAACATGTGAGTACGGGTCGCTTTTTGGCGGGCGTCGGTCATCTGACATCACTCCTCAGCTTGTCTCCGCATAACCGAACAGGCCTTTTACAGGCGGCCATCAGTCAAATTGCGTTCGGAGGGGCCAGTAGAGACGCGGACATGGTCGGTGATTCCGACTATACTCGCCTAAGCACCATCTGATTATCTCGATTTCTCTCAACATAGATTCGTACGAGCGCGATTCGTACAGTCGGAGCCCTGCTTGCTCGCACCTCTGATCTGGACCTTGACATACAACGGCAAGCTAGGTCGTCTTTGACACAAGCTCTTCTTTCCGGGTCGCCGAAGGTATGTTTGCTGTCTTCATCATCCTTTCCGGTCCGCTAATCTTTCTTACACGACACAGGCACAGTGGAACGCAGCTATAGCGTTGACGCGACTGATACAGGCGAATGACACAGAAGCGAGCATCGTGAAAGCACTCTTGACGGCTCTCGAAACAAGCCAGAATATCAAAGTGCAAGCGAGTGTTGTGCAGGCAATGGAGGCAATGGAACAGAACATCGATTCCCCACTTGTTGAGCTCGAAGCTGGAGTAGAGCGAATACTCTCTCGCCCTTGTGGAGATATACAAGCTATGACATATGACCAAGCGGCCAAAATTCATGCACTCAATACATCAGTGAGTGTCCGCATCCGTAGTCTATTTAGAAGCGTAAGCTCACTGCATGTCTTACTTTGCTTGCGTCTGGAACAGTTGCGCGAGCTCCAGAAGCGGCTCCGAGCGAAGAGGCAAGGGCAAATAGAAGAAAATGGCAATGATTAGCATTCTGCTTGTGCGTCTTGTAGCCATGCTACGTATTGCCTGTCGAGAAGTCACTGTCAATATCGATTACTCCGCGAACTGCCGAACCTATTTGGCGAAATGCAATGTCCAAGAATCTAATACTCTTCTCCTGTTGACTCCTGCCACGTCCAAGCCAGGTGATCCGTATGTCAAAGGGCTGAGGTAGACAAAGCCTGCTATAACTGCTAGTATAATGATAAGTGCAGCAACGACCATCTTCAATGGTACTTCTGCTTTTGTTCTCGGTCGGCGGCGGGTCAACGGACCAGCTAGCGAAATTGGATAGTTGATGGTATCGCTGAAGATGAAGTTGAAGGCTACACCCGCGATGAGCGTCGAGATAAGGTGTGCTGGCAGGTAGCTGTGGTGCAAGCAGTATGAGCTTTGTCTCGGTCATCTGACAAGAATACCGCTTACTGATGCAAGAAGAGCTGTCTGTTCATAGTCCAGAAGGGAGCGTAATGGAAGAACCACCCAATCAAAAAGAAACCGCCCGTATTGTACAGACGATTGCGAACCTCTGAAGATGCAAGAGAAGATTAGCTCATTGCTATTCAATCCAACCAAAAAAACAAACATGAACTCACGCTCTGGGACAGCCTGTATGCCTCGCCTCCTGGCAATCTGTTCTGCGCCCAATATGCCCACAAACACACTCAACGCAAGTACGCAGAACCACCAATCGACCACATTGCCAATCATATATATTTGCTCTCTATCTGTTCCTGTACCGGTCCAGAAGGAAATACCAGACAGCAGGAACGGCCAATTGACAGGACCAGAGGCGTACGGATGACTGTCTGTCAACCCTGCATTGTGTTGTATCATGAGTATCTGCAGCTCGAAGAATTTGCGGAAGAAATTGAGGTGTTTGACTGTCTTTGGCTTCACTGGTACGGGGTGCAGCAAATCTGGTTTAGCTGCATGCGAAATAACGGCGAACATTGAGTCAGTAAGGATTAATGTAAGGTTAAGGGCGTACAGTAATCGCACCTTCATCCTTTATTATTTCATCCGCGTACCACATGTTCGTAGGATCATGCAAATTCTTGTGGCCATTGATCTCCTGCTGTTTGAAGCCCCAGTCGGGCAGGACAGGACTAGCTCTAGTCCACATAGCTACTCTAGTAGGCACATGAACCAGCTTGAAATGGCCTGATTTCGTCTTCCATTGCTGACCGTTATGCGCTTCTTCAATTTCCAGTCTGAATGTGGTATCGTTGTATCGAGAATTGTCATCTTTCGGCCAAGTTGTAAATTCTTCGTTGGTAGCCATTAAGGGGCATGCTACGTCGTGAGTGAGGAGGTAGGTCTGAGTATTGACGTGTAGGAGACGTATGACGTCCTTGTGACGAACAACGCGGCCTCGGCCATGATCAGGAATCTCCTTTGTGGGCTCGACAATCCAGTGATTATTCGTGTCGTTGAATGGATAGCCGGTGACTTGCTGTCCTTGCGAGCTGATACGACCATCTTCGTACGATTGAGGGTACCTATCAGGGTGAGAGTGCAAGAAGACCTTCGTCTGACGATGTCGGAGCGTGACTGTGTCGTAATATCGGACCTCTGTAGGACACGGGCGAGAAATGTCAGTCACCACTATAACAGGAATAATGGGCATTACCGACTCACCTTCGGCATCGACGGTCAAAGGACTACCAATGAGCGTTTCCTGGAAGGACGGACTCATAAAGTCATCCCCTGTGCCAGAGTATGCGAGAACCTTGAAGTGAACCCAGAACCAGAACATATATACGATAGCAGGCACCAAGATGAGAGCGAAGGCTCTAGCGAAGAAATGCTTTGCGACGTGTTTCTGATCGGTTTGTATCATATGATCAGTGCTCTGGATTGTCTGATAAACTAGCATTGATCGGCACTCACCATCGTATGGCCCCGGCGAACATCCAGTATATTCCATAGATCGATGCACACCGCAGTTCCGACAGTGCAAAACATGAACAATCCGACCATCTTGCACGAGATATTAAGGGCTAAGAAGACACCAGTAGCAATAAGCCATGTCCACCATTCTGTTGTGAACTCGCTGTAAAGTGTACTTTCTGGTCAGATAAGGATGATCATCGAGTGCAAAATGGGTAATACACACCGATAACGCAGCTTGTGAAAGCGGACATAAGCGTATATTGCGCATGCTTGGAAGAAGATCATTTGCGCGTCGAGGAGGATAAGCCTTGTTTGCGTAACATGGGCGTTGTCTGTGAAAAGGGCGAAATGCGTGGGTCAGGTCGCCTTCGCTTTCTACCGAGGCCATGCGGCGACTTACCAAAGACAAGTAACATAGCAGATAAGATAGCTACGATTCGAGGATATCCACTCTCTCTCATTATTCCACATATAATAGGAGGTGTCAAACTACCCAATATAGCAGGTAGAGCTCTCAAGCCAATATACGGCACGTTATTCTTGTGATAGTCGTCGCCGATGTTCTCGAATTCAAAACTGCCATCGTATCCTATCAGCCAGCCTTGGAAGCCTAGTAACAATTTTGCCAGTGGTGGATGGACATCAAAGAAGTACTCTCTTCGAATATAGTATGAGGCGAATTTGCCGAAGTGGACCTGTATAGCACCGCGCGAAGAAGATCAGTGAGTGACACGTGTTCTGAAAGGCTTGGGAGATGGATGCTTGAGCTGACCTCGTCGAAGCTACAACGGGATATACAAATGTATCAGTACTGATTGCGAAGTGAATCTATAGACTCGTACTCACACCACCTGCGCAGGATGCCATATCTTGAAGAATCGCACCGCAGCACCGAGTAGGGCTATCGCGGCATAAACGAATAATTCAAAGTGAGAGCTAAGACTTGACGAGTCAAGTTCGTCTTGCAGTAAAGCCTGGTACAGCACAAGTTGATTCAGCAGTGAGCATAAAGTATGCCATAATTGGCTTTTTTCCGACGATCCACCCACCTTTGCACTTAACCCGTTCGAAGGCAGAGCATAGAGATCCCCCTTGTTGCGCACTCGAGCGTCCTCATCTAGCAGGTTCGAGGGATATGCCACCGCTGGGTGCTTGTTACTGTTGAGCATGATCTCGTCTTCATCCACTACATCCACTCTTGCTGCTCTTGATGGGGCTTCATTGTCGTGATCTGCCAGCGCGCCGTACTGGACACTCTTTCCGCGTCGCTGCGTCGGCTGGGTGAGCGTAGCCATTGCCTTTGACAGCGGTACAGAAGGGTGTGAAGCACCACTGCAGTACGAAGCTGTCACGAATGCAAGAGTGTGGAACAAATCAGGGAAGCAAGGGCAAGATGCAGCCCTTTTACCGGCGTGCCTTTGCTGCAATCTCTCGATCACCCTCTCCAAAAAGCGAAAAGGGCTTCCAAGAAGTACGCGTTGCTTTATCACCAAGAACATGAGTATGGTGTTCGTTACTTATGTAGGCTACCATCAAGACGAAGCAAGAGCTGAATCTCTAGCCATTCTCTTGTGCAATATCATGCGGTGCATTCGATACGGGTTCGTCGGAAACACATTTCGAGGAACATGGTAAAAGAAGGCACGGGACGAGGCACAGCTGCGAAAGTGGCCCAGCGGATGTTTACTGTACAGGAAGAGTTCATAACAATATTGGTGCTTGCTAGCATCGACTGGTGCGGTCTTTATGGCCGCTCTGCAGTCCGCGACAAATTTACCACGCAGACAGGCAGAAACGGAGCAGTCGTAGATCTCGTTACATGTTGTGGCATATTTCGAAACTATCTGTGGATATGAGACCTGCAATCAATTATGATGTAAAGCTATTATCCACACATCACTGCTGTCTCTCATGCAGAGTTGGGCTGCCTTGCTTCTTTGTCAATCCGATCAGCTCTTGCTTCTGTGTCGTTACTGTGAAATGCTTGTATGCGACCTCTCTCGCTTCGTTCACCGCTATCTCGATACTTTATTACAATGACAGACCTAATGGCATCAACATCGAAGACAGTAGCATCTGAAGCCTCCGCGAGTCAGCCTGCAAAAGCCGCAGGTAACGACAAGTCTTCCATAGCGGCTGGCAAACGACCTCAGCATGGCCGAAGGGAAGATCCCCCGGATGTACGAATAAGCAAGGCACTGTCATATATACTACGGCATGGAGCTGCTAAGGAATCTCTGACTATGCGGCCGGATGGATTCATACGCGTAGATGAGCTCGTGTGTCCCTTTTTGTTGACAGACAATCAGTCCAAGCGCCTTCGCAAAATACTGATTGATACGTGCTTGTACCGTTACGCTTCTTTCGGAATCGTTCAGCTGAAACGACCAAAGCTACAGAAAGAGAATGTAGATCTACCAACATTACAAAGAATAGTAGCCGAGAATGCAAAGCAAAGGTTCGCATTGAAGGAAGAAACGGATGTATCTACTGGAGAATCCATACTTTGGATAAGAGCGAATCAAGGTCATTCTGTTGCTGTGGAAGATCTGGAACTTGTCAAGATCCAACATGCAGATGAGGTGCCTTGTGTTGTTCATGGTACCTTTATGAGGCATTGGGAGAGTATACGTGAGTCTTTCTCATCTTGCTGTCTGATGCCGAGGTCAAAGGTTGACTGAATGGATTGCAGGTAAAGAAGGATTAAAAGTAATGAATCGACATCATATACATTGCGCATCTGGTCTATATGGTCAAGAAGGAGTGATAAGCGGGATGCGAGCTACTTGTGACTTATTCATCGAGATAGACGTGGCGAAAGCGATGGCAGGTAAGAGACAGTGAAACCTGCAAGACGAACCCGCTGAAGGGAGAAGAACTGATGCGAGATTGTATCGCAGATGGCATAGTATTTGAGAAATCGGCAAATGGAGTGATACTGACAAAAGGCAAGAATGGCGTTTTATCGCCTGAATATTTCAAAAAAGTCACAAACAAGAAGGGCGAGATCCTAGCTCAGGGGGACGAGGTGTCAATGCACACTGTGCAGACAACAGATGTTGGTCATTGACCCAGCCGCGACGCAGGATGTATCGCGCGTATTTGTTTCATAGACTCCAGGACTTAGTGTATTCACGGAGACTGTAAATCGCTACATATCTACAGAGAAGTGATAGTCTGAGTTGCAGTCCAAGTCTGTCCAGGCTGCAGGTCAGCGATGTCACGGATACGAGCCGGTTCCTGCAAGAAGCTGCGTTAGCTACTGTATTATGTACGTCAGATTCTTGGACCTACGAAGCAAACGAATTCCTTCCATCCACCCTGGTGCAGATCCGGAACTCCGTTACCTCGCTCTTCGCCGGGTTGGAAGGTGACAAGATCCTCTGTTGCCGCAAGTAAATAGATAGTTTGCACGCATAAGCACAGGATCTTCTCTCTGTACGTCACAGGGACTCGAAATTGCACTCACGAAGTTTCTCGCCCTCCGAATCAATCTTATAAGCCCCTTCATTGCCCAGCTTAGCAACGAAGCTATTCGGGACAGGCGAGTACAATCTGCCAGTCCCCTTCTTCTCGAAAGCGAATACTTCTCTAGATTCAGTCTCCATCATTCCTCCCTCCATTAGATTCTTGTACTCTAGTCCTTTGAGAACTTTATCGACTGTAACGTCATGTGGGTATACTGATTCGGGTAGTCGGAGATAGTTATGCAAGGCGAATTGGAAGGGAAGGTTCGTCTTGGAGTTTGATGGGTTCTCGACTTCCATTGTAACTTTAATGGATGTGCCAGAAGTGATCTAAAGGTAAGCACATCAGTAAGCTTTCTATTGCTCATGCATGTCGGGTGATAGTCCTACCTCGACTGTGTATTTTAGCTTGAAGTCATGCGGGAAATTCTCCTTGAGCTTATCATTGGACTCGAGGGCTGATTTTTTCTCATTAGCTCCATGCAGGATCATTTTCAGAATATGTGAACTTACTGAATACAGCCTTGGCAGGACTGTCTGTCTGGTGATGAGTCCAGATCTGCTGTCTTGCGAAGCCATGGAGAGCTAGCTTGCTGAAAGGACCATTTGCGTCCGGTTGAGCAAAAGCAGGCCAACAAATTGGAATGCCTGCGAAATGCAACATTAGTATGCACCTCTTCTCCAAAGTCGCCGATCATTTCCATCATGATTGCCGGTGAAGCATGTTTCGGCATGGCAATCAGGCGGCTTCATCTCACTTACCACCTCGGATGGGCTCAGGCCCAGTCAGAGATGACTTGGTTGACATGAAGAAGCATTCTTGACCCTTGGAGGCTGTATGCGGGGATTATTAGTGGCCAGGTTGATGTAAAACAAACAACATGCAACTAAGACTACTTACTCTTGAATGAAGTAACATGAGCTCCGAACAGGGTGATGCTGGCAGAGCTGCCATCTGGACCGGTGAGGGTAACTTGATTGTCTGACATGCTGATTAGATTAGTGTATGCGTAGTAAGGGAGAGCAGGAAGAAACAGCTAGCAAGCTTGCTTTTACTTTTGTTTCATTTTCAATGATGGAAGATCCGGCAAGCGACGGTGTGAAGCTTGTGTGACGAGGTGGCGTATGGTCCATGATTGCAGCGAAAGCACTCGAAGTAAGATTTTCTTGATGGCACCAAATCAAAGTAGTAATGGGACCACACTGTCTAATGTCGGCCGTAGCTGCTGTGAATGTGCGAAGTCGTGACCTCGAAATCAAATTTCTCGATCATCCTCGCTGTTTTCGATGATACCGCTGTGTTGGACCGAGGGGTATGACTCGCTTTGCACCATTGGTACCCAATTTGACTTCTACTGGCACATTCATTCGTACATTCAGATACCAGATATCACCTCCTACCTCGTTAAAGATGTCCGGCAAGATCATATATCTGAGTCAGTGCAGAGCAAAGGCATTGCTAGAAGAATAACGCCTCGATATTGACGCGTACTTTCTTATATGACGACACAACGCCTTCACAACAACACAGCTCGACATGCCGAAGCAGAGCACAATGTGAACTCAGAGTAGTAGGTTGTGATTAATACTGCACACCCTCGGCTTATAGCTGACATTGAGACCTTGTCTTACAGCTTTATCCTCGATGCGCCCCTGACGGCAAAGGGCCGAAAGCAGTCTGCTCAGCTGCACGAAGAAACTCAGCATACCCTGCAGCAAGAAGTAGAGCTTGTAGTCAGCAGTCCCTTAAGGTAAGCTTCTTCTTTTCTGAAGTTTTCGCTTATTTTGCTAGCTCGGCTAAAAGCGGCGCGCTGGGCCACACAGGCGCACAATGCAGACCACACTTGTAGGATACCCTCACGCTATCGAGAGACTTGGTGGAAAGGGCAAGATCATCCTTCTGCCTGAAGCTCAGGAATGCAATGACTGTAAGTGAACACGTCACGATATGACATGATACGACATTGTGGAGCTGAAATGAATGCTGAATATGCGTCTAGACCCCTGCGACACTGGCTCAGACAGGGCGGAACTCGAAAAGGATTCCGAATTTGATGGATGTAAGTCGAGACATTCAGAAAGTCCATGTCACATATCCTCCGAAGCATGTGGATCCTTTTAGCTGACATACTTCGCCTAAATAAAGTGGACCTGTCCGTTCTTGTACGTACCGATGCCAGCAAAGAACACCCCTTCTCTGTGAATTGCTAATCTGAGCTATGTGATGAAACAGACCGACGACTGGAACTCCAAAAAGGGCAAATACGCAGCAAACATCTCAAGTCTACAAGCTCGTGCGCGATACGTACGCAATTGCTTGCGCTCTAGACCCGAGAAATGTATAGTCCTGGTAGCCCACGGCGATATTCTGCGATATATCGTTTATGGAGAACAAAACGCAACTCCTTGGTCCAATGCTGAAGTTAGAAAATATACCTTTGTCGATGCAGATGGTGAGGATGCTTGGTTGAAGGTTATCGAGACGGAAGCTAAGGAAGGTCATGAAGAGCCTACCTCCTCAGAGGCTAAGGAAGGCAAGGCTGGAAGTCAATATCGATAGAGCTTGCAAAGCAACATTCGTCTCGCCATTACTTCCATATGTCAAACTAGACGGCAATAATAGAGATGCAGTTTCGATTTGTAGCTTCTTTACAACAAGGTGTCATGCGACATCGATACAAACGAGATGACGAGAATGAATCATCTCACATTACATTAGGGGTATAGATGTGGCATTCCTGATCCCAGCTAACCGTCGCCAGTACGCCCGCTTCAAAAAGACTCCAGGCCAACCCGATGACAAATTCTCTATGCTGGTCGTACAAGTCCGTCATTCTAGGTATGGCCATACCTTGACCAGGTGGAGGCAGAGGCTGCTGAGCCAATCCATCTACCTTCCACGTCCGACAAGTCATATCATATCCTGCGCTTGCCAGCACATCAGCAGCATGAGGTGACCAAGCGACTCTACGTATCGCATAATCATGCCCTATCAAAGTGGCTATACAGCTTCTTCCACCATCTGCAGCTGGCATAGTCGACAAAGAAGAACTTGCCATTCTTAAATCGTGTATTCGAACGGTACGATCTACTGATGCTGTTGCTATCATTGTTGGATTGTACTTGTTCCAATCGCACGAAAGTACTTCTGTTGGATGAGCGGCTATCGTAAGCGCGGCGCGATCTGGAGGTGCAGTACTGACTGCTGTTGGTATCGAGGAGGAAGAGGTTTGGGTGGATTTGAGATCCCAAATCTTCAGTAGACCGTCAGATGAACAACTTGCTACTGTGTCGGGTGTATGTGGTGAGAACATGGAGGAATACACGCATGCTGAATGCGCATTTATGGTTTGTATGGATTGAGGGCGTTCTGGAGTCCACTGGTTAAGCACATTACGCGCAGAGTCAGCTGTTCGATATCGTGGTATAGTCACTCGTGCTGCAGGAGCTCACAATTTTGACGGAGTGATCCCATGAACAACTCGCGAAGAGATCTTTACGTATGTTGCCCCAATCCACGCAGAACACTTCCCTCGTATGTTCATGCCAATTCCGTATCGGGAAGTCCTGTTGCATGATATCGACATACTTTGGTAAGTTGACATGTTCGGACTCTGTTGAAAGTCATGTATTTCAGGAACCTACGTTGAGCATGATATCCCATAGCTTGATAGACCCGTCACCTGACGACGTAACCAGCTGATTTTCATGCAGTTCTGACCAGGCTAGGTCAAATAAACCGTCTTGAGTATCGAATCTATATGCAGGTGTCAGCTTGTAGCAGATGAATCCAAAAATATGGTCTTGACGCACCGCTTGTTCTGTACGCCGGGCGAGGGAGCTTGGCCCATGGTGAAAGTGTGGAGCCTTCCATTGCCTACCAGACCAAAGTTGGCAGATGAAGCTATAGCCAGCAGCCCTGGGAAGAAGGGAGAGTATGCGACAGAATAGCCAGCGTAGCCATCTGTCCGGAAGCGAGCGAGTGTGGGTCTAAGTGGAGCTGGTGGTCGAGGTGGAGGAGCCGGGCCAGATGACGAGGGAGCGCCGGCTGCCATTCCAGGGAGCGACTGAGGAGGAGGTTGACCCTGCATGGCGGCGAGTCTTGCTTCTTGTTGTGCTATTGGTAGTGACCCATGTCCAGTGGAGTATGTGTGTGTATTATATAAATGGAAAGAGCCGGTCTTGCACTTGCTCGTGATGTGAGCAGGAGTCTCGATCATCCTCCAAAATGTAGACCTCTTGACTCTGTTCGAACTCGCATACCATACAACAACAGCAGCAGCAGCATCAGCATCAGCAAGGGGCTATACAGGTCATAAGAGAGCTTATCTCCCACCATGGCCTCCCTAAGCTCGGACAAGTATGCCTTCTTGCGCATGGAGGGTGAGTACGAAGTGGTTGATCATTAGCATGACTGCACCTGGTAGTCAGGGAAACCTCAGAGCTGACATTACATTCCTGTTCTACCTTTCAGCACCCTCCTCCTATGTCGCAGGTCTAGGTCGTGGCGCCTCTGGCTTCACAACTCGTTCCGATATTGGTCCAGCGCGTGAAGGTCCGACTTCGTCAGAAGCAGCTGAAGCATTAGCACGCGGCGAGAAACCAGGTACAAATGCAGGAGGAGACGATGATGATGCAGAAGAGCGATATCGTGATCCAGAAGAAGAGACTGGTCTGTTCGCTGGTACGCCTTACGATCAAGATGACCAAGAAGCAGATAATATCTATGAAGCAGTCGAAAAGAAGATGGATGAACGTAGGAGAGCAAGAAGAGAGAAACGCGAAGCTGAAGAAGCTGAGAAAGAACGGAAAGAACGACCACCTATTCAAGAACAGTTCGCTGATCTGAAAAGAGGACTCGCGGACATGACTGAAGATGACTGGGCTTCACTGCCTGAAGTAGTCAACTTGACAGGCAAGCGAAGAAAGAAGATGGAGGACAGATTCGCTGGAAGGTCATTCGTAGTACCTGACAGTGTCATTGTCGGTGCAAGAGATGCGAATACCTACGAATCAACTCTAGATGAGAAGCAAATGGTAAGCTTGCGTTGTGTATTGTATCTTGCACACAACAGGCCTTCTGACGCCACAACTTCACTCTCACAGAACGGAGGTCTGGCTACGCCAGCTGACGGAGGACTGCAAAATCTAGCAGAAATCGGAGAAGCTCGTAATAAAGTGTTAGGCTTGTCCCTGGATAGAATGCAAGAAAGCGGCACCTCAACGACTATCGATCCTAAAGGCTACTTGACCGACCTCGAAAGCGTAGTTACAAAGTCGCAAGCTGAAATTGGAGACACCAAGCGGGCACGTACACTGTTCGCTTCACTCATCAAGTCGAATCCTAAACACGCACCGGGATGGATTGCAGCTGCATCGTTGGAATCTATAGATGGTCGAATGGTAGCTGCTCGCAAGCTGATAGCAGAGGGGTGTCAACAATGTCCTAAGTCAGAAGAGATCTGGCTAGCAGCCGCATCACTCAATACAAACGAAAACGCAAAGGTCATACTCGCACAAGCAGTTCAACATCTCCCTCAATCTGTCAATATCTGGCTTGCGGCAGCTGATCTCGAAGGTGACAAGCCGAGCAAGAAACGCGTCCTTCGTAAAGCACTGGAATATATCCCTACTTCCGTCAAGCTGTGGAAAGCAGCCGTTTCGCTCGAAGAGCAAAGATCAGACGCAAGAGCTATGCTTGCAAGAGCGGTCGAACTGATTCCCACCTCCATTGAGCTGTGGCTCACTCTTGCTCGACTTGAAGTCCCCGCTCGAGCACAGCAAGTACTCAATAAAGCACGAAAAGCTGTCCCTACATCACACGAAATTTGGATTGCAGCTTGTCGCCTGATGGAGCAAGAAGGCAAAGCAGATACTGTAGATGCACTTATGGGCAAAGCTGTCGCCGCCCTGAAGCGAAATGGTGTCGAGTTACCGAGAGAAGAATGGCTCAAAGAAGCAGCAAAATGCGAAGCGAATGGAAGTGTGGCCGTATGTCAAGCTATCATCAAACATACTATCTTCCTGGATTTAGACGAAGAAGATCGCTACGATAAATGGATTGAAGATGCAGAAGCCATGCTTGAGGATGGTAAAGTGGAAACTGCACGAGCTATTTATGCCTATGCATTACAAGTCTTCCCGAATCGATCGAGTCTGTGGAACCGAGCTGCCGATCTCGAACGGCGGCATGGCTCTCGAGAAGCTCAACTTGCGCTTTTACAGCGAGCCGTCGAATCATGTCCTACAGCGGAAATCTTGTGGCTCAAAGCAGCGAAAGAAGCATGGCTTGGAGGAGACGTGCCGAGGGCGCGACAGATCCTGGGAGATGCATTCGCTGCTAATCCAGATAGTGAACAGATTTGGCTGGCGGCTGTCAAGCTTGAAGCTGAAAACAATGAATTGGAAGCTGCTAGAAGACTCATGCTTCGTGCTAGAACTGTAGCTGGAACAGATAGAATCTGGATGAAGTCTGCTGTCTTTGAGAGACAGCATAGCACGCTTGAAGAAGCACTCAATACAGTCAACGAAGCACTCGTCAAGTTCCCTACTTTCGATAAGCTCTATATGATCAAGGGGCAGATCTTGCAAAGCCAGGGAGACAAGTCTGGTGCAAGGGAGACATATGCTGCTGGAGTCAAGAAGTGCCCTAACAGTGTGCCATTATGGATACTATCAGCAAGACTGGAAGAGGAATCGGGTTTGGCTATCAAAGCGAGAGCACTGCTGGAAAGAGCTCGATTTCACAACAAGAAGAGTGACGAAATCTGGCTGGAGAGTGTGAGAGTCGAAGAACGAGCTGGCAACGTAGCACAGGCCAAGAGCTTGATGTCAAGAGGACTGCAAGAGTGTCCTGTGTCTGGATTGTTATGGTCGGAAAGCGTCTGGATGGAAGCACGCCCTGCGCGAAAAACCAAGATGCTCGATGCACTGAAGAAGGCCAACAACGATCCTCTGGTCGTGCTCACCATCGCACGAGTGTTCTGGTCCGAGCGCAAACTCGATAAAGCACGCTCGTGGCTTGAAAAGGCAGCGGCCGCAGATCCAGATCAAGGTGAAATATGGGCATGGTGGTCAAAGTTCGAGCAGCAGCATGGAACGAAAGAACAGCAAAACGCGGTCATTGAGAAGTGCAAGCTCGCTGAACCGAAACATGGCCCTATTTGGCAGTCGGTATCGAAAGATCCTACGCATGTTGGATGGTCTACTGTGCAAATACTCAATGAAGTGGTCTCGAAGCTGCCAGAGAAGCCTGCGCCGTGATTTCGGGAGAATGGAATCCTCTGAGGATGGTCAAGACTACAACGTGTTACAAATTCTCCAAGGCACAAAAGCTTAGACAACTCGTAGAACTGTCGTCGTTGTTATGTTGCTGTGTATTACCTGTATCGTGCAGCTCAGGCGTTGATTTAATTTTGTTGTTGAAAACACTGGAAAACGTATCTGAATCTAACCGAAAGAGCCGAGACTTCGGTAAAGGCGCGCATTGATCGGAAATCCGCAATGTGAGGGAGATTGTCGCGAATTTGAGAAGCTGTCTTTTAAGTGCTTGTTGACCGTTTAGTATAACCTGCATCATCATAATGGCCGGCTTACTGCGAGCGTACAAGTCAGTCTTCGTGCTGCCACCACCGCAAGAAGCATTCACAGGCTGATCATCCCGTCCGCTACGGCGCGTCTCCAGCTCCGCCACTCTAAGACGGCCAAAAATCACGGGTTGCGTGACTGTAGGTCATGGACAGGTTGCAGCAGCGCGACTCCAGACTGACACTGTTCTATAGGCTGGTGTTCTCTTCGGTGCTGGTCAGTCCATCACTTCGAAGCTCTCACGAGCGGACCGATCACGTCAATAATGTCGCTGAATATCATAGCATGTGTGCAAATTGTCATACAGGTGATGTCCTTGCGCAGCAAGCAGTCGAGAAGAAAGGCTTGAAGAATCACGATGTGAGCATGATCACATCAATTCTTCGCATATCAGACCACCACGGAGACAATTGTGCCTGAAAGCCTGCTCACTGTGCACGGTCTGACCTGTATCCGCTGCAGATCCTGAGAACCGCAAGGCTAGCAGGCTATGGCTCCCTGATCTTCTCTCCTCTGTTGATGCCGTGGTTCCGCGTTCTCGAGCGCGTCAACTTCAAAAGTCGTGTTGCAACGACAGTGGCGAGGGTATGTCGTCCGTCTTCCGTAAGCATCGAACGTTTGCTGAACGGCTTCCTATCTTTTGTCTCTTCAGGTCGCTGCGGATCAGCTACTCGCTGCACCCTGTTTCATTGCAATCTTCTTCACTGCCATGCCCATACTCGAGGGCAAGCCTGACGAAATTCAGGATAGATTATCAGACGTGAGAAAATGCTTATCCTCAAGTCTACGGGACAATGCGCACCGACGCTGACCTGTAACACGCACAGAAATGGGCATCGACGTGGCAGCGAAATATCGCTGTCTTCGTTCCTATTCAAGCTTTTAACTTTGCAGTGGTGCCAGCCCACCTTCGACTTTTGACAATCAACGTCGCTCAGTAAGCATGCTTAGTACTCGTACCATGCCGACTGTTCACTGACCGTGCGTAACTTTATAGACTATTCTGGAGTAAGGAATTGCCGCTGCGTAGCTTTGAGCGGCTTCCAATCAGCTAACGACATTGTTACCCCCCCCTCCACCAGACACATATCTGTCTTATGCCAACAGCTCGGCAGGCGCAAAGGAGGATCTTGAACACCTCGTCAAGACGAAGTAAATGCCCTCGCAATCACTCCGCTAGCTCCAGTCACAGATAAGACTGGACAAACGATACCCTCAATAAGGTAGCCACTCGTCCTCGAGATTCAGTGAAGATCCGAAAAATGCCTAAAGCAGCTCCAGCGTTACTGTATGACTTCTGGTTCCCACAGAGCACTGACGCCGCATATCTCCCCAGCCTCAAGAGCCCCCCAATCCTCATTTGTATTCGTTAGACATCTCTAGAGCAGTGCACAAGGTAATCCGATAATGCCAACATCAACGCAGTCCATATGCGAGCTGTCATGACTCGCACACGTGTGCTAGCATCTGCTCACCCTACTAAGCTCGAGCTGTGTCCAGTGAGCTCTTCTCACCTTTGAAGGCCACTCAGGTACCTAGCGAAGCGGCCTCTTGTGATACTTTTCCCATGGAGCAACAGTCGGCAGGCACAACGTCGGCAAGCAGGCGGGGACAGGCTCCATTTCAAGCGAGTGCAGTTTGCTTTCTGTGCGTTACAAGATTGTCTATGCGGGTATAACGAAATTTTGAAAGACATAGTGATTGGGCAGCCAGCACAAGAAGCTGGCAAAGTAAAATAAAGGGTTTATAACAAGCAGGAAGTAATCGAAAAAATCTCTGAAAAGCTTTTGGTGGTACAGCTTATCGCTTCGAATTCGAAGGGCCTCCTTCCCGAGGCTCCTCATCTTGTACACGCTTAAAGCCCATCCTCTTAGCGTATTCCTTCTCTTCATATCGCGAAATGGCGTCTGGGCCAGACCAGTGTGCCGAACTTGTTCTATGTCGAAGGCGAGCCATCGTAGCAGGATTCTTGAAGATTTCCTCCATTCTCAAAGCTGGCATCTCGCCAAACAATTGATCGGGATCGAAGGTCGCTTGTACCGCCAAAGCTTGTCGAAGTTCAGGAGAATGGGTCCATACTGGTCTCAGAGCTGCTTTCTGCGCTTGAACATCTTCGTCGGAATCTGAGTACTCCGAATCAATCTCAGGCAATTGGAAAGGTTCTGGCTCTGGCTCTTCTGGCTCTTCTGGCTCCGGCGGCTGTTGCGATGTGGAGGCCTTGGCTGCCGGCTGACTCTTGCCAAACGCCGCAGATGCCGACAAGATAGCTTGCTGGTGCTGAGATAGCAAGGCCTGCTGGTTGCCGCCAGGCTTGGTGGGAAACAATGGCGCTTTCGAAGAAGCGGCTTGTGGTGCCAGACGAGATGGCCCAGCTGCCGGCGCCTGCTTGGGTATACCAATGGAGTTCACGCTAGCAGCCAACGCTTTGGTGTTGAAGCTCGATGACATGGCTTGCTTTCCATTACTGACCATTGGCTGAGAAGCTGATCCAGCCTTGATCGGAGCAGGTCGAGGTACTGTGGTCTTCGGGACAGGCGGTTTGTGCACGACAACTTCGATACCGTCCACCTTTCGCTTCTTCGCTTGCTCGTCAACGCCCTGGAGTCCGGGAGATTAGCATCTTGACAGAGGCAGCCATAAACACCGCAAAAACTCACTTTGCTCGTGCTGACGACGGTCTTGGTAGTCTTCACTACTGTCTTCGCCTTGACGATTGTGCTACTCTGAGACGAAGCTGCCATACTGGAATTGAGCTCTTCCCTATCCTTGCGTTTCTTTTCAGCTCCATTCCTATCGCCTTGACTAGCTTGTGAATCCTGCTCTTCCCTCTTCGCAGCCAAGAAGGCAGCTCGTTTCTGGTCGCGTTCTTCTTTGACGGCTGCTTTCCGCTCACGTTCGACTTGTTCCTTCTTAGCGGCCGCAGCTGCATTCTGAAGGCTCTTGATCTCGGGACGAGCATTGGCGGAGACCGAGAGGTTGCCGGGCTTTCTATTGTTAGTCGACATCGAGGTACCGGGCCGAGATGGGTTCAAGCTAGAGGTAGATGCAAGCGAGACTGTCGAAGCCCTGCTAGGAGCAAGACTAGAGACTGAGGGAGCGCGTGAAGGTGGTCGATGCACAGGGCGCTGGAAAAAAAGAGGATGACAAAAGGTGACATCAGTACACGCTTCGCTAGGCATGCCGAATTAGGGTACATACCTGGATTTCCGACGTGTCTTTGTTCGGCCTCGTTGGCTTAAAAGTGGATTTCGTGAGATTGCCTGCGCCATTGGTGTTAGGTCTGAATTGCTTAGGCGGCACAGCAGACTGCTGCAATGTGTCTGCACCAGTGCTTGATAGTCTATCTCCTATCGCTAGGTGCCGAGCGGCCGTGCCCACAATGTCGGCTTCATCGTCTGCTTGATCCATTTCTTCATCTTCTGTCTCGCTCACTGCGTCAGTTGTAGGCAGTTCCGTATCGTCACTAAAGGAAGCGCGTGGAATAGCGTCCAAACCAGGATCTTCGATATCGACCATTCCAGCAATAGACAGATTGGGTGCAGCATCATCTGACACGGGCAATACTGGTATGTCAGATAGACGAGACTCTGGTCTTGAAGATGAGCCGGTGACTCCTTGTTTGTCACTGAATGAGAGTCGTGGCAAGAGGTCTTGCTTAGGAGGCGAGAAGGTAGGTGTGGTAGAACGGGGTGCGGATGCTCGAATTGGCTGTGTTGTGGGAAGCGGCACAAGCTGGACACCACTGAGCTTGCCAGGTGACAGAGATGCTTCGCGCTGCCTTTCCTGTCTAGCCTCAGCTTCTTTAGCCTCAATAGCACTGACGATGCTCTGTACCGATGATGAACGTTGCCTTTGCACTGTAGGAGGCGAAGAAGGCAGTACCGAGCGCGCTCTATCAATCACGTCCTCGCCAGCTAGGGGTGACGCAAGCTCTTCAATCTGTTCTTCGTCGGCATCCAAAAGGAGCTCTTTGCCGTGAAGTCTCTTGTCCGGAGACGTGAAGGATGCCATTGGAAGGTTCAAGTTGTTCATAGACGGCAAAGATGGGTATAAAGCACTCTGTGGAGCCTTCTTCGCCGCAGAAGTAGTCGAATTTTGCTCGTGCGTGTTCTTAGCCGGAGAGTCCGGTTTGGTAGCACGGAGTGCGCCTGCGCCAAACAAGCTCGCGAAGCTCGTGCCGAAGGCCGGAGCAGGTACGAAGGACGCGATCGTTGCGGCGAAGGTGGGAGTAGCTGAAGTTGGAAGGGTGCCAATGTCCTTCTGAGCTGCTGCAGTAGCGGAGGCTCCCGTCGGCGAGAATAGGCTTGACGCTGTAGGTGCCTTGTCAAACGCTCTCGCTTCCGGTTTCTCCGTCTCTTTGTGATCAGGCTTACTCGAAACAGAGTTCACTACATTCGGGTTCACCGAAATAGCTGTTGGCTGAGCTGAAGTCGCAATCGATGATCTGAGCGATGCAGAAGAAGGTGGGACGTAGCCTGTTGTACCTTTGATATTGCTGATTCTGCTTCTTAGCAGGTCAAACCTCGCAGATTGAGACATAGGTTGCTGTGGTTGTTGCTGCTGCGTTTGCGAAGCAAGAATCGAAGATCGAGCAGTGTGCGAAAAGTCGGTACGTGATGCTTTCGAGCCTTGCGATTCGGCCTCTGTAGATCCGTGAAGACCAGTATGACCAAAAGTGGAAGAAAGTCTTTTGCGGCTTTGAGATGCCAATGCGGCAGTATAGAAGGATTGACGGGTATGTGCATTCGTATTGTTACCTTGGATCTCTTGTTCTTCGGCTTGAGCAATCCTGTCCTTTGCAGCATTTACAGCAGATGAAGTAGCACCCAGTGACTTGCCGAGACCTAGCCCGAGACCGATGCTCTTCTCCCTACCATTGGCGCCTCCAAATGTGCGTCCAGGCAGGCCAGCGAATGAAAGAGTGGAAGTACGTTTATTGTTGGTCAAGAAGGACGAGAACACAGGTGATGGAGGGGGAATCTCGACGGTTGAGTCCTTATGAGCAGTCGAGTGGATAGTGTCTGTATCGACCTTCTTGATCACTGTTTGTGGCATAACAGTCTCATTGGCATCTTTTGCAGGTGTGGGTGCCATCGCCTTAGCGGTCGGTGCGTTGATACCGGAAGAAGGTGAGTTCGCAGCTTGGGCGTTGAGAGCAAGCTGGCTATTGAGCTTCCTAAGCGGAGACTTGGCAGGAGGTGATAAGCTGGAAACTTTCGCGTTTGCCTGTTTTGCGGTTGCCCCAGAGGGTGATGGCGGCGGAGGCAGGCTCTTTCCAAGTGCATTGATAGCCTGAGCATGTTGGCTGATCAGTTCTTCATCTTTCTGCAATTGCGATCGTACTTGCGCATCTGCCCTTGTTTGCTGCGCTACCTCATGATCAACGGTCTCCTTAGCGCCGTGCACCGGTGGGAGATGATGTATATTCGTCGATATCGAGTTCGTGCTAGGTATCCTAGGTGAAGCAGGTGGACTTGTGAATGCATTCGTTTCAAAGCCAGGAACAGCTTTTCTAAGCGAACTCAAAGCTAAAGCCCTCTGTGAATTGGGAGATTGAATGGGTGATATCATAGGTCGCTTTATCTTCGTAGGTGTCGGAAGTCCAGAAGGAGCAGGTATAGGTGCGGCACTTACATTGGCGCCTGTCTCCCGCGTTCGACTGCTTGAAGAAGGGGAGTCCATGCGCAACGCTTGCTTGAGACGAGGTGACCTTGTAAGTCCGAAGCGCGGACTTGTCGGTTGTGGTTGCAGTCCTGCATTGTTGGCTACTCTAGGACTAGCCTCACGAGATGACGATGAGACGCCTCGAGCTGCTCCTGCCAGTGCGGCAATACGGGACGAAATCCTCGATGGACTGACGGGTCGACTACTTGGGGAAGCCGGTGCAGTAACAGTCGGCGTGTTACTACCAGTTGCGATTCTTGATGCGGGAACGGGAGAACGAGGTCTAGCTGGCGAATTCGTCGCCGATGTCGTCGCTGATTGGGTTACAGGAACTCTGGAATGACTTCGCAACTGAGGCGAAGCAGGTCTACTACCATCACCGCCACCATTCGTAGCAGGAGGTCTCTTCTCTTCCTCCTGTCCTCTCGCTTTAGTAGGTGATAAAAGACTAGCGATAGAAGCTAAATGACTCATATCCCGCTTTACAGGCGAGTGATTCCTGTATGAACTCGATGTTCCTGCTGTAGGTCGAATAACCTTTGATGCATGATTGATACTCGAGATGACACCCTTTCCAGCGTTATTGTGCGTATGATTGTTGCTGTTCGTATAGGTCGATACTGGACGAGCAGGTGATTTGGCAGGGCGCGGTGGTGATATACGGCTGGCCTGAACTTGAGCGTTGACTGCGGCTGCAGTGTTCTGCTGTGGTACCGGAGGTAATGCTTTTTCTCCTGAGAAAGGGTAAAAACGAACATGTCAGCTTACACTCTCAATCAACCATACTGACACTATATCAGATTGGTGCGGAAAATAAAAAGAAACCACGCGTACTGATTGGGATCTCAACGACCACAGAGACCGCCGATGAAGCAGCTGCAGGTGCAGCATTATTACTGGTGGTAGCACCAATCCTGACAGCGTCACTCTTGAGGACTTTATTCGACGTATTAGTGGCTGGAGTTTTAGTATATCCAAGTAGAATATTTTCGATCTCTTCTTCGTCATCTTCGTCGTAATCGGTTCCTTTGCTATCCTCTCCTCCTTCCTCAGTTTCTTGCTCGGTAGATGGTAGAGTAAAGACATCGTCTACCACTCTGACTGGCGTGGTAGTAGTGGAAGCAATGGCGTCCTTAGCGCCACTTCGAGCACCACTCGTACTTCTCCCCTTCGACGGTGTTGCAATCTTGCTCAATCCAGCAGCTAAAGGAGAAAGTACCTTTCTTCCAGTATCGACTCTAGGAGAAGCAGGGGCTGAGTTCTGATTGGTGGCTGTCGGAGAGCGAAGGACCCTAGTAGCCGGTCTAGGAGTAGGAGATGGCGATGTTTGTCGTTGTGCCTGTCCATGCTTAGCAGCAGCAGCAGCAGAGGCGGATGCTGTCGAAGTATAAGGTGAAGCATCTGCTTCGCTTGTAGTCTGAGTTAAGCGCTGCGAACGTGTCAGAGGTGATTGATGACCTGCTTGTTGTTGTTGCTGACGAGGAACCGCGTTGCCGGGTGAGCGAAGGGGAGAAGCTGGTGCTGATGCACTCAAGTTGGAAGATCTAGCATAGCCAGCTGGAGATTGAGCTTGTCGTTGTGCTTTGGAAGTAGACGATTGAAGAGGCGATCTGATACCAGGAGAACGTGCTGTGGTGGATGCAGTTGTAGTTGCAGAAAGTACATTCCTCTTGGGTGTAGCACTTGTAGCACTTCTATTCAAAGATCTGTTGTTGCTGTTGTCGCCATGTAATCGGTTCGAAGAGGTAGATCTTGAGAATGAAGAAGGAGCATTCTCTTTATCCTCCTCTTCGTAATAAGTGGATACATTGGCTAGACTTTTCAAGCCTGATTTAGCAGGAGAGCGAGATAATGAACCCGAAGAAGAGGAAGAAGCGGTACTCTTTGATAGAGGTTTATTCGATGATGTCGCCCCTGTTGTTGTGATATGATCAGTAGAGAAGATGTTCTTTTGCTTTGATTGTATGGAGGGACTGTAGGATAAAGAGGAGATGGGCTTGGAAGTGGATGCTAAGTCATGATCTTGTTGATGAGTAGACTCCTTGACGCGCTTGCGAGCTGGTGACTTGAGTATGTTAACCCATAGGCCTTGATTGCCATCATTGCCATTGCCGTTTGAGCTGTTGGAGGCGGAGCGAGACGAAGGCGATCCACGCAAGGCAGAGGGGATGTTGCTAGATCTAGAAAAGGGCAACGGCAAGGGTACAAGTCAACAAGAGTACAGAAGTTGTCTATAGAACGAAGAGAAGACTCACTTAACCCTTAGTACATCAGCCTCTTTGACCTGATGCAAGTATTCATCCAACCAGTCGATGTGCTGATTGAAATTGGCACGGAGACCATTGAGGAGTGAATCTGTTGCAGCTGGGAAGGCTGTTCGAGGATCGAAGATGCCAGTAGTAGCAGAAGTAGATGAAGAAGATGCCATGTTTGACTCTGTATCTTGCTGTGTCTTTGCTTGATGTTACTTGATGTATCGTCCTTCTGTGATCCGATTCCAGCCAGTCACCACTGGGACAAGCTTGACTCGACGGCCATGTACTGCAGGGTTGGCGCAGTGAAGAACCTGACCAGAAGTAGTCCCAAAGCAATCCACACCCAGCCTTGTTCTTCTTCGTATGATTGTCGCTTCCAATGAAGCACCTCGAGGAGAAGAGCTCTCCCGAGTGTGTTTTGATCGGAATTAGGGGAGGCACGTGACTGAATCAGCTCCAACAGAGACAAGAAAGCAGGGAAGAAAGCCAATAAGCTGAGCTTCAGTGGTATGCTTTCGCTGAAGGATGGATGAGCTTCATAATGTGCAGTGCTTCCATCCCCTCATGACTTCAAGGCTTCACCATGCGATCGCTTCCTCCATCAAAGAAGCACGGTCAAAGCGCGTCAGGCAAAGGACATGCGGCGTTCTATTTCTAAATGTAGGATAGCAATCACTTGACTATGTACTGCTACATAGTATGTTACAATGTCACACAAACGAACAGAGTCAGCCTCAACACATGGATCAACCGCTTCGAATGGCTCAGTATCGCCCCATCCGCCATCTGAAGGGAGCAGCAGAGACGACAATGGCAATGACAGTGGTCGCCATGAGCATGAAGGACTGTTCAGAGCTCAAATGACAGCTGCAAGACTAGCTCATACCCATCTCAGTGGTCATGATGCAAGGGCAAGAGCATCTCCAGTCAAGCTGCGATTCATACGGAGTCCTACGAGTACTGGCACTTTATCGCCTACTGCTGGTACATCGAGAATACCGCTACCTCGTAGTATTTCAGCACCTGATAAGCTGAATAAGGGCGAGACTGACACTGTGCATGACGATGGAGTACAGATGGCTTCCTATCCCACTGCTACTCCTCCTCTGCCTCCGCCTCTGTCGTCTCCCATCCCTTCATCATCATTGCGCTCTCACAAGGTGGCGGCGGTTACTGCACTCGATCATCCTCATGGACAGCACCATGATGCAGAAGCTG
The DNA here is from genome assembly GCA_019775285.1 of Cystobasidium slooffiae. Taxonomy (NCBI): domain Eukaryota; kingdom Fungi; phylum Basidiomycota; class Cystobasidiomycetes; order Cystobasidiales; family Cystobasidiaceae; genus Cystobasidium; species Cystobasidium slooffiae. Next base: position 303,337 of record JACWFZ010000007.1, on the reverse strand, counting down.
CTTCTTCTTCTGCCGCTCTTCAACAAGGTGGAGAAGTGAAGCAGGCCTTTACTTCCTCCCATCACACCACTACCCTCTCTTCTGCTTCTTCATACTCTTCTTCTATCGTCTTCCCCACCACCTCCACTCGTTCGCACCCTCACACGCCATTACAGGCTCAGCAACACATTCAGATTCAATCACCGACACCACCTAAGAGACACCCTTTACGACCCATTCTCCGTTCGCCTCCGTTAGCTACAGCACCGGATTCAAGTGCTGTACAAGTCTCTCGTGTCCTCCCTTCGCCCGTGGCGCGTCAAGCAAACGAACGACCCTCTTTCTCTGCATTACCGGCCTCCGACACAAGCACTACTTCAGTACTAGATACTTCAGATTCACCCATTACAATAGTTGAATATCTCAGTCCTTTTGGAAGAGGACTCGACGAAGCAGAAGACGAAGCTATCACTCCTAGCTCTGCTGTTTTCACGAGTGCCTTTTCTTCGCCTTTGGATTCCGCTACGGTGCCAAGATCATTCGGACAGCAGCAACAGTACTTTCAGCAACGTCAACAGCAGCCTGGAGAGCTCGCTGATCCCGCGCAGAGAACAACTGACGATGAATACAATGCGAATGAGATAATTGGCCAATCGGATTCAAAGTCTTCTCCAAGTATAACCAGGAAACATAAATATTCAGCTTCTAATGATTCTGTACAGTCCAGATCTGCAGCTAGATCAAGATCAGGGCGTGGTCGAGAAGATACAGGAGAAGAAGAAATCTTACTAGCATCTACGACTTCAGAACTGGATTCACCTTACATAGATCAAGCTCACGAAAGTCCAGGTTTGTTATCAGGTCAACAAAGGTTCGAAGGAGGAGGATCTGGCAGACTTCTAAGATCACATTCTTTTTCTTCTTCTATTTCATCGATGACTTCATCTGGAGCAATCAGTCATTCGGAGAGCTTCTCTTCGTCTGCTCATAGACCAAGTGGAAATGCTGAACAGTCGCCGCCGCCATCATCAAATGTGAATCATAGCGAAAGCTTCCTCGACTTGAGAAGTATGTCAACAGCTACGCCAAGACAAGCTAGGAAAGTATCATCTTCCTCAGCATTGAACGCAAACTCGACTTCGCGAGCGACTCCTCCAAATGCTCGTTCAGCAGCAGGATTCATTACTCCACTTTCGTCAGCAAAAGCATCAATGGCATTAAGAACAGCTATGAACACGAATACAAACACAACTCCCAAACTTGCTTCATCATTAGAGCGAAAGAGGGATGGTACTTTCGGAACGGTACTTGGTGAAGGAAGTGGAAGGGGAAGTGATTATGGATCTCCAGCTTCTATTCCTTCCTTGCCATCTCCTCCCTCTGCTGAGGGCACGACTGCTATACGTCCACCTAGAGCTAGACGCGAAGCTTCAGATCCAGTTTCCATAAGCGGTATTGCAGGTCAACTACCACGAAGTGGGACAGTCGGAGATCTATCATTTTCAAGCCTCAATTTCTCCGAGAAGACAAAGTCTAGCCCGAAAGAGCTAAGGGAAGATTCGCACTCTGCGCCAAGTGATAAGATGGCACAATCTATCTCTAGCGCTTTGACCCCGCTAAGGGTATCGAGCACTACTGCTACTTCTGTTCCCACGTCAGGAGGAAGTCAAAGCCAGTCTTCGTCATCTACCCGGTTACTGCCTCCTTCTGGTAACGGAGGTACAAAGGTCAAAGATCCTCTCAGCAGATCACACGCTCGTAGGCCTGGAGCAATTCATCATTCATCATCTACTTCTTCCAGCTTACCATCAGTAAGCAAAGAAATGAAAACACCTGTCATTCCAGGAATGGAAGACCTGAGTAAGGAAGAGAAGAAGTCATGGAAGAAAGCCGGTGATAATATTCCACCGTGGGACGTCACGCAACCTTTATGGTATAAAGCCCCTGTATGGGGTAAGTTGCCACAAAAGGGTATGAGAGCGCATAGTGCTACTCTAGTTCCAGATATGTCCTTCTCACCTTTCTCATATGCTAGTTCTGGTGGATATTCTTCATTCAGATCGAGTGCTTCTCACCTATCCGAACCAGATTTATACGCATTGAACCCTGCACCAGACGCCGCTTCAAGCTTATACATTTTCGGAGGGTGCGATTCCAAGACATGCTTTAAAGAACTATACAAACTCGACATGCATTCTTTTCAATGGAGTAAACCTCGTACTTTACAAAATGAGAATGCACCTCCTGCACTGAGAGCACATTCTACAACATTCATCCCTCCTTTCAAAAGTTTGTTGTCTGGTACTTATGATAGACTGGCGGCTAAAGATGCTTCTCCTGATGGAATGGGCACTAATATGAGAGAGAGAAGTGTTGATGGTCATCTGATGTTTTTTGGTGGCGGTGATGGGCCAAATTACTTCAATGATCTATATTTGTTGAACCTCACTTCGATGACGTGGAGCAAACCACGGCACGAGTCTTCCAAATCACCGGCCAGCACACCTGACCTTTCAAGAGAGTCAATGCAAACACTCCCATCGACCACGGCATCGCAAGCACAAGCTTCCAGCACATCGGCGAGCTCAACAGAGCAAACGATCAGAGGACGTCTGCCCTCTCCACGAAGAGCACACACTGCTTTATGGTACGATAAACGTAAAGAGCTCATCATATTCGGAGGGGGTAATGGAAGTAAAGCCCTCAATGAAACTTGGATTTTGGAATGTAAAGATTGGCAGAATTTAACTTGGAAGAAGGTTGAAACACAAGGCAAGAAACCCCGAGTGAGAGGTTATCGTAAGTGGTAGTCTCCCTGCCGACATTACAAGTCGACGAAGTTACTGATTGCTTCGCTTGAACTTACGTAGATACGATGAACCTCCTCGGCAACAGAGCTATCGTGTTCGGGGGATCAGATGGATCAGAATGTTTCAGCGATGTCTTTGTTTTAGATCTCGGTACGTCCGACCACGTCACTAATGCAACGATTGGCCCGAAGTCTAACGTCAGCTTGCCTTGCAGATACGTTCACGTGGACGGAAATACCAATCTATGAACCCTCACTGCACTGTCCGCGTCTGTCGCATTCGGCAACTCTCATTTCACCAACTCAAATCCTTATATTGGGCGGACACAACGGTACCGACTACAAGAAGGACATAACTGTCTTCTCGCTGGCGACGGGCAAGTTCTACAATGTCACAAACACGACAGCCCTAGGGACGTATACCACTATGGGACCGAGCAGGAGGGGCTACCATACAACTTGCCTTAGCGACGGACGCGTGGTCGTGGTCGGTGGATACGACGGGAAGAGACACTTTGATGAGGTTTGGTGCCTCGAGGTTGTTGCTATTGCAGCCTTTGCAGACTAGGGTTCGAAAGTTTCTCATGCTACAAATGCGGATACCTATGCACAACACTCTTGAAAAGGCACAATATGGGCACGAGTGCGCCTTCTCGGGAGTCGCTTTTCTAGTTATAACGTGTCTGGCACTGACGCTCATTGTCCATGACCACCATTGGCAGGGGCGCAGGAGTGTAAATGCGATTGGGCAAGTGATGAATGGCTGCGGACCTGAATCCGTGACTAAACGCTTTTATGGCTTCAATATGATCCGGCTCTAAACGATGTCGGCTTCTCCTGGGCACAGGAAAAGCTGGTCAGGATGTGGCATAAAGTCAAGTACCGCTCAGCGCTGGCTGATGTAACGCACCTTCAGCGCCTGCTCGATGTCCGCATGAGCGCCTGAACGGAAGCCAGAACTATCGACGTCTGTTCCAGGAGCTGGACAACCCGAATCGCTGATAGGAAGGGAGGTTGTTATATGAGACAGTGAAGGGTTACTACCTTGCATCATCATGCCGCCATTGTTCCTCATGTTCAAGTTGAACAGGAGTGTGTGATAGTATGTTCGAGCGGAAGCTAGCATCTGTGAACAAATTACGACAGGAGTCGTGACGAGAAGACGCGTCAGTCAATAGAAACGCCTCACGCTGCTTCATACGTACTACGATGCCCATTGGCGCGGGATCTGGCCGGCTCCAGGAGAAACCGATGAGAATTCCAACAAGTACGAATGTAACGATGCCGCTCTCTAGGGTCGCCAGAACGAGCTTTCGGATTACTCTGCGGGTTGGCAGAGGTTCATCACTGCCACGTCCGGATGCTCAGGGAATCAGCGAAAGCCGTGATGGACGTACCTTTTCCCATTACGCAGGTCTTGGCGGAGGTATTTGGTAAGTTCTATCACCATGAGGGCGTAAGTCTGCAAACCGGGTCCCGCATAAGTTTTCCGCCACGCTTCGGTTAGGTTCATTTCGCGAGAGCAATGTGCAGGGCGACCGCTTTTGCTCACCAGTGCAACTACTGTAAATTCAATTGCTGAGCCGATCTTGCTGAACCGCATTGTCTCAGCGACTGTATTGAACAGTTGGACGATATCGACAGATGTCTTCGTGATATTTGAAGCTACCTGTATACCGAGAGTATTTGCGTAGGCGTGGATACCTAGGGAAGCACAAGCCAATAGAGCGACAGGTACGCTGCAAGAAGTGAAAACAATGAAAAAAGGTAAGCCACGAATGAACCGAAGGTATGCTAGCTTTCTTGCGAGACAACATTCACTCACGAGGCCACCATCTCCTGGTGAGAAGGTAGTAGCGATAAATGAAGAAGACGTTTACCCCGAATAAAGTAATATTGGCCAGATAGCTTGTAACAATCCAAATTTTGGCTGTTGGATCGTGTGCATCAGAGCATACATGTCAGCATACAATGAAGAGCCGTCACTCGATACACTCTTTCCTGTGCGCGAAGACTTGCGTAAAGAAAGCAATTCCAATGTTCCTGGTACCGACAATAGTATTTGTTGATGTACAGCTACGAAGGCTATGATTGTCGAGGCGGTCTCATTCAAGAAAAGGCAGATGACAAAGCCTTGGAGCAACGCCCTGCATGGCAGCATTTAGAGTGTCTCAGAGTGCGGTTTTGGGACAGCTCTAGCTTTACTTACGAATCCTTGGACCGGTTTTGTAGGTAGGTTATAACCTGCATCATTGCAGTACCCCACGTGATCGCGAGAACCCAAGTTGCTGTGCCAAAAAGGTTCATAGGAAAGATGTTAATCAGCAAGGTTGGCACTTCCGAATACCACAGGACAACCTCACCGCATAGGAGGCCAGTCTCGTCAATGGCGTATGCAGTGATAGCGCCAAAGCGGTCCGACATGGTGATCTCGCTGTTCTCTTGTAACTTGTGGTAGATAACTGCTCTTAGGTTCCGAGGCGCCGCCGAGGGTTGACGTTCTTAGCTTACCGGTAAGCCTCGCCAGCGATAGCTGGAGAAGCAAGAAGGAGGGAAAGGCAAGTGGTTGGCACGATGGATACAGTCACGGTACCATCCAGCATGCGCTAAGTTTCCGAGGGCAGATGGACTCCATCATTTACTTGCGCCTGATCTGCGCATGCCGGGTCTTGCAATACCGGTTCTGGACGAGAAGCTTTATGGATGAAACCCGCAGGCGGGCGGCTTAATTCATGACAAGCGGCCGGTGCGCGTGCTACATAGGGTATGTGCAGCGGCACTGCTGCCGAGAGACACCTTATTGGCTATGCCACCTTATTGGCTATGCCTGTGTGTTCATTAACAAGCGAGGCTGAGCCAATGCTTTTTGTTAATTCAGAGCCTTTTGTATAGGCTTTTTGTTGAAAATCCGAGCCCACAAAGAAGTATGCCTTCACCGGTGTATTGAGGATCGTCCATCAAGCTGATGCACTGTGCACGCGGAGCTCCAGTCCGCGTACGCCAACACGAAGCTGTGAAGCTGTATCGCACCGCAGTGCCGCAAATTGACAGTGTGACCGGAGTGAAATCAAAGAGTCGGTGGCCAACGCAGGAAAGGCGACCAGAACTTCGGCATGGAGCGGTAGTGCATCCATTAGAGAGTACCATTGCCGTATCGAGGATGTCGGGACAAATGGGAATTATGGAATTCGAATTATAGGGCTGCTGTTGCGTGGGGCTCTTGATATGTAGCGCCGCGATCGCAGTCAGCTATGGGCGAAGACTGCTCCCAGTCACGAGAATCACGTAGCAAGCACGGGCGTTATAGTGTGCACTTCACAAGAAACACAATCATGCTACACACGGCTACACAGGCCACCACTCCGTAGAGACTAATACGATTGGCGATCGTGTTATACGCTATCTGCGCTCCGATTAAATCGGCCTTTGTAAGGTGAGGCCTTTTCCTGGAATATGGAGGACATTGTTAGACGGAATCCCTGTAGCTACGTGCATCTTCGAACTTGAGCTATAATGGTGACACACCTTGTCCCCTTGCTCGTTCTCAGCACCAGTCTCGAGGTGTTCCTCCTTGAAGGTCGAGATCTCGATATCTGACGTAGGAGCTGTCGTGACTGTATTCCTGGTACGGAGTGCGCTCGAAATGTGGGAAAGTGACGGATCATTGTTTTGCATCATCATTCCACCACTATTTCTCATGTTCAGGTTGAACAGGAGCGTATGATAGTAGGTACGAGCGCACGACAACATCTATGTTTGCATCGTGGGGCGAAACGAGATATAGCAAGGATGCGTTAGTCGCAAAATCGAACCGGATCCTGAATGAACGCTGTCGGGAGCGTACAATAATTGGAGGTCGCGCGGGGTAGGGCGTGCTCCAAGCCATTGCAACAAGCGCTGCAAGCAAAGCGAACGTTACGATACCGCTTTCAACTGTGGCCAGAACAAGCTGTCGTACGACCCTGCGACGAGCCTGGACATTGAGCGTTTTCCTTCGGCGAGTGTTATGCTGGACTAGGCTTACTTTTTCCCATTGAGCAGATCTTGTCGCAAGTACTTAGTAAACTCAATGACGAGAAGGCCGTATGTCTGCATCGCGACATCCTTAATCATCAGTCTTGCGATCACATGAGAATGGCTCAAGTGGACCACATTGACTTACTGCTGCTACTACCGTGAATTCCATTGCTGAGGCGATCTTGCTAGTACGCATCGTGGCATCGACTGTTTCAAAGAGTCGCCCAATATCGATGTAGGGCTGAGTTATGCGGATAGCTACCAGGAGACCGAGTGTATTGCAATAGGAATGTACAGCCAGTGAGGCAAAGGCCAGTACTTCCAGAGGCACGCTGCAAGAAGTAAGGGAGCCACGGTGATCAGCCCAGGCAAACGATATGGCTTAGAGGCATGACATGCTGCCTTTTCAGCAGTACTGTGGCCACTTACCAAAACCACCATCTCTTGGTCAAGCGATAATAACGATAGATCATGAATGAATTGACCCCCAACAGAGTGACGTCGGCGAAGTAGCATGCAATGATCCACGGTTTGGCTGGAACACACCCAAAAGTACAGGGTTTTCAGCATACCTGGAACCCAAACTGCGCACGGTCTTATGAATCTGTGGCCACCCACGCAGTGATAGTTCTTGCAAGGTTCCGGGCACCGAGAGTAAAAGCTGCTGATGTGTTCCTACGAATGTCAGGATTGTCGCGACGGTCTCGTTCACGAACAGGAAGATGACCATGCATTGTAAAATGACGCTGAGAACGATTGACAGCATGGTCAACCGGTAAACTTACTAAACTATGCCATGGAAAAAATGTGGCGCGTGCACTGCTTACGAATCTTTAGATCGGTATTGATAGTATGTGATAAGTTGCATTAGGGCAATGCCCCATGTTGCTGCAAAAACCCAAGTCGCTGCGAAGACAAGTGAGAAAGCTCAGCATTGTTAATCGCCACCTGTTCTCAAACTGCCCCAAGCAGTCGGCCAGAAAAGCTGCTCATGTCCTGAGCTTACCGCATAGAAGACCGGTTTCATCGATGCTAGTGGAAGCTATAGTGCTTGTACGGTCCGACATATCCTTCCTGCCTGCTACTTCCGAGGAGAGCGCAGCTGCACCCCGAAAGCTTCGTGGTGGAGAGAGCAAAGAGGAGCTGCGTGATTTACTGCAGGCTGCCAGGGAACGACATACTCTGTGTGCAGATCAGGTCCGAAGAAGTCCCCAGGGACACATCCGGGATGTCAGTGGCTGTCCAACAAAGGCTTTCCCTACATACTGGAAATTGGCAGGATTGTATCCGAAAAGAAGAAGCGACAGACAGATTTTCCGGGGAAAACAGGTCAGGCGTGCGTCAGCACATGTTTAAAAGATCTGGGCATTGCCGGCCGAAAGCTTGAGACATCAGTTGCGATACATCGTGTGATCAGGGATACCGTACTGGTGAAAGTTGGCGATCAGGGATACCGTACTAGTGAAAGTTGGCGAAGCTACACATTCTCCGATGCAGACCATTGAGTACGACTGACGCTCAATTTGAGCGGGGTGGCTTCCTCTCCCTGTACGGCGGCATATGTGAGTAGTCGTCCGCTGTAGCCCTAGCGAAGCAGCATACCTTCTCTTCGGCACAGCCGGTCTCAGCGTCTTGCTTGAAGTCAGACTTGCATGAAAGCTGTACTATCTCTGTACCTTGAATCGGACCACCACTAGATGTGTCTCGAGTGCGTAAGGCGCTTGAGATATGTCCTAGTGAAGGTTGGCTGTCCCGCATGACGAGACCGCTCGAAGAGCGCATATTGAGATTGAACAATAGTGTGTGGTAGTATGCACGGGCGCAGCAAGCCATCTGTCGTACAAGGAAAGCGGAATCAATTAGCAATTCAGGTCAACTTTAGTCAGACGAGACGTCGAACTTGTACATCATAGACAGCAAATATCGAAGCTTACTAATATGTTGATTGTTGATGGCGCAGGGCGGGACCAACTCATGGCGATAAGTGCTACGGTCAAAGCAAAGGTAACACTTCCACTCTCGACGGTCACGATGAGCAGTCTCTTCAATACCCTAATTTTCGAGCGAGATATGAGCTTTTGACCATCGAGATATACTGAAAGTGAAGCAAGAAGCCTACCTCTTTCCAGCAATGAGATCTTCCCGCAGGTATAGAAGCAATTCCGAAAGGAGCGCTAGATATGTCTGTAGAATACAAGGGAGGGAAGTAGAGCCAGTCAGCTGTATACCTGCCTCAGAATAGGATGGGAGAGTACTCACTCCAGCTACCACCGTGAACTCTAAAGCAGATGCAATTTTCGACGATCTCATTGTATCGTCCACGGTGGCAAAAAGTGCCGCGAGATCTACGCTCGAGCTCGTTATGAGGTCGACGACTTGAATGCCTAAGGTATTGGTCCAGAAGTGGAAAGCTAGGCTAACACACGCTAATACAGCCAGTGGTATACTGAGGAACACGAAAGCGAACAAAAGTCAGCACGAGTTCCGGCAGGCATCAAGCGCCAGAGCTACTCACGAAAGCCACCACCGTTTGGTAAGGCGATGATACCGATATATCAAGAAAAGATTCACTCCCAGCAGGGTGACGTTCGCAAAATAGCACGATATGGTTTGCAGTTTGGCTGAGCAAGACATGAACGGAGGTCAGCCGCTGCCGCTGCAATGACATTGGTCGCTAGGCCTTTCGTAATTTGGCACGATCTTCACGTACGCATAGAGAAGGATTCCAGACTGCCTGGCTTGATGACCAAGAGCTGACGATGGACGGAGACGAAACGTAAGGCGGTCCATATAGTCTCATTTACGAAGAGCCCAAAGACAGTGAACTGCAGTATTGGACTTAGAACAATGAATTGCAATGATTTCAGCGTGTCGCTCGATAATAGTAGTACTCTGAAGGACGAGACCGTCATTTAACCCTTACTGATCTCTGGACCTGTTGCGCCAGTATGTCACGAGTTGCATGAAGGCTACACCTAATGTAACTGCGAAGACCCAGGTAGCTGCGCAAAATAGTGCGTAAGCATGCGAAGCAAGTTGGGGTTATTTTCCCCGTTGATGCTATGCTCTTGCTCATCTTCACTTACAGACAAGAAGAGCCGTCTCGTCGGTCGGATATTGCGATATTGTGTTTGCTTTATTCTGGAGATCGCTCATATCTTCGGGAGTTGACAGCCAATTATGGTATGGGATGCGGTTCACTGGCTGTGTCAATGGAAAGAAGCGCCTGCTGTACGATAAGGAAGGAGACAGTGAGAAGGTGCATGCCTACGACAACAATCCACAGCGGGCCATGATAGCCGCGAGTACTTGGTTTTGGTACGCCGAAGAAAGCGGCACGGCACCTCTGCACTGTAGCTACTAGCCGCTTAGCTGTGTCTGCCGATGAACAGCGGACAATGGCCCTTCCAGTTGCAGATCTTCGAACACCTGACTAAAACGAGATGTAGTCGGGAATTGTCCCGTGAAGAAAAGAAGCTGGGAACTTGATGCGAGATGGACATGTCGGATTAGGATTTGAAAGTTTCAAGGGAGGGATCATTGCGAGATGGCCATGCCAGCTTCACGAGAGACCTGGGACGGTTACTGACCAGCAGGTCGCTGATACTGAAAAATGACATACGTCCAGGGTAGTGAACGGAAAGAGTGAAGATTGGATGCAAGGTGGGTGAACGGAGATGACCGCGTTGTCCGGTCTTCGATCACCATTCACGACGAGGAGGACGACGGTCTCATACTGATCTGGCTGGAGCTTTAGATACAGAAGTACTCATCTGATTGTGAATTGAAGCCGTCGTGAGCTCTCTGGCGCTCGCTCGCTCGCTGTCGCATTTGCAGACACTCGCCACCTTTGCAGAGCACAGTAAGCAGGCTGACAGAGGGATTAACTGCTTTTTCGCTTGTGCCGAGCCTCTGAGCATATAGCAATGAGCCTTTCCTCAAGCTGATATCAGGCCGTCGCTATGGCTATGGTTTCAGGAAGAAGCACCGGGCTGCCAAACGAGCAGACTCCCCTCCTGCGCGATTCTCAAACGGCAGTCGATCATCATCATGTCGCCAGCGAAGAGAGAAGCTCAGCCAGTCAAGCGCAACAAGAGAAGCAGAGGCTTCCAGCTACGAGCCTCAAGCTATGGCTGCTTATATTAGCCTACTCGAGCTTGCTCTTCCTCTTCTCGAGCAATGCGACCGGCATAACGACGATGTATGCTGCAATCGCCGAGACTTTAGAAGCATATCACAATGCAGCGACTTGGATGACAGCTAGCTATATGGTAGGCAAAGATGATAGCTCTCTGCTAGGTGTGTAATCTCATCACTGATAGTGCTCTCTTGCAAATCACTGTAGATCGCCAGCTCTTGCACAACTCCACTCGTCGGTCGGCTCTCAACCATCTTCCAGCCTACCTCCATCTTCATAGTCGCGACAGTGGTCTTCGGTACAGGGCAGCTGATGGCAGGCCTTGCACCCAATGCAACGGTCTTTATTCTTGGCAGAGCCTTGACAGGCGCTGGTGCCGGAGGCTTGTTCACCACTACGAATGTCCTCCTCATTGAAGGCGCCCCAATCCATCGAAGAGGGCTGCTGCTTGGCATCGTCAACTGCGTGGTGACTTGTGGAAGTAGCCTTGGAGGTGTTATTGGAGGTGCACTTGCTGCTTCCTCGTATGGCTGGGTGCGTCATTTGTCATCCTTCCTTTATCTCGGCGTAAGCTATGAGCACACTAACCCTGCCGTCTTTGCAGCGACCAGCCTTCACAATGCAAGTTCCTATAGCAGCTGTCTCCGCTATCGTAGTATACATATGCTCTCCGACTCCTCCACCGCGTGCTCTGAAGCTAAGCAGAAAGCAGAAGTGGGGTAGAATCGACTACGCCGGGATAATCACCCTTGTAAGTTGACTCATGAATGAGATGCTTCAATGGCCCATTCTGCCAGGTGCTGATTGACATACGCATTCTGCAGTCTTCTACGTTGACTTTACTTCTCACGTCGGCAATGGCCTCCTCTTTTGCCCTCGTTCCTCTACTTGGAGGTCTCGCCTCACTGGCCCTGTTTATAGTCATCGAAGCACGTTTCGCACAGCTACCAATCATTCCAGTTTCACTTCTTGCAAATCCCGCAACTCTTTTCAGCTGTCTGTGTTCGCTACTCAGTATGACCGCAAGATGGGTGCTACTGTATTATTCTCCCATTTGGGCGATGTCGGTGCTAGGTTTCCGTCCAGCTGAAGCTGGTGCCACTCTCATTCCCACAAGTTTCGGCTTTGGTCTAGGAGGACTATTTGTTGGGGCATATAGCGTTCGACACGCAGGCGGCTATTACTGGCAGTCACTCGTCAGTGTGGCCTTGTTCACGATGACGTACGTCGTCTTCTACTGCATGCCAGTAACAGCTCCGATCAGTCAATATGTCTACCTTTTGATCTTCAACGGTCTCGGAGCAGGCGCAGTTCTCGTTTATACACTCGCGCATATACTTTCTACAACACATGAAAAGGCTATCGTCACCGGGTTATACAATACATTCCGTGGTCTAGCACCCAGTTTCGGAGCAGGCGTGGCAGGGGGCATTCTACAGCGTCGCATTCAGAAGTCGCTCGTCAAATCCATCATACCGTATAGGGAGAATGGGCAGCTCACTGCGGATGACTGGGCGCTTATCAACCGACTCAAAGGATCGCCTACGCTCGTATGGCAGCTGAACGGGTGGCAAAAGGACATCGGCATCAAAGCATACGAATACGCTATCAAGGTTATCTTCCTGTTCGCTATCGTGGCGGGCGTCCTTTCTTTCGTAGCTCAAGTATTCACGTACCCAAGAAGCAAATATGAGGAAGACGGCAAAGACAAAGCGGAAGAAGAGGAGGAGGTCATCGACGAGCGGACAATATTAGACGATTGAGTAGGTCAATTCAGCAAGTAATAGCTATTCAAGTGTATCATCATTGTTTCGAGGTAGCGTAGTAGTCACACGCCAAGAGCTATCTTCGCCCTGGTAACCGGACGCTGACGATCCGCCTTTCATGAATTTTTTCCCTCTGTCTCTCTTTCGGAAATGCTACCGCCCATACCGGGAGATTAGCACAACGTGCCCGTTACATCTGAAAGGGCATGAACCCCCCCCCCCCCAAGGTCTTGCGCCTTCTATGCGGTTCTGGCGCTCCCTTTCAAGCATTATACCAGCTCACCTCTACGATGTGGTGTCGGACGCGTGAATTGTGCCTCTTCTTTCTTTTCTTTTCAATCATTCATTCCATCACACACTCACTTTGGACCCACGTATCACATACTTCAGACCCTTTTCAAGGCATCCACAGCACACGTACACACACCACACTGGTACTATGTTGGCCAAGACACTGCTAGCATGCACTGCACTCCTTACTTCGAGCGTTTTGAGCACCGTCGGTGCCAAGATGACATACGAGACCAAGGGCCCAGAGATGATCCACAGACGAGACACTGATTGGAAGTACAACCCTACGAACTATCTCTTCTTCGATCCCAACGACGATCCTATTCAGCCAAAGAAGGAATGCACCGTTGAAGTTGCTGAAACTCGTAAGCTTGCAGCTCGACAGCTTGAATGTTGGCCATTCTTTGCTGATCACAATGTTCGCAACTTACAAAAGGCCGCTGCGGACTTGACAGACATTCACTATGGACATGCAAGAAGAGCGAGGACGGTAAGACAGCCTCCTGGATTGTCGATACCAATACCGGTCCAGATGGCAACAACTGCGAGGTGAGCATTATCAAGCTACATTATGTCTGCCTCCCGTATCTGTTTGGAATACTGAATCCTTGCTCCTCCATATAGAGAGCATGCTGCCGACCTAACGAAATTGCGGCGGAAAGATTGGAGAAATGTACACGGGGCCGCGAGCGTGTAGGCCCCAAAGACCGTGAAGGACGTGAATTCTGCTGGCAGATCTTGAAGCCAAACATGCTCATCGAGTCTGATAAATAGACACCATACACACACAAGTCTCCCTTCTATAGCCTTTTGTCTTCTGAATCCAGTATACTCCCGTGTCTTCGGTTTGCTTGTCTTTGTATGCAACACCTATCCTTGTCGAATGATTCACGGTTTGCACACAATCTCTACACTATGTGATACTGCAATTGCAAATACAGGCCGAAGAGCATTCGACCCTTTGCAACTGATGAGGGCATCGCGCCGGTTGCTTTGCCTACAATGTGAACGCGAGTATGTTTCTTTGATGCTTTCACTTGTCCTTCGGTACTAGTTTGCCATTCTTTTCAACTAGACCTAGCCTGAGGGAGTCAACGCAATATTCATTAGTCGAAGAGCTGTATGGGTAGTGCGTAGGTGGGGAAACATGCAACTTACCTTTCCAGATCGAGTTTACCGTCTTTCATGATAGCTTGCTGTATCATTTCAAGGAGTGCTTTTTTACGTGGATCATCATCATCATCTTCATCACTCTCTAGCTCACTCTCGTCTTCATATGACCCTTCACTATCATCTTCATCGTCTTCATCGTCGTCTTCGTCATCTTCGTCGCCGTTCTGACCTTCGGCTTCATTCTCATCATCGCTCTCCACATCCTTCTTCGGCTCTCGTGGTTGCTCAACTTCTTCATCTGTCCAAGCCTCATCCTCTTCATTGTCCACTTTCGTGCCTCTACTGTGAGATTGGCTTCGCTTAGCTAGTTGTTCACGTTTCTCGATGAATTGCTCTGCTAGTTCTTGCAAGTTTGTAGTGGTAGTAGCTTGTTTCCCTGCTTTAGCTAGATGAGCGCCATAGCATACATCATGAAGAGCTTCCCAATCTAAATTGAGAGTGAAGTCTCTGCTTGCTTCAGCGTATAGTACATATGCCTGCCCTTTGATGCTCGTCGAAGTAGACGCGGCTGCATTACCATCCCCATGCTGATCATTCAGGAGTATTTCGTTCGCTAGGCGATTGACTGGCTGGCTGGACGAGGAAGTAGAAGCGTGGATGAGTAGCAGACGGTCTTGACGTTGCAAGTGCGCATTCAGAGGGAGATCTTGCACTTCTACAGCTGCTTTGCCTTTTGTCGTTGATGTTTCGAACAGAGACGCGTAGAGAGTTGACGCGTCGTGACTGTTTGGGTTGAAGAAGGGTAACGAGATTGAAGATGGGTCATCCACCTTGCCAGCAGGGAGGAGTACACCTTGTTGGAATGTCATTATAGTATGACGATGTAGTAACAGGCTTCTAGAACTTAGCTGTGAAAGAATGATATGATAGTCGTGGGACAGAGCTAGAATGACTAACCTCGTACGCAGGCACGTGCTCGGTTTGGAAGAATATCCGCACGCCGAGCCGAAAGTGATCGGGGCTTCTCCGACGCTCAACGCCACAGCTGCTTCTCCTCGATGTGCTGCAGAGGCAGTGAAGGCATCACAGCAAGGTGTATCTCGTGGGTCATCTGGTGTATCTGTGGTTGCGAGTGGTATGATACTATCTACTCCAGTGCCGGATTGCTTCGATGACAGGGCTTTCGCCTGTGAAAAATGCCCGCTTCTTTTGCTCTCTCACCATGTGCCATGCCGAGGTCACATGCTTTCATCCATAAAAGCCTTCGCCTTCGAGGGTCATGAGGACTTCTTTCATTTTAAATATTGATTTCTTGCTTCTTCATCCCTACTTCAAATCTACTAGCAACCATGTCCAAGAGATCTCACGAACAGATGGCTAATGGTCATGTCAAGGAAGTCACCATCTCCGAATACATGTGAGTACCACTTTCTCCTCGTTGTCATTTCTTCGTTCCTGGGCAGAACTTGATGGATACAATCACAAAGGAAAGTGTGCAATCATACTGACCTTCCCTTGTTCTTGGTAGACTTACGCGTCTAGAGCAGGTGTGAGTATAGTACTGTCTGTTCTGCTCACTGTTGTTCAGCATACTCAATGTGCTACACTCTTGGATTGATCATTGCAGCGGCGTGACCTGCTTGTATGGTGTACCGGGTATGTGAACACCTTGATAGCCCGAGACAAAGGCGCACATTCCAACTCATCACATCGTCATCCACAGGCGACTTCTTCCTACGCTTCCTGGACTATGTCGAGGACCATAAAAGTATAGAATGGGTCGGATGCACGAACGAGGTAAGTCAGCCTTCATCACCTTATCACTTTCGCCACCACGTGATTATTCTCCACTTGAAGAGTATAGCTTATCGTCTAATACATACAAGACTAGTACTGATACTGCTTTTGTCTGACTTACACAGCTCAATGCTTCGTATGCTGCAGACGGCTATGCTCGTCTAAAACAGAATCTAGGAGTCCTCGTGACTACATTCGGAGTCGGAGAGCTCAGTGCGTGAATAAGAATCCGCAAGATTCTCATTCTGTGCAAGAGGGCATGTCGCGCGTTTCTAACTTGCATACCATCTTCTGATGTGATATAGGCGCCACAAATGGTATCGCAGGAGCATTCAGTGAATGGGTTCCAGTCCTTCACATCGTCGGTGTCCCTTCAACAGGTCTACAATCCAAAGGAGCAATGTTGCATCACACCTTAGGAGATGGTCGATTCGATGCGTTCCAGAATATCTACTCTAACATCACAGTCACTCAATCTCATATCAAACCTCCTCATAAAAAATCAGGAACTTCAGATGCTGGTGAAGAAATTGATAGAGCTATTTTTGAAGCTTTGAAGAATAACAAGCCTACTTATTTGACTCTTCCTACTGATTTGGTCGACAGTAAGCCTCACCTTCCATTCATCTACATAAAGCTGCATTGGCTGATGTAAATCTACTTTTATTCTTTGTTTGACTTGCAGGCAAGATCCCAGCTGAAGCGCTAGAGACACCCATCACCCACGCTTCAATCACCAAGATTCTCGCTCAGCCCAAAGTCAGCGAAGTCGTTGAAGATGTGATCATCAAGAAGATCTGCAAGATGTATGAACGATCTGAGAAACCTTGCGTCCTCGTCGATGCTGGTGTTACGAGATTCAGGATGCAAAAGGAGACAAGAGAGCTTATTCAAGCTACTGGAATGGTTAGTCGATATTTCCCATAGTCAACTTTTCCGTGGCGTGATCACTGAATACCCCATTGGGATCTTAACAGACTTTCTTCTCTTCGCCTATGGGCAAGACGGCCATTGATGAGAGCCACCCTCAGTTTGGCGGTATCTACGTCGGAACTATTACCATGCCAGAAGTCAAAGATGCCTTCGAGTCGTCCGATTTCATCTTGTCTATCGGTTCTTTGAAGACTGATTTCAACACTGCGGTGAGTAGACCTTCACAAGCTTGACTGGCGGACTATCTGACGACTTCATTTTCCGTCCCCAGAGCTTCTCTTACCGTGTTGCCACCGAGTATACAGTCGAGCTACATCACAATCAGACTTTGATCCAAGTATGTTCGAAAAGGCTCTTTACGTTGCGTGAGATTCTACCACTAACACGATCCTTTCAGTACGCTACCTATCCGGATGCAGGCTACCAGTCACTCCTGCCCAAGCTTACCGCCGCGATAGCCAAAGTCGCAGCAATGAAGAACAAGTCACACCAAGTGTATCGACCGGCTCATGGGGGTCTGACACAGAATGTACCAGCGACACCAACACAAAAGCAAGCAGTAATTACTCAAGATGAATTCTGGCCTCTTTGGGCCACCTTTTTCAAGACTGGTGATGTTATCGTTTCGGAAATCGGTACCTCCAGTTTTGGTCTATTGGATGTACAGTTTCCGGAGAAGAGTACGCTACTCACTCAGATACTTTGGGGCTCCATAGGGTGGGCAACGGGAGCTACTTTGGGTGCTGCTATTGCTGCTAGGGAACAGGGGAGAAGAACCATCTTATTTACTGGTGATGGAAGCATGTGAGTGGCGAAACTTGTCACGTGCATTTTGGACGTTTGCCTAAAGCAGCTTCACTTTGTGCAGTCAATTAACCGTGCAAGAAATCTCTACAATGATCAGACAAGGTGTCAAGCCTATCATTGTGTATGTGATTTACCTTCGTGTAAAGTCTGTCCAAACAAGATCGCTAACTTGAATTCCCGCACGTGACAGGATCCTGAACAATGACGGATACGTCGTTGAGCGTCTCATTCACGGCAGAGGTCGCGAGTATAACAACATCAAGAACTGGAACTGGCAAAAGCTCCTGGACGTGTTTGATCCTCCTGCTGGAAGCTACCAGAGTTTCAAGACCAACAACAGACAGGAATTGGAAGACCTACTTGTCAACCCTGCACTACAGGACTCGAGCAAGCTAACGTGAGTTCTTGCATGCATGATAGGCTCTCTTATTTGTTAGCTAACATGAGACATTGTCCATCTTTGCTTTGACAGCCTCATCGAATGCATTCTGGGTGACTTTGACGCGCCACGAGCACTCCGAGCGGTAAGGGAAAGCACGGGCCACGAGCTAGGCCACTGGGATGGAACTGACGTTCATATTCGATTTTGGATATATAGCAAGCCGACCTTGTCGCTCACGCCAACAGAGCTCTCGAAGCATAGGTGGTCACTCTCTAAGTGGGCCATTCTCCTTGAAGCGAAGTTTGCAAGGGCATATGCGCGCTCTCCAGCCTCTTTGAGCTGGCAATGTGGAGCCCTGACTCAAACGTGTGACTGTGTTGATATGAGATAGTCCAAGCAATCATCTGTGTAGATAGACAAAGCAATCCATTCATGCTGTTACGGCACGCCTCTTGTGGGTGATCGAGCTGTTCTGTGCCATCCAGCAATGCTCTTGAT